>JBBMOE010000074.1:723722-861039 GCA_037975065.1 Chaetodon trifasciatus
TTTTGTTTTTATATATACATATATATTTGTTCTTTTCTCTTCTAATTTTATTCAAATTTTATTCTTGTAAGGAGCACCTGCAACAAAAACAATTTCCCCTTGGGAATCAATAAAGGAATTCTGAACTGATTCTGATTCTGATATGGTACTGTACTCACCAAACTGCAGAGGGAATTCACAGGCAGGTTTCCCATCACCAACTAAAATGCCCTCCGCAGTGGATTTGAGAAACCATCTGTGGACAGATGGGATCATTACCACAGAGCATAACACCACATATCTTTACTTTCTGGTCACATTACAGTGAGACCAGTCACATACAGCCTTGTGTGTGGATGTGACTTACTGATGAAAAGGGATGACTGGCTCAAGAGCAGGTCTGGGTGCAGTGCCACGGGCTCCATCAGCTAGGCAGAAGACAGTCCACCCTGAGCCCAGGAAAGGAGGCTCAAACTGGGCGATGTCTCCCTGCTCCAGGTATAGGTCACCTCCAGAGGTGGAGCTGTCAAACATCTGGTTGGTAGTACAACTAGCAAACAATGAACCTGAAGACATGCAAAGAGAGTGAGAGTGTGTGCATGTGAAATGTCAGCTTGAGTGTTAGGATGATGGGGTGAACATGAAGCTTTAATTCAAACTAAACTAATGAATTGGCTGTCATTTCCCTTTTCAAAGGGTGGTGGAAAGGAGAATTTAATGCAAGGTAAATTTCATGACTCAGTACAAATACTGATCATTTCTGATAGCCTGGAGTTGAGTGCAATTACTCTGCTTCATCTTTTGTACCAATTAATGTATTTATGCAACAAACCACAGGATTTAATAATAGTAGATATGCAATTTTAGCATAAATTCAAATGCTAAGCTGCCTTTAAATCCAGCTACTGAAGGTGAACTGTTCAACAGTGATCTCCCCATCTGTGTAAATCATGCCAATATGCATACAAGATCATTTAGCAACTATGTGACATGTCATCTCACGAGACTAGGGATTTTCCCTGATGTATCAAAAAGGGAAAATGAGTTAAAACAGAAGTGCATTGAATTTGTCTGAGTCTGTGTATTTTTAGCAGTTCTCTTATAAAAAGTTGGTGAAAATGAGTTCCTCCAGTAATATTGCACTAAAATAGCCTTTTTTCCCCATTTCTGTCTATCACTATTTACAATACATAAAGTCCAGTTATAGTCTGGACAAATGAGGATTATCATCAGTTATGTCTTGCTGAGTTTGTGAGATGAGAGAAAATACTGTAGATATAGCCCACTCATAAGGCATAATAATGTGCTACATGACCTTTGGTCAATCACCAAAATCTGATGTTCCTCCATGGATTCTGTGGGTGCCAAAACTGTCCAATCAATGTCAGTCGACATGATTTTCTGTACAGGTAATGGTTCATTTTTCTGACAATTTTTCAAAACTGATGAAGGCTATGAGATGCTGTTGAAAGCTGTGTGAAAAGGTAGTGACACTTTCTCATCCTTTTATCTGCCACTGCTCAATGCCATGAATGCTGTAAATGATAAACGTCGCTCTATTAGCACTTAAAGAACAATTCATCTTACTTTGTACAGTGAAAGACTGAAAAGACTGCATTTATCACTTACCTTCCTGCATGAGGATGCCTTTGTAGATAAGGTTAAGAGCGTCCTCCTGAATGGAAACCCTGATGGAGATGTCTTTCTCCAAAGAACCAAGCCAGGCCTTCTGATCAAACAACAGATTCTCCAAACACTGACCCAGGACACCTGGAGGAGTGAAGAAAATCAATGTGATGAATCCATTCATATTCAAAGCTGCAACTACTGGCATCATTTTCACAAGCAGCAGCCATAGCTGTAGTAGCAGTGGCAGTAACAGCAACATGCTGGTGTCCATCCAGCAGGCTGCATTAATTTAATTAATAATTAAATGATTCCTTATTAAGGTTAAAGATAAATTTCACTGTTACTGACAACTACTTCCATTCCACACCTACCTATCGTGTAGTATGTGGTGAACTTCCATATTTCCTCAAATGTTTTGAATGTCACTAACATAACTTTTTCTTCACTGTTGATGGAGATAAGATGAGTGGACAACTCCTTGACACAAAGAAAAGAAGAAGGTTTAATGTAAGATACTTTGATATGTGTGCAGGTCAAGTTTTTTTCAAAGAAATATTTTTTTTTACAAGAATATAGTCTTTTTTTCTTCCATTACCCAATGAGCCAATAATGTCCAGTACTGATTAACAATTATTCCCTGAGATGAATCTATCACACATGTAAGTTGTATTAAGCCACATTAAAGGAATGAATGTGAGTTTTGAACATGCTGAGCAGATAGTGTGGCTAGACAGTGAGATAGAGCATTGTAGTGCATGAGTGGTTTGAAAGGTTGACACATTTAAAGCAGTGTGAATTGAATTTCAGTCATTAGAAGGCTGTAATGCAAGTAGATGGACAGCCTTTACATACTGATTCGATCATAATTATGGAGGAAGTGGACTTTTTACAGCTTAAAATGTCAGGAGCTGACTATAGGCCTGGTAGCCATAATGTGTCAGAGTCTGTGTGTGTGTGTGTGTTTGTGTGTGTGTCATGAGCTGTACCGTGAATAGAGCATTGACCTCGGTGCTGTCAGCTTGCAGAATGCGCAGTTTCCCTCTCAGCATTTCCTGTGAGTCCTCGTCTGCAGGAAGACGCTCAGGTCCCCTGACCACATCCAACAGCATGGACAGAGCTGAACACAGAACTCATCAAGTCTATTTTTGCATTGTAAAACCGCTCACTACATATCTTGGTAATGGTACTTTAATAACCACATTAAAGGGATCAGATGTTTTAAGTCTCATTGATATTGAGATGAGTCAAGCTCTAAAATGTCGATCACATTTACTCTTCTGAATGTAACAGGATAGGTTTAGAAGAGGGTTTTTCAAAGTTTAATTATTATTATAATTATTATATGTTTGAGGTACCGTACATCACTGTGTGTCTCCTGCACCAAGTTTATCAAGGTACAATACTATGTTCCTGTAGAACTTTTTTGTCCTGTGATCAGATTTACATTACATGTGAAGATAACGTATTATGTAATAGTATTACTAGCATTAAGAGCAACTCCTTCAGAGTTGACAGAAACCAGACTAGGGTAAATCAAAATGGAAAATAAAACTCTTGTGTTACAGCAGAAATAGATTCTGGGGTAGGAATAGTTCATTGGTACCAAACAAAACGGCTCGAAAATGCTCACGCTCACACCTGAAGGAGCCATATTGCTCTCAGTGAAAACACCAAAGTGCCCAGTCAACAGTCCATAGAGTTATGGAAACGATCTTTATGGTCTGATTTAACTCTGAGACGACTTTGGAGTGAGCTCAATCTTGTCTGAGCGGTTTTAAAATTTTAAGAACTGCTCTTCAAAAAGTGCATGTTGATGTTGCAGTGCAGATTCAATTATGGCAGCAGCATCTTTAGAAGAGTCTTGAGTCTTTCATGTTAGACCATCAGCCATTTCCTGTCCAAATAAGTCATTTTTGCCACTAAGCAATGTTAGTGCAGAAAACATTTCAGAGGACAGTAATAGAAGAAGTAAGGTCTGAGGCAGCGATCTTCTCTGCAGGTCACGTGACACCACTCTATGATTTACATCTTCAAAGACACCTAAGAAACCTGGTTTTGTAATTTTAGGAGACCCTTTCACCTCACTTGTTCTTTCACAATTTGTAAGTTCCACTTTCAATCTTTATGCGTGTTCTACTTTGCCAGAACAAGACCACGAACAAGACCTGAATAGGTCCCTCCACCTCAAAGAAAAAAAAAAAAGTTTAAAATATGATGCCAAAGCCGCTCAATCTACATATGTAGAGTATTTGGTATTTTCCTAACCTCAACAGCAGCTAGATGAGACTGATGCTCAGAAATAATGAGCTGAGCCGTTTCTGCTGCTGAGGTAAAAACACTTGCCTGATGTAATAAAAGAAGATGTACAATCCAGTATTATAATATCATTCATTAAAGAAAAAACATTGATTATACGCATTACATTTCTGACCAAACAATTACATTATTGTTTGGATAGCTTACAACCCTGATTCCAAAAAAGTTGGGATGTTGTGTATACAAATATAAGAGAATGTGATAGTTTGCTCATCTTTTTTGAGATATACTCAATTGAAAACAGAATGAAGACAATATATTTAATGTGTTACCTCATCAGCTTCACTGAATTCTTAAATATCTGCTTATTCTGAATCTGATGAAGCAACACGTTGCAAAGAATGGGAAAGTTGTGGAATGCTCCAAAAACACCAGTTTGGAACATTCCACAGGTAAACAGGTTGATTGGTAACAGGTGATAGTATCATGACAGGGTATGAAAGGAGCATCCTGGAAAGGAGGATGGAGCGAGGTTCACCACTTTGTGAACACATGATTGGATAAAGGACATTACTACTTAGGCTCAGGAACACTTTGTAAAACCATAATAAGTAAGTTTTTTTTTGCAAATGATTACATTCTGTTTTTAATTGTTGGGTTTCAATTTCAACAATAAGACCAACCCACACATGATTAAGTGACACTGAGCTAGCTCAGCTACCTCTAAACCCAGTGATCTGAGTTAATGATGACACTGTGGCTGTCTCAGATTAATGAGTGACTTTAGAAGAACTCACAGGTTCAAGGTATAAACCACTTCAACTTCTCTCACATGACTTTCCACTGAGGTCACTTTAGTTTTACAGTTCATATGTTTGATCTTATGACTCGTCCAGGTTCACTCCTGAAAGCAGTGTTTCCGTTGGAACACAACGATTATCAAGTGAAAAGTCATTGGGATTCACCCTCTGGGCACTATGAATATCTGCACCATATTTTATGGCAATGCATCCAGTAGGTGTTATTTCAGACCTCACAGGTGAAACAACAGACAAACATCAGCAGTAGCAGCAAGTAACATGTCTAACAGCAGGAGTAACACTGCTCTCAACTTACCTGTTGGAAAGTTTTCCTCACATGTTGACAGAGTTGCATTCAGACTTGCAGCATCTCTGGAGGAACCACGTACTGTTAAAAACATGAAGGAGCGTCATTGAAGTCACACATGTTTCACATAAGTGACTTTTATTTTAGGTGCCATCACAGAATAATAACTCGCATGGCTGATGATTCTTTTTCATACTAAAAATCACAACTGAAAGACAAGTTCCCCCAAACAGGACCATCCGTCTTAATAGTCCAATTAATTTCTTTAAAATACATGACACTGCTCTGCACTCAGCCTGTCCTGACATTGTAAAGTGGCCTAAATGTTGGAGCAGTGACAAGACCATCACTTGTTCAGTTCCCAGACTGGATGTTTGACTCTGGGTGTAGAGAATGAAGCTCTGTCCTCTCCCTCATTGCCACTGAACACTCAGTGCTGTTCAAATCTGGTTGCACTGGACAGATCCAGGTAAAGGTCTTACACCTTTACATTCCACTAATTTAAAACTTCATTTAGGTATTCTAATGGGATTTTTACAATAGGATCCCAGTCCCATTACCAGCAGGATTTGTGACACCACAACTGATTTGGAGCTCATATGGAAGTTAGACGAGTGTGAAATGTCCAGTGCACGCAGGAGGAGACAGCTTGTGTACATCAGATTAAATTTTGAGAAAAAAATATTTGTGTATTCACAGATTGGGAATTTTTGAATGACGGAATAGGAGGAGATGAAATTTTAAAAAATTTCTACAAGATCACTCTGATTTCCTGGATTATTATTACTATCATTCAGAGTCTTTTTTCTTTTCATGGGTGATCTGAAACTGGTGAAAATCCCCTTAAAATGTATCAAATGACATGAAAGGCAGCCTTTGAATGCATTTTTTAATTGAGAGTAAAATTCAGGGATAGCTTTCATGCTATATTTCAGTTTTAAGGGGGTGGCAGTGGATGATTTTAATTTATTAATTTATCCATCAAATAACACCAACTTTGTCAGAAAACCCCTGGATGTACATATTAATTGAAAGGTAGTTGAAGACGTAGTGTAAAATGATCCATCAAAAACTTTTCTGTCAACATTTTAGCACTACGAAGACATATAGTTGTACTTTCACTGTCATATTCAAAGGCAGGAGTGAGATACGACCATGCTGTGTATTACACAGACCCCATTTAAACGAAATATACGAGAAATATATATATATAGGCAAACAGTCTAACACACCTACCTCCAATGTTACATTACGACTTCAATGCTTTGGTACATTGACAACATGGTATCATATCACGCTGGCTCTGAAATGTCTGCAGTATAAGTATTGTAATAGTACAGGTACCCATTCTGCTGTGTCGGTTTGATTTGTCCTGCTGCTGGCGGTCTGTAGACACCTTTCTCCCGGAGCCGCGGCTGCCGGTGTCTCGGTCTGCCCTGGCTGACATGTCGAGCGCAACCGCACAGTGTTCTTGTTCCACGGTGGTCGGTCAACGCCACACTATCACGCGCCTCTGCCCGCAGGAAAGTTCTCTGACAGTCCAAGAGTCAGGTGCGTCAAGCTGGCCACAGTAAATGTCCTGGTGTGTCTTTTCAAAATAATGTCTCATCAAAAAACAAAAAACAAAAAACGTTGACCTCAGCAGATGTACAAGTGGTTTGTCCACGTCTTACTGGGTTGCACATTTCTTCAAATGAATGCGTGCTGAGATTGGTCAGAATCCTGTCCTTGACAGATGATGTTACAAAATGTACAAATTTGCAGATTATTTTGAAGGAGAGTGTTTTAATGTACTGTTGTTATTCATATTTGAATAAAGTAGAATTTACATGTTTTAAGTTAATATATATATATTGGTTTTGTAACTTAATGCAATGCCCATTAGTATAGTCTGTTTTGTTATAATTAGCCTATGAAAAAGAGAAAATTTAAATGTGACAAATAATTATACTATTACAGTATTTCCAAACCAGAATTTCAGCCAAATTTCAGCTGTGGAATCAGTATAATTGAACAGTTACCTGAATATGTAAAACATGTCTTTGCAGACATGTCTACTGCGCTGACAGGCCTAAACCCTTATCATATTAATGTTGTTTGTGTTATTACTTTTTATTTATCTATTTGTATTTATACTGCAGGTTGTATCTGCATATCAATTCAAAAAACAAAATCCATTCTTTACTTTTTGTGTGATTCAATGAGGAAAACTTCCTACAATCCCTCCTCAATATTCAATGGTGCAGTTTTCCCTCACGACACAAATAAAGCTTCTTCCATTACTAAATCACTGATGGGCTGAGCGAGGATGACATAGGCCTATATTTTATTAATTCTCTTACATAAAGACCAGCTCGACTTACTTCATAACCAAAGAACTCTTATCGTGTTTTGGCAACATACACTCTTTCTATCCTAAACTTTACACCCAAAGTTTCCCTCTCTGTGTGAATGTGTGTGGGCCTGGGTCAGTAAGCCAGAGTGTCTGTTTTCCCTCAAACATCCCAGGAACAGACTCAGCATTTCCTTTCCTCCAGTCAGTTCCTCTGCCAGCTCAGAGCTGCAGCTAAGCGTCAGCAATGTTTTTCTAAAACTGGAGCAACACTCAGGAATTTATAACAGCAGCAAAAAGACAACCACGGGGAGGGAATCACAAGATATGTGACGGCTCAACAACTAAGTAATATACAGTCTGCAAGATGTCTAAGGAATCTAGTGTCGTAAAATATTTCAACCTTTTATTACACTTTTTCTCCACACATGGTACTTGTCAGATGACCCAGTGGTGTAAAGTACAAGAGTCTTTAGTAATATATGTGAGTGTGAATCCCTGAAAATGTCCCTGCTTTAAATTCTTTTTTTGGTCCCTGTGAGTCCAGACTTTCTAGACACCCTGCAGTAAGGTGACCTTTCAGTGATTTCTCAAGTTGACCATCATTTGCTTTTCTTATTTGTTTGTTTGTTTGTTTGTTTGTTTGTTTGTTTGTTTGTTTGTTTGTTTGTTTGTTTGTTTGTTTGTTTGTTTGTTTGTTTGTTTGTTTGTTTGTTTGTTTGTTTGTTTGTTTGTTTGTTTGTTTGTTTGTTTGTTTGTTTGTTTGTTTGTTTGTTTGTTTGTTTGTTTGTTTGTTTGTTTGTTTGTTTGTTTGTTTGTTTGTTTGTTTGTTTGTTTGTTTGTTTGTTTGTTTGTTTGTTTGTTTGTTTGTTTGTTTGTTTGTTTGTTTGTTTGTTTGTTTGTTTGTTTGTTTGTTTGTTTGTTTGTTTGTTTGTTTGTTTGTTTGTTTGTTTGTTTGTTTGTTTGTTTGTTTGTTTGTTTGTTTGTTTGTTTGTTTGTTTGTTTGTTTGTTTGTTTGTTTGTTTGTTTGTTTGTTTGTTTGTTTGTTTGTTTGTTTGTTTGTTTGTTTGTTTGTTTGTTTGTTTGTTTGTTTGTTTGTTTGTTTGTTTGTTTGTTTGTTTGTTTGTTTGTTTGTTTGTTTGTTTGTTTGTTTGTTTGTTTGTTTGTTTGTTTGTTTGTTTGTTTGTTTTGTCACTTTGGGGAAGCAGAGCAAGCTGAAAACACAACATCTAAGCCAAGCTGTCTTCATTTCATGTTATCAATGTTTCTTCATATCACAAAATGGAGATATAACCTTGACTGTTCATATGAGGGTTTCTAAGTGGTAACTCATGGCTTTATCAATGTTTTATCCAAACGCACAGCAGCCCCCAAAGGGCATTAGAGAGAGAGAGAGAGAGAGAGAGAGAGAGAGAGAGAGAGAGCATTCATTTACATTTTCATTTGCAATCAAAATCCAAAGTTTTCACAACCCATAGCTTGGATTCCCTGATAACACCTGATGGTGTGTCTAATACCTGGAACTGAGGGGATCTGTAGTTTCCCCCTCGTTTTCTCTTGTGTCTTTGTGTTTCCCAGTATATACGCATCGGCCTTCCATCCAGTATTCATTGAATTGTCAGTTTATCTGTGTGGTAATGACAGAGACCCTCTGAAGAATCACTTTCCTGTCTGCTCACCTGCCTTTCTGACTCTTGTTTGTTGTGCTCAGGTCAGGTGCCTGTGGTTGACTGCTTTAGCCCATGCACTGTCTGTCTGTGCATTCTGTTATCAAACCAGCACTTGAAGAGTTTTCTCCACTGCCTTATTAACTATTGATGGTCTAACTTAACTTAAAAAAGATGAAACTCCCTTCCAGTAATGGAAATCCCACTTTTCACATTTTAAGTGGCCTATAAAACCATAAGTCACCATAAAGAAAAAATGGCACCAGAAATTGAAAACAGGAAGTACATCTTCAAGCAGCTGAACTGAAGCATTTTGGATATCAGAGCGTAAACACAGGCAGTTTTATTTGTTTTCATATGGTAAATTTCCTTCCCTACCAACAAGATCAGGTTTTACCCTCAGAATATTGTATTTTAAAACCTCAGAGCAACAACAACTAGAAGTGAAAGTGAAAAGAGTAAAAGGTCAGTGAGAAGTCAGTGGTCAAAGGATTGCTCAATAATAATAATGATAATAATAATAATAATAATAATAATAATAATAAAAAGAAGAGGAAGAATTTGTACTGCAAATGACAATCACTCCTTGTCTCTTTGTATTTTCATGTAGTGCATTTGAAACAGCACAGCTTGAGATTTTTGTGCATGTTGGATGAACCACCCCTTGCACTTTGCTCACTGAACCACTGGCTCTCTGTTGTGTGCAGTTTTGCAGAGACAGTACACATGAACTTTTGTACACCCCGTCTGATGGAAACAGCTTAGTGTTTCTGATAAGCCCAGTACAGCTGTGCCCTGAGTCACCTCTCATTAAATAGGCAGAGCTCTGGTCTTACACACCTTTCCATATAGGACAAAAGAAAAGAACCCACAACTGCTGTCTCCCAGATTTAAGTTACTGTGGGGCAATGAGCTGAGGAACCTGTCCATTTTGATGTGGTCTGTTGCCAGATGGTATCAGGCAAGGTCTATGTGATCACTGTTTAACCAGGAGTCAAGGTGAAGGAGGGTGCTGAGGTATTTTTCTTGAGAGGCCCATCTCAAAGATGTCTATGGAGCAACTTGGTCTGGATTCAGATCCCCCACAGGTCCCTGTCCCTGCTATGGCAGCCTCAGTACTGGGGGTAGAACCTTGCTGAAGATGAAGATGAACCAGTTCAGCAGTAACGTATTAATGTGTCAACCTCTGTGGAAAGAGGACATTATATTCATAGTTCCTAAACTGTACAACTGCATTATTGGATCAGTAACAACCACAACAATTTGTTGTTTAGTGTTGTTTACTGTAATAGATTTCTGAATGTTGTCAATATTTTTTAATGCATTCCCACTGAATGGCTGGTGGCATTGAGGGTCAGGAGTCAAGAAACTCTCTGATCACTGACCAGTACTGACAATGATTAACTACCTTAAATCATGCTAACATTCTGTGGCTTGGACAAACCAACCACATAAACTGTAGAAGGCATGAATTGCTTTTGTTCAGTTCTTCACCCTGATTAGTTTGTTAGTGACATTGTGATCAGGTGGATCATAATCTGTTACAGTAGACCTGACTGGCCTACGTGGGATCACACAGTGTTACATTGTTACGCCGTTGATTAGTTCAGTTTGGTCTGTTCAGTTCTGTTTAGTTTATGATCAAATGTCATGACCTGAGTCTATTTCAGGTAGGATAAAATTGTTGGTTGAAGCCCTTGATTCACAACTTATTAACATTTATAAACTGTAAAACTTGATGGGGTATTAGAAAGTGAGAGACCCATAAGCATTAATAATTACCATCATTTATAATATTTCCAAACAGAAAGGATAAACACCTGCAAGCAGAATTTTTCACAACTTTACAACCTAGAAGTTGTTTTATTAATGGATCATAACTGATCACTAAAACATGAGAAAGCAATACAACTTCTAAAGCTTACAAAAAGCGTGCCTTATTAGAAAGTCGCACCATGTTATTGATAGAACTGTCTCAACTGGTTTCCTACTCCAAACTGTAGAGAGCGCTGCTTGTGAACATTGATCTTAACTCTGCCGAATTCAGCCATTACTGCAACTGTGTAAGCTGACAAGTAAATTCATAAGAAGAAGGACACTTCCAGTTACTGCCTACAAAACAAAGGTATTATAGAGAGAACTACGTCCTTGCCTTTGTTTTGAAAACACATTCCTGTCACATCCGGCATTACTCCTGCGAACTGACAAATATCACTACAGTCTTTTAGCATCATCCAAACATTAGCTAGCTGGGTAGCTTTTAGCTAGCCAAACTCTCCAGAAAATAAAGCTCGCAGCCTGGATAATCTATGAGTCGCAAAAGAAACCACAGTTTCGCTGAAACGAGCCTGTCTCCTGAACTCCACGGCGCCTTCATGGAGCCTCCCGGGTCAGCAAGCCGAGCCGACGGCGATTTTCTGGAGCTGGAGACCGACGAGGAGCTGCTTTGCTCGGTCAGCGACATCACCGAGCACCTCGGCAGGAACATCACCGTGGTGCTGGAGACAGCTCTGTCTGAGATCCGCAAAATGGTCAGCATCAGGATACGAGTCCTGAAAATGGAGCTACGAGAGAAAACCGAAGAAATCGAAGAGTTAAAGGACAGGCTTGATGCACTCCAGAGGGATGGTAGGGACCCTTTCCCCGGCGTTACGACCACGGAGCCATCTGCAGATGCTGGCCTCAAGAAATCTGATTTCAGCTCCCTCAACAAACACAACAGTGTCGACCCCAGGAGAGCGAAAGCTGTCATGCCTGGTGTGAAAAAGGAGAATATAGATGCCATTTGCGACTATCTGATGAAAGACAAGAACTCGAGGGGGTGTCCTGAAATAGACGGAGATCAGAGCAGCCAAGCCAGCGGCGACAGGGAGGCTCGCCAGGAGCAGGACCCGCACTCCCTCAGCCTGTGGCAGGACAGCGGAATGGCGGGCTCCGGGCCTGGCCACGGAGACCCCGAGTCCGCCACAGACGACATCTTCAGTATGCTCCCGTCTGGCAGCAAACGGATGTATGACTACGAGTGGATAGCACCAATGGAGTATTCTTCAGACCTGAAAGGTAAACACACAGACCAATGGTCAGGTGTGTGTGTGGCGTCAGGTGTTGCTCGGACTCTGAAAACAGGAGCTCTGCAGCCAGCTGAAGCGACGGAGAGTCAGGGGAAGGTTAACATACCACAGCTCAGTCAGGAGGTGATGAAGTGATGAGGTGTATCAAAAGTGGGACTCAAATTATGAGATTTCAAGATAAAAGTTTTATTATGTAAAAACCACTCTGGGGCTGTGGCTGCCTCCCTTTACCTGCTAGTATTTGACCATTGTGTGAGGAAGACTGCATTATGGAATATTGGATTTTCCTATGATTTTTTTCATCAGTGCACTTTGATTGGTCATATTTAAACCAGTGGGGTTGCCAAAAGCAGAAAAATGACCCCTCTGCCCTTGTTATAACAACATATCTCTTATTCATGTTATATCATGACAGTTAAACAGGAAATTTTATGTCACTGTGGCAGCAGTTTGTCACTAACTTTACTTAATAACATTTTCAAGGCTGATTATGCACTAAATTCTACTAAATGTTCTACTAAATTCCATGAAGCAAGAGAATTTTAGGATTTTATCCATGTGGCCCACCACTACTTTGTAGTGAAAATAATCTAATATGAATTCATACTTCTGAGACACTAAGTAAAAATTTAGGAGATACTACATTGTATTGACATGTATTGTATCGACTGGTGGGGGTTCACCCTGGACACATCCCGCTATCACAGGACTGACACACAGACAGAAAGCCATTCACATCTATCAGCTAATTAGAATTAACCGATTAACATGCATGTCTATGGACTGTGGGAGGAAGCACCTGCAGGAAAGCCAACACAGGCATTCTTGATAATTTGGATTGTAAATAAATGTCAAATTTTGATTTAGTTTTTACTAATTTTTATTTACTTTACACATTTTTAAATTTTATTTCACTTCAGTTCATACTTATTGTTGCACAACGGTAATTTGGATTGCGGTATGACAAAAAAAGGACCCATCAAAAGTCATTCATCACTAAATAAATGAAAAAGAAATATCTGTTAGAGTAACACACAATTGTCAGTATGATAAGTGTTAATAATATACGTACAACCAAACAAGGAAGGCAAGTTAAGGGACTGCACAAAAGCCACTAAGAAAGGATATTTGATTGTCTGGCACCTGGTCAGGGTAAGTGTGTATCTCCATGCTGAAGAATCCATGCAGAACCGTTAAAAACAATCACTCAGATATGACGAAATTGAAACTTAAGACCAGCTTCTGTTCTCTACAAGAGCCTTCATTTTGATCATTGGTTTATTATTTTCATCAGCTTGAGCATTTGCTCGTGGAAACAGGCATGTATACGATGAAGTTAAGGAAAGATGATCTGATAAATTCAGGCAGTACAGCTTTCCCCAAGGGTTCAAGTTTTATGTGGTCATATTTTTCCCAGTCATGAAGGAGCCCGAGTGCGAGAACACCCCTATCTGTGACACAGAGGATGATGACGAGGCTGAGTCGTCAAGGAGGGATGGGGGTGGACTGGCCCAGACCCGGCTCTCACACGTCCAGCCGCCTGAGTTCTCCATGGAGTCCCAGAGCTCTCCAGGGGAAGGAAAGGGCAATACAGACAGGCCCACAGCAGGTGGGTAAGAATGGGGAGAAGGGCAAAAGGATGATGACCAGATTTATAAAAACAAAACTGAATGTGTAATAAAGGTCACAGAGAGACTGATGTTGGTGTGAGACAGATTTGGATGAGTGTGTTATGGACTGGTTGCAGGGTGGACCCAAATGCAGGACACAGAGGTAAAGTGAAGTTTGATCGAATACTGGGGGATGTGGAGAGGGGCAGGACAGCAGACAGGTAGACGAGAAGGAAAGAACGCCCAAACATTATAATAATACAGAATTACTCAGAGCAGCAAAACAATGGTCTGATGATGTGTGGGAGTAAGGTCAAGTTTGAAAAACTTCCAGGCAGATGAGCTGATGAACAGCAGGTGGGCAGGTTCAGAGGGTGTGCCTCATAAGCGGAGCTCCGGTAGGCGGGAGGGTTGCCTTGCCCACATCACAGACACAGAGAGAGACAGAGACAGAGAAGAACATCAAGAAACACAAGGGAAGAAACTGGGACACGGCAACGACCGTGGCAGAATATCAGCCAGAGGACTGGAACCTTTAAAGCTGCACTCAGGCTCAGCTGAAGTCAGATCCTCACTGCTTTTGATCTGTTACTCTCTCTCAGCAGTTTCCCTGCAGACGCCCTCTCCCTCCACTCCTCGTGCTGTTTTGTAACATGCTTTTTTAATAGTTTTGACTTGAGCCAGTGAACGGTATGAGAGCAGAGAGCTTCATGCTCACCCACACTCAGTGAACTGCTCCACTTCTGCTCACTTGACCTCAGGATCTCCATGGGCCTCAAACTAAACCGAACACCAAACTCCCATCAAGTAGTCAAAAGCCTGAATGAAGCAGAACGGAAGAAGTGCGGAATTTAAATGTGTCTTAATGATAGATTTAATTAATATCGTGGAAACTGGAAAAAAAACATTGTTTTTTAATAGCATTTCCAAACGCACATACATTGACTGAACTAAGCTAAAACAAGGCTGTAACTAATCAGAACGGAGCACATGATTGGTCAGAACAGTTTCTTGTTGTGTCCCATAAGTCATGACATGATCTGCTTCTTAAGCTCTTCGTTGTGCAGATATGTCATTAACATTTCTAGGACACACAGAGGTTAAGAGGAAGTGGTTTTGACCCCCTCCGGATGAAAATCCTTCACAATGAGTCTATTTATTTCAGTTACCCAACAACACACACGGCAATATCATGTGCACACACAAGACAAGACATCTATTCATGTATTCATAAGAGCACAATCATGTTCAACAGCAGGACAGTTTGAGAAACAGCTTCATCAAGGTAGACTCTTCTGACCCTCATTTCAAAGAATATTGTAAATAGATTTCTTATTTTTCAGAACCTTAAATATACTATCTGTCTAGTTTCAGTCTGTCCTCCCTCCACTTGCTTTAGATAGATAGCACATCTTTTTTGACTAGATAACAATATGTTGATGTACATGTCTAACCAGGAAACTGATCGTAGCTTGTGATAAAAGAAATGTCAGATTGAAATGCCACTTCTGCTGTGCCTACATGAGTACGTGGGCTGTAAACCCCCCCTCTTTGCAATCCCCTCAGACATGGAGAAACAGAGACATTTAAAAAGTACAAATACGGACATGTATTTTACTACTTAATTCACTTCATATAGGTCCATGGTCATGTACATATAGGGGTGGGCCATATAGCCAAAGTCTTCTATCTTGGGGTATTATTTTATATCATGGTAATGGTACATATCACTATCAAGTAATTGTTATGTCATTTCAATTAAGAAATGGATTAAAATAACCATGTCGTAGCACACTTCATCACATGTGGAACTTCCATTCAAACAACAGCTGCCTCACATGAGACAGTCAAAAACAAAAGACTGAAAACAGTTAAACTCTCTTTCAAAATGGAAGCTTTAAGGTTCCAAGTGACAGCAGCAGAGATGTATTTAAGGTGCATTATCACCACCAACTGTTGCTCTCAGTTCATGTGAGAACGTGATAAACGATCCTGATGCCCAGATCACATCATCCTATAAGGCAGCTGCATTGCTGCCTGCCCTGAATATACAGCAAAGACACTAAGGCCATTTTCCCATATGAACTCTGGACAATGTCCACAGAATCAGCTGTGGACATTGTTCAGCAAGATACTGAACCCCAAAAAAACTGCTCCCGAGTTGCAATTTCAGTACATGCAGCAATATACAGGCAAACAGAAAAGAGTAATAAACAGCTACTCTCCATTCAATGTCATCAATCATCTACTGCCTCGCCTGTAGCAGAACAGCAGTGCAGACACTGTGAATCATTTCTACCGTCACCCTATGTCCTCTGCCCAGGGTGGGTCAGTTTGGAATTGAGATCGGCTGAACCACCAAGAATACCAAGACAACAGGAAACACACCAAATGTGCTGAGATGGCACACCCAACTGAATGGTTTGTGTGTGAAGCAGCAGGGAGAAGGGAAGAGAGATTTATGATGTCAACTCTTGAACATTACGTTTAGACTTTATTGTCTTAGAGGGATTTGTTTTCAGAGCCAGTTCAACACAAACACACAGATATGAACAGAGCAGCTTACAGATAAAGCCAGTACATACTTCATTCATACATACCACACTGTCAGGGAGGCACTTTGTTCAGTGCTGCAGTAGCATGGGACAAAACTCCTGCTGAGGCGAGCACTTCTCCATTTTATAGTCCTGTACCTCCATCCCGATGGCAGTAATGTGATTTAAAGTCTGCTCGACCTCTGCATTTCAAATGTGACTAAAGAGTCAGAACTGTAACAAACTCTGGTAAATGCTGCTGCCATGTCTCACCCTGAAAAAGACAAAAAGATTTCTTCCACTTGATCTCCTTGTTTCCACTAATCAATGCGATGGTGCTTGTTGAACACAGCATGGTGGAGACGCACTGTGTGTGTTCTCAAAGAGCAAAGTACAATGTTTGTCATAGTTAAAACTTTAATGGGTTGTTATTGATGAAATAATGTTTGTTTGTGGTTTCAGGCCAGCAGTTTCCCAGCCACACCTATATCTGCTCTCTGTGTGGAACCTTCTGCCCTGACTCTGTGTTTCTAGAGGAACATGTCAAACTCATACACTCGGACTGTGCTGATGCCCAGAATCTGCAGGCCCTGCAGTCTTCCTGCTCAGCTGCACCCACAGTGGGAGACGGCAGCAGTGACTCCAGGATGGGTGGAGGGGGGCAGAACGAGGGCAGCGCAGGAGTTGGGGCTGGTGCCGGCATTGGTCGGGGAGGGGGGCACGTGAAAAAGGATATTAAAATCGAGGGCGGGTATGAGTGCGGGGACTGTGGCCGCCATTTTAACTACCTTGGTAACCTGCGGCAGCATCAGCGTATCCACACTGGAGAGAAGCCCTTCATGTGCCCAGAGTGCGGGGAGAGGTTCCGCCACGCAGCCCGCTTAAAAAGCCACAGACTGGTGCACAGCGGAGCCCAGAGCCCCTTCCCCTGCCCCCAGTGTGGCAAAGGTTTCTCAGTGCTATCTGGACTCAAGAGACACCAGCGAGTACACACCGGCGAGAGCCCGTACGCCTGTCCACAGTGCGGCCGGCGCTTCAAGGAGCTGGGGAACCTGTACACCCACCAGAGGATCCACAGTGGGGCGACGCCCTATTGCTGCCAGCAGTGTGGACGCAGCTTCCGTCATCTGGGAACTTACAAGAGCCATCGCTGCACCCCGGCACAGTAACCAGAGCAGCTGCTATGCTTCCTATGCTTCTTGATATCAAGAAATTCGAAGTGTATGTGAGAGATGGGACACGGTGCTGACTGAGGCGTGTGTCTTCATTGTGTAGCTCTGCTGACACTGAGGGAGCAGCTGGTCACGTGGAGAGCATCCTGAAACGCTGCCCGAGCTTTCGCGTTCTGTCACATTCATAACATTTCACTCCTGCATCAGGCATCAAGACAAGCTGCATCACTGAGCTTGACCCCGTTCACAGCAACAAAACACTGTTAACTCCAGGTCCTCATCAACGACATCACATACGTAGCGGCAGATGGACTTTGCTCGGTTGTCATGGTACTGTTTTTCTTGACTTTGGAAACTACAGGAACATCCACAGTTTCATGACATCGGAGCAAACTTCATCCACAGACAGACTGCGGGGGTGTGGTTGAACACTCTGCAACAAACTAGTTTCGTTGAGATTAGAATGTCTTGTTAGAAAGCTCATCAGAGGCCGTCAGGCACCACACGGAGCATCCATGAAGTGATTGTGTTTTCAGGTCAAATGTGTTACCATGAGGGGAGGTGTATCCAGCCCCGAAACCCCAGAGGATGACTGGAAGGCATCATCTGTGCAGAGGCGCATAAGAAGACTACAGTGTTTTAGTATGTTTGAGCCCTTTTACTGTAATTTGCTTATACTTTAAAGGATAATTCCTGTTTATTAAAAATGTCCTCATTCATCATTTGGATCTGTTCTAATAATATTGTACTCAAGTCCAGTGGGGCGAGAAATGCAAGCAGTCAGATGATCACACAGGCTCTAAAACCGCCTGAGAAAGTGAAGGTGAACACTAAAATTAGAACTTTAACAGCCATCACAGTTTACAGACTGATGTCCCACTTCAACTTTGACCTGCTGTGCTACAGTTTGTGTAGTTTTCTGTGCAGTGAGCGATTAGCAGTCACTCACTTGAACCAAATATAATGGTTTAGATAATCTGGATAAACTGTCGGCTTGTCTTCAGTTAGTTATACAGAATATTTCAGTATACTATAGAAATGAGCCCAAATAGACTTGAAGCTGGCTGTAGAGAGGTAATCAGTAAACACATCATTTGATTTCATTTTGTACAAGTTACATTGTTGTTGTCTACACTGTCTTAATTCAGCTGAGAGGGCTGATCAGCACAGTGTGTGAATGCAGTTATGTTTGTAGCCAACCCTAAAAGTGATAGCCTGCTAAAAATGTCAGTGTCAAACACAAGATTTGCTTGAGAAGGAGCTGTACAAATGTAGTGGTTTTCTTCATGAATAAATGTAGCTCTTGTCGGCTTCCCAGAGGAACAAAGAATCTGAATAAGAACATTCTTGTCTCGTCCATTTCAGTCTGGTGACACAGTAGAAGGTGCCAACACAGGGAGCTGTGGCAGAAACAATGCTCACATTCCAGGTGGATTACTTTGTAACAAAAAGGCTGCATTTCTACAGTTGACTGAAGAAAATGTGATTATTAGCAACAGAGTGTTTGGTGTCTGAGCAGCAGAGGTAGGAAGTAACTTAAAAGTACACTTATTCAAGTACTGCACTTGAGGAGTATTTCCATTTTATACTTTACTTTATACATCTACTCCACTACATGTTGGAAGTCAGTATTGTACTTTTTACCATACTACATTTATTTGACATCTTTAGTTAGTTGTTACTTCACAGATTCAGATTATTCATACAAAATATCTAAATCAACTAATAAATTCTGATGTATTATTCTAAACTAAGCTACCCAACAGTATGTAAAGTAGTTGAAATTAGCTCCACACCTAGTAGATACTCCGTTAATGATGTGTAAACGTTAACTCGTCACTAATTAGAATCCAGTGATATACATTATTTTGAGTACTTTTACTTAAGTAAGACTTCAAAGTATTGTTGTAGTGTAGCAAGGCTCAGTTTCCTTAAGTAAAAGATCTCTCCACTGCTAAGAAGCCTTCACGTATACTGAAGTGATACTCAGACTTCCTGGATTGTATTTCAAAGGTATCTTGCCGGTATCTGAAGCAACACAGCCCCTTGCTTGTACTTGTACTAATATAGGGCTGGTTTTAATATGAACACCCGTTCATACCACGGCTGCAGCACAGCACCTTTCCCTGGTCTGACACTGATTTCTTCCAAAACATGGGCAACTGACATGAATCAAGTGAGAGAATAAATCCAAATCTTACCAGCCATTAAAGCCTGCAGGTGGTGGATGTTTGAGGCTACATCCACATAGAAACTAGTATTAAGTATTAGCTTAATGGACAACACACACCAGATAGACACCTTTCTTACTGTTGTATCAGGTATGTGTCACATAATGTCATGATGTTCATCATGTGTCGCTATATACCATGGCAGGTGTGTGTTGCATTTAAGGCTCAGCGGATCAGAGCAGCAACATTTCAAGGAAGTTTATTTATTATTTTTTATGGCACAGTATCTGAACTAAAGTTGAAACTGAAAAAAACTGCTGACTGGATTTCCTGTTTCAAATACATTTCAGCTCTCAGTATTTCATGAATAGCTGCAAGAATAATAGAAAACATTAACACCATTGAACTCGGTCTTGAATGAAAATGTTTGAGAGAGACATGGTGGCATGTATGATTTTATATAAAGATACAACTGAGTCAGAATTAGAGAACATTTCACACTGACACTACAAGTTTCAGCCCAACAGGAACTCAGAACAGAAGTGATCTGGGCACTTTGGACATATGCCACCAGTCTGGCTTTGATTAGTAACGTACAACAGTGTTGAATAGATCTAGAGGTTTAGATTATGAATCCATTCATTCATTTCTGCCTTAACCTGCTGAGCCTTCAGGACTCTGTAACTACAACAGAAAAGATCTCATGGGTCACATGTCTTCATCATGACACTGCTTGGTGCTACATGTAGAGCAGAGAGTTTATCATTCGTTTTTAACCAATGTAATGTAACAGACGACTATATATTGGTTATTTTATATGTTTGCCCATATGATGGCTGAAAGTTGTGTAACAAAAAAAAAAAAAAAAAAAAAAAAAAAAAAAAAAAAACAGCCTTGAAGGAAAATGTCTCCCTGGTGTCAGGTGTGTTTACTCAGTTAGTCCGACGATTCACTGAAGCCCGTTGACCTGTTACTCAAGCTTGTCTGTAAAAGGAGTTTCCAGTACTGTGTGGATGGAAGAAAAAAAAAAACCTGTGGAAATGAAATTTCTGATCATTGACAATCTGCTTTCATATAAATGGCTGTCTTCATGTCATGTATGAGTGTGTTTTTTTTTTTAAACAGCAAGCGATGGAACGTAACTAATAATAACAGCAAGTACAGTGCTTAATACGCACAGTACTTGTACTTTACGTGAGTATTTCCATTTCATGTCGCTTCACTACATGTCACAGGGAAAATGTTTTTACTTTTTATTCCGTTATATTTATTTGACAGCAATAATGACTCCTTTTCAACTCAAAATGTACGATCAAAACATGATTTACAGTAAGAAATGATACACCATCGTTTTGTACCCAGAATGAATAAAATTAAAATTTGCTCTATCCTGACTACCCACATCATCCAAATGTTCTAAAAATGTTAACGCATCAGTAATGATAATCATATTATGTTAGAAATAATAATATAACTTAATGGATCATTTTACTTTACATTTGGATTAAAATAATTCCATAATGTTAGTTTTTTTAAGGACCATGCCATTAGTTTTGCCTGATTTAACCCTTTTACTAAAATGATATTGTTTTTACATCACAGTTAATCACTTTGCACATAATGCTGCTGTATTTTCATCAATGTGAATGTGTTTTTCTAACATCTGTTGGCTTCTATTCCTTTCCATATAGTGTGAAAATCTTCCAGCAGAATGACAAACTTGCATAAGTTGTTCAAATCAACATAGCGAACATTGAGTCTATATTACCACATAAAAATAATGTCACTTTAAGAGATGTTTGAAAATTGTCCACAAAAATGTGAAGTGATTCATAATTGAGCTAAAACATGAAAATACACTTGTACAGTATGGACTACTGTCGTTTCATGTAAGTAAATGAGATTAGTAAATGATGTTATCAGATTATATTGTAGATTAGAGACACGTGATTTCAAAATTTCTTTAAATTTAATTTGGTTTGGAAAAAATATGGTCAGGGCAGTTCTGTTGACAGACCCTCATGTTTTTGTGTCTCCTCTTCTTCCTACTTTGTCATCCTCCCTTCTTTTTCATTGCTGCTCAAAATGTCCTCTCTGCATACTTCTCCATAGGTGGATTTTGCATAGCTATTAGCCTTTATGCCCTTATAGGCTTCCATAGGCCAGTAGTTTAACTTTGGTGTATTTTACAAATGTGTTACAGTTCTTGGTTACCTGTTCAGACATTGTGTTGTGTCAATTGGAGACATATGACTTCAAGGTTTAATGATCATTTTAGCCTGGACAGTTCTGCTAATGGACCCTTATTTCTGTTTTGCCTTCCTCCACTTCTTTTTTCATCATCCTCTTCTTCCTCTTTCTTTTAAACACTTTCATTAATGTCTTCCTTCATTTGCACTTTGAATCTCAGTGTTTCTTAAATAATGGTTACAGCTGTGCACTCCATCCCCTGTGACGGCTTGAACAGACAGAGACAGATGCAGAGCAACACAGCGGCTGAATGATGAGGAAGACTGCTTTTGGAGAAGTAGACAAAACCCTAACATACACTCAGTACCAATATGAGAAGTTGAGTATTCAATATTATCTCATTTTGTGATTTTATGTACAAGTAAATGACGTGGAATGAGTTGTGTGGATGAACTGGGGAGGAATCAAAGGCACCCTGCAGATGTTCAAACAGCCTCTGTGATACTTTATACTTCCCTCCTGTAGGGGGCGCTGGTCCTCTACACACCAGTCTAAGGGTCAGCTATGTGTGGATATGAGCACAGGCTTCAAAAATCTTTCTGAATGAGAAAAATGATTGGCCCACATCTAAAACACTGTGAGATTCAACAATGATGCAAAAGAAAATGGATTTGACATTTTGTTTTTTTGTGATGAGAAATTGTGAAAAATATGCAGTGGATGATGGGGGGTGCTGGGAAACTTAATTAAACATCTGATTAAAGCATAACAATGGCTTATTGTAGTTTCATAACACGTGTGAAGACATGAAAAGATCATGTGATCAACATCATTTTGAATCATTAGAGAATCTGCAGAGCGTGCATCAAATGTACAAATAAATCCCCAGTTGAAGCTAAACAGGAGAAAATGAGCTTCACGTGACTTCATTTGGCTTAATGACCTAAAACAGTAAACTGATCCAGGATGCTCCATCATAATGACATGCTACAGTATGATGAGAATAGCAAGTACAAGAAGTTATGAAAGAATTCATGAAAATAGATCCTTAATTGAAAATGGGAACTGATGAGTTTACTGCAGATCAACATGGATTGACATCGAGCCTTATAGGGCATCTACATTGAACAATCAACATTCCATTAAAATCACACAAGATGTCAAGCCAATTAAGTTACTGTTTGATTTGAGTGTAAGATGAAACATGGCGGGCGGCACTGGCGGGCAGAAGGTTGCCGGTTCGATCCCCTGGTCAGGCGGGGGCCTTTCTGTGTGAAGTTTGCATGTTCCTCCCGTGCATGCGTGGGTTCTCTCCGGGCACTCCGGCTTCCTCCCACAGACCAAAAACATGCTCACTAGGTTAATTGGTGACTCTAAATTGCCCGTAGGTGTGAATGTGAGAGTGAATGGTTGTGTGTGTGTTGCCCTGCAGTCGGCTGGCGACCGGCTCAGGGTGTACCCTGCCTCTCGCCCATTGACAGCTGGGATAGGCTCCAGCCCCCCCCAACCCTGAAAGGGATAATCAGGGGTATAGAAGATGAATGAATGAATGAATGAATGAAACATGGCAGTCTGCAGTTTCAAGAATCCATTCTACATCCATATGCATTAGACATGGTTTATTACAGTTTAAGGTAATACATAGATGACACTTTAGTAGAAGCAGACTAGCAAAGATGTTCCCAGGATTAGATAAGACTTGTCCCCGCTGTCACCAGGATGAAGCCACTCTGTACCATTCGTTTTGGAGCTGTCCTAGTCTTGTCCCATTTTGGTCGGCCATCGGCCATTGAAACTTTCTCCACTAGTTGTAGTAAGGAAATACATCCAGACCCAGAAATTGCATTATTTGGAGTAGTTCCTGGAGTGTCTGCTCTTACAGGTGCACAGGGGGATGCTTTAGCCTTTCTGTCTTTACTAGCACGACGTTTAGTGTTGATTCACTGGAAATCTACCAGACCACACAGTAAATGGGTGGAAAGTGTTATGGCACATCTCAAGCTTGAAAAACTTAAGTCTGGAGGCCTTTCCTGTCTTATTTTGAACACAATTTTAAACCCGAACATTAAGTATTAAGTTAAGTTGGGTTCCCTGAGCCTCAGTCCCCCGACCGCCCCGAGTGTCTGCCCCCCCTTTTCTTTTCGATCTGTGTTGCTGTACTTTGTAACTGTATGTGCATGTCTATATGTGTATGGAGCTTAGTATACGTTGTTGAGTTGTGATGCTGTTTGATGTGATATATGTTAGGAGTGTATGAATATGTTTAAAAAGTTCAATAAAAAGATTTCAAAATAAAGGATATGAGTTTAAGATGATACTGATCTCCAGAGAGAAATGAAGTATTACAGCAGGTAGATAGCTATGGAAAAACCTGAATGAAAAAAACATCTGAGCAAAGTGACATAGTAAATATCATATGAAGATGTGTGTGCCAAGAAAATGGTGTGTTTGTATACTCTATGCTTGTGTATACTTGTTTTTATAGAAATATAAGTACAAGTATAAATACATAAATATATATTCTTTTCAATATTGAGTGCTCCCGTGAGCTTTCATTCGCCATTAATTTCAAGTCAAGGGCTACATCTGAAGGCTCTTGATTGCATCAATGTTTCCCTCACTTGCGTCTTTTACTTGAATTTTAGTCCGTCCCACAGAGAGATGTGGGAAAACCATGAAAGCAGATAAGAAACAAGAAAAAATGTTTTTAGAGAAATGAGACGTCTATTTCTGATGATGGTGGCAGCTGCTCACAGCTGGATCAACTGTCATTTGGCTTTAACAGCTGTGGAGACTTTTAATAAATCTGTGCCTGCACACATGTGCATTGTGCTAATACATGTAAAGACACAGTCATCAGTGTCAGTGATCTCTCTGTAGCCTGTTACCTGTTTAACAAACATCTGCACATGAATAACAATGTAGTAGCAATGTAACAATGACAATAACTGTGTAATGTGTCTGTATTTATGCTGTGTACTGTGTCCTGTTCAGAGGCAGTGGAACCATTTCTACTGGCAGTATGTGTTTTTATTATTTATTCATTATTTGCCTCTGTATTTATTATTACTGCTTCTTCTTCTGCTGCTGCTTGTTATGCTGGCTCATGTCACCTTCCCCTCTGTGTGATAAGCTGAAATCCATGTGGCATATGTTTGACCAATGCACAGGTAAGTCTCTTCTCATTTGGTGAGATACTTCCGCAAACTTTTAGCCTTTTGGCTATAGGTAGCAGCACATAGTGCCTGTGTCAGGGACCTGTGAAAGAGTCTTCCAGAGAGTCCATTCTATAACTGCAGTATATACAGACTATATTGACCAGAAACATGCAAATGTAATCACATTACCAATCCAATCTCAATATACATCATATGGTTCTTAAAGCAAACCTTTTTCTTGCAACACTGAAACTTTATTCTTATATCTTCACTTTTTTGTCATGACATGACAACAGATCACAAATGTTATTTTCCCCAACAGCAGCCTTGAAATTATTTTTTACATCCCTTCTCGAGAATTTACAAAAGTGATCGAATTTATATATTATTCTGTACATTTACAGTACCTTAAGATACAATGTGTACCAGCAACTGAGATGTTGAACATTTTAATTATTTATTAAATTACATTATACAATTAAGTTTGGAAAATTAACTACAAATCACACATTGTCCACCTTACTTGCTGCCCGTTTCCAAACTCTATTTCCATATGTTTTAGTTTCCTGCTGTCCAGGCAGTCTTTGCTTTCCATTCATCTCTGTTACAACCAGTGTGCAGGATTTCTTCAGGTAAGTAATCTATCATGGTGACCTTTTCATTGCATGGTTATAGGGAGCAGGGACTGATTTGTAAGCTATTGGTGCATGAAGAGTCAGCTCTGTTGCAATTGCCATTTTCCTTCTCACAGACTGCTAGTGCCAGCGTACCAGTGAGCCTTGCATGTGAATTATCTGAAATAGTAAATCAGAAGCAACCTCGCTTTCTGTTTGTGTATTGGCTTTTCTCCACTCATCTAAGAGGCTGCATTAATGTCCTCCACCTCAGGTGGTCCTGTTTAACATAGGTATAGCAGATGTCCTCATTCTCTATCCATCCAGCCATTACCATTTGGAACAGTTTGCAGAGCTGTGCACTGGTGTGAGGAACTATATTCCCCACAGGGTGTAGGTAAAAAAGCAGCTTGAATCAGTCTGTTTCCATGAGGTTGGCCATAAAATCATGTGCAGGGCAAGTGGTTATCATTGTTTCTGCGTCATATGGATTTGCTCACCTGCTGCTACTGTCAATAATGCTATACTGCTTCAGAGGATTTAACAGGACTGATGTTGACGTCACATTGCTGCTAGTCAGCTTCACAATACATTCTGAAATCCACTTGTGGAAAATCTTTTTGATGTTCTGCAACAAAGGCCCCATTTGTCATTTCAGGTGTCCCTTATTGATTAAATCCGACCACAATTTTACACATTGTCAGTTGCACTAATCACATATCTGGAAAAGGAATCCATCTTGGCCTTCCCATGTTAGATACAAATCTAGAAGGACACACTCCAGTGCAAAGGATAGAGCTGTATTTGTGTCCAGAGCTGTGTCAAAAGTGCCAGCAGAAGAAGCAGCAGAGCAGCAGAGTTTCATCCCTAGCTAATGTGTTTAAGTCACTTAAGCTAACTGGTTTGCAGAACACATGGATAACTCAGATGGATGGAGTTTGAAAATGGCAAAGGTTTGCTCATCATATGAGCCATGATCATGGGTGCACAACCTCAGAATGGCTTTGACTTCACTGCTGACATGCATCAGTTCTGACTGGGAGGAGATGGACAGGTGATTGACAGATGGATCTACATTTACAACTTTACACATTTCTATCATCTTGAATATTTCTTGGATAAATAATAAACAAATTCTATTTTCTTTGCAATGACTTCCATAATATATTTTCAGCCATTAAATCTGAAATCCGTCTGGTTTGTCCACTCTGCTCCTCCAAAATAAGAGACCTCTGCATGCCTAGTTGTACAGATCAAAATAACAGTTTCTGCTTACAATCCAGTGTAACAACATCACTCTGCTACACATTTACACTTAACTTTATCGATTGCAATCCAAACCACCAAAGACACAAGACTAATAATTAACGTTGACAAAGTGTGTGTCTGTGTACACGTGCCTGTCCATTGTACAATATGTGGTGTACAATATCTTTTTGTCAGTTTATTTTTCTTTAATGCAACATGATAATGTTAACTATAATACACTTAAAATAAACTAGGAAGGTGAAAACAGTATTCTCCCCTGTGTATTTCTGCCTTGTCCTGGATCTTTGATTCACTTAGATATCTCAAGAAAACAGAAGATGAGATAACAAAAATAATTACCTCGAGTCAAAAAAAGTAGCTTTTTTAAAGATATTATGATAATTATCTGGTGCATAATGGCACAGTAAGTTCTTAACTTAAAGTCTCTTAAAGCAGTGAGATGAGTATACGAGACAGTTAGCCACAATCCCTATCAGACGATAATATAGGCCATTATGTACAGTAAAAGAAGTCATGTCTTAAGTAATACAATTTGCACTTCTCATACACTATTCAGGACCAACATGGATATAGGATTACTCTGGTGCTATTCTGTGTATTCATCCATCTTGTACTTCAGTGCAGCATCTCCAGCAATAGCAGGTGGAGGTTGTGAGATATGGTCAGTGAGCACAGGTTGTGAGATATGGTCAGTGAGCACAGGTTCTGGTTTTGGTCTGTGACAACAAAACTCCAGGAAGCTGCACACAGTCACTGCACTCAACTGTTGTTTACCAAGAAATAGTTCCAGTATATAACTCCCTAGTCTCTATGCTAAAGTAGACCAACCACATCCAGCCTCCAGGTTTGTACTTAGCGCACAGACATGAGACTGATCAGGGAGAAACCAAATGAGCTTATTTCCAAAACTAAGTATTGCATTAATGTCAATAATTTGATTGCACTTCCAATAACATAATCAGAATAGGTAGAGTGCATCATCCGTACTGGCTGTAAACATCAGTCATCTGTCTTTATTTCTGCCAGTCCACCTCACTGGATCTACCTCTTCTTCTGCTGCAAACTTCAGCATTGTGACATATAGAGAGACATGAAAGTCAGTCAGTATCATCCACCCTTTATACAGTTTCTGTCAAGACTGAGCACAAAGCCCATCTTCAGCACAACAGCGGTTTCATGGCTGAACGCAACAAATCTCTGTACAGACATGCCATTCACCTGAAGGCACCAGGCATCTCTCTACTATTGGCAATGGTTACCACGGTGACGGCAACAGGCCTTGTAATCCATGACGTTTTATGTGAGATGTTTGGCATGCCAAACCCTTAATGAGCTGCCACACACACACACACACACACACGCACACACACACACACACACACACACACACACACATTCCTAAGGCAGAAATTCTGAAGGTAGAGTCTCATATCACATTCAGCACCTGCTACCAAAAACAAAAACAAAAACAAAACAAAAAAAAAACGTATGATATAATGCCACTTCATGGCTGTCAGAAACTCACTGTTAGAGTGAACCTGTTCAGTTCAGAGGTGAGCCATGTGGTGCAGATTATAATAGCATTAATAACAATAACAATACTTCCCACTGCGCAAATGCCATCTGACATGGGAGGTTTCATGTGGCATTTAATAAGAATCACTCATCAGCAACATGTTAGAAATTCATGAGATTTATATGCATGTATGAGAGAGCAAAATGTCATTTACAGTGGAGGTTGTAAACAAGCACAAGAGGGTGCCTACAGAGGGATTGGTCCATCAGGTGACAGATGGTGGCTGATGTCAGATCAGTCACTGAGAGCTTTAAAGCTCAAATATGCAACACTAGCACATAGAATAGCATTAAATAAATAGTGTTCTACACCAATACCCTGCGTTCATTATTGAATCCCTACTGGAATTAGGTTGGCATTTGAATACCAATGATGATTTTAATTTGGCAAAATAATCTTAATGTCCACTTAATAGCTTATCCAACTTAATTGGTTTATTTGAAAGTAAATGTTCATGTTTTCATTTGTCAGTGGCCATGTGGTGGTGCAATTGGTACAGTGTTGGAAGAGCATCATTGTACCAAGTGTGGTATTTTTAGTAATGTTACAATTACAGTAATTATTTAGCACAACCTTATAGACGCATTGCCAGTTATAGAAAAACAAATACCAAAAATAAATGCATGTAATGTTGAGGTTATATAAATTTACTACATTTTGCTATAAATGCTCTAATTCAGATATAATTGATAACATTTATTTTTCAAGGTGTTAGATGACAAAGGTCAAGTCAGAAAAACAATGTTTACTCACATTTTGCGTAATAACTGTTTGTCTGATAATTACCAAAAGTCATAGCACACTTATCCACCGTCTAACCCTGATTGTGTTGTGATCTCGATTTTGTGCACTGTTTTGTCTCCTGCCCTGCCTGTATTTGTCCTTGTCGCACCCCAGCCGTCATCCACACCAGTCCAAGAGACTCCGCCTCTTCACCCGATCACTCTCCTACCATTGCTCCCGAGCGCCGGTCCAGCCCGGGATCATCCAAGGGACCCATGCAACTGGGATGGGCGCGCCTCACGCCGGCGGAACGACAGAGATGCATGCAGGGGAAGTTGTGTCTCTACTGTGGCCAAGGAGGCCACTTCCTCGCCGGCTGCACCGAGGTGCCAAAAGGCGGGGCTCACCAGTAGATCGGGGAGCGCTGGTGAGCCGAATCTCTTCTTTCTCTGCTTCCCAAATCCGCATACAAGGTATGCTGCACAAATCACAACAGTCCCTCCCGGATGAAGTGCTCGTTGACTCAGGGGCGGATGACAATTTTATAGACTTGGCTTTTGTTGAAGCAAATAGACTTTCTGTGAGCCCCTTGGCCTCCCCCAAGGAGGTGCTAGCCATTGATGACAGGCTTTTGGACACAGTCACTCATAGAACCACACCACTGAAACTTACACTCTCCAGTAATCACCATGAACACATAGAATTCTTTGTCATTTCATCACCACTCACCTCAGTCATTCTAGGCATTCCTTGGTTAAAATTACACAACCCCCATATAGATTGGTCCACAGCAACCATCCAAAGCTGGCAGTCTGCAGTACCCGCGAGGACCTCCAACCCTGCTCACACTCCCGAGGTAATTGACTTGAGTAATGTTCCCAGTGATTATCACGACCTTAAGGAGGTTTTTAGCAAAGACTCAGCTAGCTCATTCCCCCCACACAGACCTTACGACTGTGGTATAGACCTGCTTCCTGGCGCTCCTCTCCCCACGAGGAGATTATGTAATTTAATTTTTTTGAAGCCGAAAGAGACGCGATGGAAACATACCTTAATGACTCTCTGGCCGCAGGCCTAATTAGACCCTCCTCTTGTCCAGTGGGGGCAGGTTTCTTTTTTGTTGAAAAGAAAGACAAGACTCTGCGCCCATGTATTGACTACACTGGATTGAATAACATTACTATAAAAAAATAGTACCCTGTGCCACTGATCGCCTCTGCTTTCAGCCCTCTCCACAAAGCAACTGTATTTTCCAAGCTTGACCTACGTAACACCTACCACCTGGTCAGGATACGAGGGGGGGACGAGTGGAAGACAGCCTTTAACACTCACCTTGGTCATTTCGAGTACTTAGTAATGCCTTTCGGCTTAACCAACGCTCCCGCAGTCTTCCAGTGCCTAGTTAATGATGTACTAAGAGATCCCATGAATAAGAACGTTTTTGTTTATTTAGATGATATTCTTATCTTTTCTTGTTCCCAGGAAGAGCATGTGGACCACATGAGGAAAGTCTTGAAGAGGTTGTTGGAAAACGAACTGTTTGTAAAAGCAGAAAAATGTGAATTCCACGTCACCACAGTAAATTTCCTTGGGGTTTGTAATTGAAAAGGGGCAGTTCAGAGCCGACCCCTCCAAGATAGAGGCAGTCAAGGGGTGGCCGGTTCCTGTGAACATAAGCAGTTACAACACTTTCTGGGTTTTGCCAATTTTTATAGGCGATTTATTCGCGACTATAGTCGTATAGCAGCCCCCCTCACAAGACTTACCTCCAGCAAGCTTCCCTTCACGTGGCCCCCTGATGCATCGGTTGCATTTGATCATTTAAAAAACCTGTTTATGAATGCTCCTGTTCTCGCCCATCCAGATCCAGCAGTTCGTGGTGGAGGTGGATGGGTCAGGTTTAGGAGTTGGGGCCGTTCTCTCCCAGCGCCTCCCTGCGGACCAGAAGCTGCAGCAAAATTACGATGCGGGGAACCGGGAACTACTGGCAGTGGTCCTGGCCTTGCAGGAGTGGCGGCACTGGCTCAGCCTTTCATCATTTGGACAGACCATAAAAACCTCTCAAACTCCTGACAGGCTCGATGGGCTCTCTTCCTTGGGTGGTTTAAATTCACCCTCACCTACTGCCCGGGCTCACGAAACCTGAAACCTGACGCTCTCTCTTGTCAATTTGCCCCTGAGGAAGGGGAGAATGACACGGGGACGATCCTCCCTCCCGTGTGTCTGGTGGGAGTGGTCTGGTGGCGGGTGGAGCAGAAAGTCCTCAACGCGCTAAAGGATCACCCAGTGCCGGATGGATGTCCTCCCGGGCGGCTGTTTGAGCCGCCTCCCGTCAGGTCTGCAGTACTCCTCTGGGGACAGGCCTCCCAGATTGCCTGCCACCCAGGGGTCCACCGGACACTCTCGCTGGCCCGGCAGCGGTTCTGGTGGTCGTTCATGGCCGCGGAATTTCGAGCCTTTGTTGTCTCCTGCTCTGTATGTGCCCGCAGCAAACCTTCCCACCAGGCTCCTGCGGGCCTCCTGCGCCCTTTGCCGATCCCTTCACGCCCCTGGTCCCACATAGCCGTGGATTTCGTCATGGGCCTGCCGCCCTCGGAGGGTAATGACACTATCCTTTCTATTGTTGACTGGTTCTCCAGGGCGGTTCATTTTGTCCCCCTCCCCAAACTCCCTACCGCCTTGGAGACCGCTAATTTACTGGTGCTACATGTCTTTAGGCTCCACGGGATCCCCATAGACATTGTTTCAAACAGGTCTGGAAGGCTTTCTGCTGGGCTCTGGGGATTACAGCCAGCTTCACCTCTGGTTATCATCCTCAATCTAATGGCCAGACCAAGCGGGTGAATCAAGATCTGGAGACCTCCTTACGCTGCGTCGCCCCTCGTCTCCCCGCCTCCTGGTCCACCCATCTTCCCTGGGTGGAATACGCTCACAACACGTTGATCAGCTCCGCCACAGGTATGTCCCCATTCATGGTGACTTCAGGCTTCCAAGCACTTCTGTTCCCTAACCAGGAGTCTGATGCAGCGGTACCATCAGTCCAGGCCCAGTTCCGCAGAGTCCGACGAGTTTGGCGAGAGGCGTGGGCAGCTCTTGGCAGGATGGCAGAGCGTAACCGATGGCTGCCGGACCATCGGCGTACCCCCGCTCCAGACTACCAGATGGGACAGCGAGTCTGGCTCTCTTCACGGGACCTCCCTCTCCAGACGGATTCCTGCAAACTGGCCCCCCGCTTCATCGGTTCGTACCCCATCAAACTGTTGTGGTCTCGATTTTGTGCAACTGTTTTGTCTCTTGCCCTGCCTGTATTTGTCCTCCTCCCTCTGTTTTCTCCCTTCTCCTCTCGCTCTCCTTCTCTGCAGCGCTGGAGCGTGGAAGGAGGCGGGGTCAATCTCCTGGCCAGTTAGGAGACACACCTGAGCGCCATCAGCTCATCAGCTGCTGGCTACTTCAGCCAGCTCTTCCCCCTGCAAGATTTCTTTGGTCAGCTTACACGTGTCCCACCACGCTGTCTGCCTTGCCTCCTTCCTCGCTTCCAGCTCCAGTGTCTCTCGAGTTCATTAGTTATTATTTATTGAACTGTTTTTCCCTGCTAAGGTGATTTTTTGTTCCTAGTGAAATTCTAGTTTTTCCCATTATTGGTGATTTTGTGTTTTTCTATAGTTGTTCCCTTTGGCTTGCAGTATTGCATTTTTAGTTAAGTCTTTTTGTAGCCAACATTGCCTTTTCCCACATTGTGGAGATTTTCGTTGCTCTTTTGTTTGAACTTTGAGTTGGATAATAAACTTCGTTACTCAGTGTCTGCATCCTGGGTCCTGGCTGTGCTTTTGCCACACGAACCTTAACAATTTGAATGATAACATGAAGTACACAGAATATGTGCCAAACAAAAGTCTGAACAAAATTTCATTGCAACTAATCTAATAGATGTTAAGATATTTCAGTCTGGACCAATGTGGTGAACCAAGCAACAATACCAACAACTCTGTAGATAATGATGTTATAGTGTGTTATTGATGCTGTAAAAGGTATACGGTAACTTCAGTTTAATTCATTTTATTTAATTTGTACGTTCATTTTATCAAGATTAAATCACTAGTTTTTGCCTCCCTCAGGAATTTTACAGTAACAGCAGGTATCGAACACCACCAGGCGTTTAATTAAAGGACTGTACAGGACCTGTCCAGGCTCAGTGCCAGTCAGGTGTCATCACTGAGTCAGCAGGTTTCCATGACACCAGAGCTCCCACCTGCTACTATCCCCAAAATCCCAAAATGATACTCACACATACTGGTCTTCCTCACACTGTCTTTACAACTTACTACTTATTTATTGTATCTTGTAATATTTTACTTTTAAAAACTTGATTCTTGAAATATTACGAATTTCATTTGAAATATGTATTTATTGATTAAAAGAAATACAATTACATTTTTATTCATATGGGTAGTAACCTTTTTTTTCCTTGGAAAAACTAATCTATTGAATTTATTAGTTTTTGGCCCTAATATGCCACCATAGTGCTGGCACACTTTAATGTTAGTTTTTTACTTCCAATACTTAACAGAATGTCAGAATTCATGTAAAATTCCGCAAACTGGCAACTTGATTTTCTCATATCTTGTTGTTTTTTTTTGTTTGTTTGTTTTTTTCTTATAGTAGCTTCGTAATTGCTTTGATTCATTTTTGTGTCTTTGTTTTATAGTTAATTTGCACTCTTTTGTGAATTTTCTTCACCTTGACATATTTCTAGTAACCTAATTCTATCCAAATCTGAAATCCCCACTCTGCATTCTTATTTACCACTGATCTCTTTTTTCCTTTAACTCAATGCAATAACCCGTTTTCAGCCCATCAATGTCTCCCACAGAGGTAGCAGAATGTATCAGGCAGAGGTGGAACTGAGATTTGAAACGGCGGCAAGAAAGGAGATAAAAGAGCAAATAAGTGTGTGTGTGTGTGTGTGTGTGTGTGTGTGTGTGTGTGTGTGTGTTGTTGGGACATAAAGCTGTTTTCACAGTTACATTGTGGGGACTCGCCCTCCTTATGGGGACAAAATGCAGGTCCCCATAATGTAAATCATTAAATTTTAGGCTGAAGACTGGGGTTAAGGTTAGGTTTAGGTTAAGATAAAAGTAAGCTTAGGGTTAGGCAAGTAGTGGCTGTGGTTATGGTTAGGGTAAGTCTTCAGATAGAGAGAGAGAGAGAGAGAGAGAGAGAGAGAGAGAGAACATGTCAGTGTGCTGCAAAAACAAGTGTATGACAGCACAGAGGGAGAGAGACGGGGCTGAGAGCATGTGGAGAGGCAGAGGAGAGTGTAGTGGCATTAAGCAGCTCAGAGATCAGTGGATTCTCACAGATGCACGGCTGCTGATGGGAAGAGCGAGACAGAACAACACAATACAAGATTCTCTCGCTCCAGCGGAGGAGACCAGATGTACTGTTCATTTTCATCATCAATGTGATTAGCATGGGAGGACAGCAGCATCTCTGCAGCTACTGATACAGTAAGTTACAAGCGCACACGTCCAAGAATGAAAGTTAATGATCAGATTCAGTGTCAGGTTCAGGTTTCTTTCTGCAAATGTGCTATTATACTATTTGAATGGGAGTATAAATGCAGTTTTTGAAATTGTCACATTCCCTGTATATGGCAGCCCAGACTGATTCAAAATGAAGACAGGTCCTCAGTAGCTTTTAAAAACATTTATTTTGTCTGACCTTCATGTTTTGTGTGGCCAGCAGTCATTTCATCAGTGACAAATCATACAGTCTACTGCATCTTTGTAACTGCTGTCTAAATGGTATTATAATTTGCTCAGTTGCATTTTTTTTTACAAAAGAATTTACACATAACATGTTGTTATCATATTATCTCAAGAAAACAGGTGAGATAATGAAACTGATTACCTCAAAGCAAAAAGATATTATCTTATCTGGTGTGCAATGGTGCTGTAAGCTCTGTATCTTAATGCAGTGAGGTGAGTATATGAGGTGGCCAGTCTCTCCACGATGACATAGGGGATATATTATATACAATCTTGTTAGAGGACTGATTCTTTATGATAGATAATATACTAACTCAATATACACTCAGTTGCCAGTTTTTAGGTACACTTAGCTAAAACTAATGCATTCTAATCCAACTGTCCTGCAATAAATCTATTTTTCATGAAGGCTGTACCATTTCAGACCTGTGTTGCTTCAACTGTATGATCATTTTGGAGGATGTGATTTGTGGTGCTGTTGAGTTACACTATTATTTTGCAGAATTGTTTCTAATATTTAACACTCACCATGAACTGCATCCTCCAAAATGACAGCAGTATGTGTGTTCCTACACATGTATCTTCCTCTCAGGCTGCATACAGCCCGAACAACCTCCACAAATAAAGTGGGGCAGACTGTCTGAAGCCTGAGAGGTGAAACCCAGACCAAAAAAGAATTTAAGGTACTCCCTGTTGTTCCTGAAACTTACTGCTGTCAGCTTCTCTCCTCTCATGGTGGCTGGACTATAGAGCCACCCCCCCATCTAACATCCCCATTGAAAATGATTTTTAAATTACGAAACTAAACTGTAAGCTATAAAATGATTTCCGAAAAATGATGACAAATGTTCATTGCAAGTTCCTGATGATATGGGAAAAAATATGCAACAAATTCTCACAGTTTTTGAAGTAAATGTTTGAGTTATTTATTTGATGATTAATCAAACTGGAGCTGAAATCATTAGTTGATTAATCAAGTTGACAGATGGAAAAATGATCAGAAATTTCTGATAACTAATTAAGCATGTCTAGCAGAAATGATGAATGATTTGCTACCAGAGCTTTGATGACATCACCCCTGACTCTCAGATGTTTCACTATTTTCTGACATTTCATTTTGTCAGTTTATTAAGAAAAGAAGTTACAGGTTAAACAAAATTTGATGCTCAGATTAAGCACTTTTTATTACTCAGCAAGGTATAATAATATGTGTTGCTACATCTAGAATGTCCACCGGAGGTCTGCAGCAGCTGTTCATTCTCAGCAGCACCACAATGTCATTTTCAGAATCAAACATGCTCTTCACTGCAGGCAGACAGGGGGAGCGATCAAGCAGGTCAGATGTCATCCTCACCTGCTGAAATAAAATGATCAGCCTCCTGTGACTGTGTTGAGACAGTAGATAAGTTTGGGAGCAATGCTCCAGTCAAACCTCAGTAGATGGAAATATGACATCTCTGCTTGTTTCATGTAATAATTGGAGGAAGGTTACAGTCTCTGGTGTCTGTTTTTTCCATGTGTATCTTAAAGTGGTGATTTAAAGAGCACAACATCATTTAAATCATAGGATATTATTTAGACTTGGAATCAGGGTTTCTCTTTCTCTGTGCCAACTGTCTTCATTCATGTGTGTCAGGTGTTGCTAGATAGGCAATGCACAATTGGTAATAACAAAGAGAGATAATATAACCAAAGCATTGTATTGACATTCCTAGCATTGAGGTAAAACCAGAAATACAACCTTGAGTTGGGTCCATTCTGTTAAAAGTGGACTTTATTTTTGTGAGTTTGGCCATTGTTTCTGTTGACAATATTAACATTGTTCTCATCAACTTAATTGCTCGGACATCACAACAAACCCATGCTAACCCATCCACTGCAAATTTTTATGCAAGGAGAAGTAGCACAAAGATTAAGAAAGTCCACAAAAGGAGGAAAGATGGTTGGATGGGTTAAACAGACACACAACTTTCACCCAGGAGACCAGGGTTTGTGTCCTGTGAGTGAGTTGAAATTATGTACTGAAGCAACATATCCTCATTTTCAGGATTTCATTGGCTATATGGCAGTCCACTCATCTGCACAGTCAGTTGCAATTTGCTCAACCTTCATATGAAAGAAAAGGGGCATGAACTTCTTTTTGTTAGGCTATTGTTGGCTGAGTGCAGTGACCATTTTGAAACTAACATAATGGCAATGCTTGCTGGAGTCACAATGAAGAAACCGTAGAAGGTTAGCACATGGGCTGGCTAATTTAAAATGATAAAACAGCTTTCTGTGGATTATAAAAGTGTTTTTGACTAAACATTTTACTGGATTGGATCATCTAGACCTTTGGCAGTGTAACAAGACCATTTTTGTTGGAGTGTTATCAGCTGGTGATTTCATGGGTGAGTTGCCTCAATTTTGTAATAATTTTATTTGGCATTGTTGGCAATAAATGCACCTGCTGTTTTGATTGTATCTTGAAGTGGTTTGCATCAATCAATACACACTGTGTATAACAATGTAATGGCCTGCAAACGGACCATCAGAGTGTTAAGAGGCACCTGACTGATGAATTAGATCCTCCAACATCTTCATGAACAAACTCCTAATGTTCATAATAGGTACATAACAGTAGTGGATGTACACATGCATTCATTTGCTTTTTTGCCAAATGTCTGGAAGGATAAAAGAAGGAAGAAGAAACTTTTAATAAAACAATATATTTTTGTCAAAAGACTATAGCTAGCAAATAAAAATCGATGACCAAAGATGGGACTCCAGGAAATTCCTAATGGCTTCCCCATTCGTCATCAGGCCCAATCATTTAATATGTAGGAAGCTCTTTGAAGAAATCATGCACCATCTCACATTCTCCATTACTCAGAATCTTCCAAAACACCTGCAGGAAACAGAGTGTATATTTTGACCTGATGCATATTTTCATCTCAAAAATCAATCTTGTGCAATTTTGTCTCTGTCCTCAAATCTCAGAGTACAGCTTGATTATGGTTGCTTATTCAGTTTTCACACTCGTATGTCACTCTCAAGCCCGGTTCACTGTCTATGTGCGATTGTTTTTCAGAGGCCCTTTCCAAATCACAAACACCTAAGACTGTTGTTTTTCATGAAATAAACCTAGCAAGGGAAGGGAAACATGTTTCATGAAGAGTGATTTTGATTGATAGGGCTAATGGTAACTGTGTCTGACTGCCTTGACAGCCAAGGAACACCCCGAGGGCAGAGCAGTGCTAACAGTTAGTCTGATTGGTTCTTCCACACTCAGCAATTTCCTTTCCTGTCCTCCCATCTTTGCTGCATGATAATTCTGAATGAGATGTATGGGAAATGTATTTGAGGCCTCTGGAGGACAGACGTGTGGTAACTAATGGTGTTTATTGTTAAGCTGTGTCTTTTTATCATTCCTCATTCTTGATTCTTTCTCAAGAGAAACTTGGTGGTTGGCATTACAGGTCAGTTCACTCAAAAATCAATTCTGAATGTACTTCTCTGTATGCCAAGTACTGTATATGTACATGATTATTTAAAGGTCTCACATTAAGAAAACTCACTTTTTCTGGGATTTGGGGTGTTATTTTGGCTCTCTGGTGCTAGCACACTCATACTAAGTGTGAAATAAGACCATCCATGCTTTTTGGAGTGAGATAGGGATTCCTGAAAGCAATAGGCTTGTAAGAAGTGGGCATATTCGCATATTCCCACCCACCAGCCACATGAAGTGTTCTGTTGTTGGCTGTAAAAGATGAGCAAAAATCACTCCATCGACTCCCAGCCGCAGAGGACAGGAGAGCGGCGTGGATTGAATTCATTTTTCAAGGCAACGTCCCCGCTTCAGTTGGCAAAAACCTGTTGGTGTGTGCTAACCACTTCAAGACCGACTGTTTCTCCAACCTCAGTCAGTACAAGGCAGGATTAGCCGGTAGACTTTTTCTAAAAGAAACGTCACTTCCAACTTTGCATGGAATACCTGCAGATGAGGGACATGTAAGTATACGATTCATTAGCTGTGTGTTTCTTTTGTAGATTAACGTGAACTCTTGAGTGTTGTAGCATGTGTTTTTCCATTGACAACAATGTAAGGCTAACCCCTAGCTTTGGTACATCACACCACAAGTTACAGTAGAGTCCACACATTTTGTGTAATAAGTTTCTGATCTTGCAAATGATTTAATGCACGTTTGAGGGAGATGTCAGCATTTACAAATATTTTGCTGTGTTTATTTTGCAGTTTTACATGAACTAACCAAGTGGTGTTTTGCCATATAGCACAAGCTAACGCTAACCACTAGCTTCTAGTTAGCAATCAGCATGGTCTCCATGTGCAAACCCAGCAACCCAGTCGGTCGGATACATACATAGACCCTTCGCCTATACTTTTGTTACAGCTGTCCAGGCTACAGCGAGAATGCTGATAGAGGACAAGCCACCACATCGTCAGGGGATCCTCCTTTCAAACTGAGCTTTCCAAAGTCCAGGAAGGGAGAGTGCAGAGCCAAACCAGTGAAGACTGAGGCCACATTCGAAAGTGTTAACTTCTTAATTTTCACTAAAAAAAGAAACATTTATATTGTACATGATACAAAGTACCGCAACTTAAATATACACACTTAAATACCTGAGAAACTACAAAATTCAAAGTGTAAGATGTCACTATAGTAACAGTTGTTGAATAATCTAGTGAATGATACTAGTGATTCACTTTTTTGTTTGTGTGTCTGTGTATTGTACAGGGTATATTGATGATTTGATGGACATGATCATAGAGATGGTCTTTGTCGACCCATCATCATACAGAGCTGAGATTCTAAAGATAAACATTCTGCCGAACGTGTCTTCACAATATGAGCATCCAGACAAGGAGGAGGTCATCGCCAGCTATGTGTCTAGATTCAATCGGGGGGCAGTTTGAAGCCTCTGTATCTTCCCTGGGCATCAAGAAACTCCCAATGTATCCGAAGTACGACGCATGATGGGATGACTACACAAATCTTGGACCAGCTCACAAAACTCCCAAAAGCTAAATACCTGTAACGACTGAGAAAATTGAACATTATGTTAATCAACAGGTTCTATAATGTCAACAATATTCATGACTGCGGTCAATACATTTTTATTGTATATCTGTAAAATGTTTCATGTGAATTCATGTGTAATATACAGCATTTGCTTGGCTATATGTTCAAGGAAAAATATGATCTGAATTTGTGGCATTGGCTGACTATATTTAGTTTATTATGGTGTATGAACAGTGAAGTTAAGTAGGTTATTATAGTTAAAACTCACTGCTCTATCCCTGTAGCTGTAAAGGACTATAGTCAGCCCTGTAAATGTTGCATGCGTTCTGCAGCGAGAACAAATTTAGGCAAACAGGTGATTATGCATGGAGGCCTCTCATCCAGCTGCTGCAGCCATCTTGTAACCTTTTATGCATAGCATAAGGTGAGTATCTGCAGTGGCATGTTATCTGCAATCATACACTGCGATCATAAGTGTAGGTAAAGATAATGTGACCTGTGGCACCTCCTGGCAGCATATGTTCTCAGACCCTGACTGCATTGTTGCATGTTGCACAATTTCCACATGTCCACTGATACAATCAAATAAAAAAAAAAAAAAAGACGATTCATGCATGTATAAAGCTAAAGAAATAAGAAACCTTGCATACCAGTATTTGCAACCAATAAAAGCACCCACATAATAAAAGCACCCACATATTAGATTTCAATGTGCATGCTCTGGCTAGCTACTTTTTCTCAGCCTGAGGTGAATGGCTAGTAGTGCTGGTCAGCATTGTCCTCTGTGTGCGCACTGCTCATTCATGTGTAAATGTGAAGGAGTGCTGAGGCAATGCAGTTAGACCGGTCAATGTCTCAGCAACCCAGCTTTCATATGACACCAGGCTTGTGCGGTTTGTCTGATGGGGTGAAATCAGCACATGCTTTTAAGTGGACATATACTATTTTTGTGTTTTTGTTACATGCCCATATCATTTCTTGGGGTATGAATTATGTTTCACTATCCCTGTCATCGAACATGTACGGTTGAATTACTGAAGCACTTGGTCTGTTCATTGCTGCCATGTCTGCTACTTTCACAAGGGTTGAGCTACGTTAGAGTCTAAGCTTTCCCCGTTATCACAATAACACTTTATGGGTGGGGCAGCAGCAGGTCATTTGCATTTAAAGCTACAGACACCAGAAACAGCGCATTCTAAAAGGGATTGAAACAGAGGGAAATCCTAAAATCCTAAGAATTCCTAAAACCTATTTCCAGAAAACAGCTTCAGAAACATGTTTTCTGGAACTCATAGACTGTAACTTATTGAAAAGACTTCATAATATGGGACCTTTAACATTGTATTTAAACTGCTTTGGACATACTGAAATACTGACAAAGCAGCAAATGTTCAAAATAAGATAAAGAAAAATGCCATTCTAAAATCTCTATTACTTCATATGTGATGAATTTTTACATATTTTTCATTATTCTGAAAGTATTATTCCATATTATTAATATCTAACCTCTTATTTTCATTTCCCTATAATAATTTAGTACTTTTTTTTTTTTTTTGTTCAGATTTTCATTCCCAAGTCCAAATGGAGGTGGTAATGCACCTAGTCTATTTTTGACAGAATGAATCCACATTAAGCTGCACCAAGCAAAAGAAAAGACAAAAAAAGAAAACATTTAATTACGAAGCCTACTTATCCACAGTAGAAGCACAAACATCAAGAAAAAATGGCCAAATCAGCAGAATCTGAGCAAGAGCAAGCAACAAAATCGGGCCACCAAAACACTCTTTTGTTTGGTTTGAAGCCACGTCAAAGATGGAACAAAACTGTGTTGCAGCGAAACACAATGCAGCCATGCCTGGTGGAATATCTAGGTACCAGTTTAGCTAGCATTTGTTAGCCTATGTGTACAATAGATTTCGATGAGAATGCGTCTTGGATGCATTTACAGTTACTTTAGACTAGATAGGTATCTGGTCCACCCAAGACACATGAGGTGACTAAGTGTATATGAGGGTGCCACATGACAGGCTATTGAGTCTGGAAAATCAAAGCTGTTCATAACAGGAAGGAGTATAAATGTCCTTATGCAGCAGTTTTTTATTATTATTTTCAAATAAACATATTCTGAATAAATGTTGATTCAAATCTCTCTCTGCACTGGCAGGAATAACAGTCTGGTGGGAACAAACAGATTATTTGAAAGAGAAATATCTAAATATTAGATATAATATTGGTGAATCCGACAAATTATCTTAATCTGAATGAATTTTAAATAACATTAAGAATTTAAATAGCTATCAACTAAAAATAAGCAACAATAATATACTTTTTGGTGAACCTTACTTGGAAAAGCCTCACAGAAAAGAAAGACGTTTTTTGCTAAGAATACAAAAATGTGCTTGCATGAGGTCCATATACTATTTACAATTGGTTTCCAAAACTGTGGGGCTTGAACTGTGACCTTTTGGCATCAAAAATCAAATTTGCCATTGAAAACTAGAACAGTAACTTTAAATTTTGACACCCATTAAATCTTACTGAACATGTACTTAACAATAGTGTTCTCCATACATTATCAGATGTTCATCAAACCTCAGCTAAGACAAGGCTAGCTGGAAGCCCGAGCAGAAGCTTCTTCCATATTTAATCACTGGCTGCACTCTGAGCTGCACACATGTCTAGGAGACAGAAAGGAGATGGAAATAGGCCTCAGCGTGTACACAGTAATCACCACAGTGAAGAGTGAAGAGAATGCAAATGAAAGCGAGAAAAAGGCTTTCAAAGGACACTCTCCATCACTGTTCATTTTTCTTTCATGGTGCCACCGGCTACATGATTATGAAAATAGGGTGAACATTTTCAATAGGGGCCAATTTCAGCTCTGCTCTGGGGATTCATTTAGTGTTTGCAGAAAATGAAACTGCTACTTTAGGTTTGTCAGACAATCTTTACGGCAACAGAGGCAGCCCGCTGGAAGGAACTGATGTTTCAAAAAGAATGAAAAATCAGGTCATGTCTGAAGGTAATGGAAGTAAGTTAGGTGGCACGGTGGCACAAGTGGTAACACTGTCGCCTCACAGCTAGAAGGTCCCAGGTTCGAATCCCGCTGTGGGCGCTGGTGGCGTGTCCTCCACCATGCCTTCAGTGCCTGCTGCTCGAGGAAAAAGGGGCCTTTCTGTGTGGAGTTTGCATGTTCTCCCCGTGCTCACCTGGGGTATCCTCCATAAAAATACCCCCACTAAAAACATGCAAGAAGATCACCACCTGACCAATGGTGACAACAATGGTACCGGTCCCCGGGCGCTGGTCGACTAGCAGCCCACCGCTCCTGGTCTGCCGTGGAGGAAGGTTTGACCATGGATGGGTCAAAAGCGGAGAAAGAATTTCACAAATGCATGGCGTGTGCAGTTTCCCTCCTCAACTCTGCATGTTGTGTGTTAAAAATTGTGATGAATAAAGGAATCTTAATCTTAATCTTAATCTTAAATGTGCCTTGACACATCAAGTTCAGAGAGCAAATAACTCCCATTCATATTAAACAGATCTCTGCTCATTTCCAAGCCGCCCGGATACTTAAAAACACTTTTCTTCCCATGATAGGGAAAGTGTAGCAGCAAAAGTAAAAAGACACCCTATTTTCACTCACATCAAAAGTCAATAGCTCAAGACCTGTATCAGAAAGTTCCACTTGTGCTGAATAAATGGTATCAAAGAGCTGATTATCAACTGGTTCAGTTAAGTAGGAGCTTTTAAAATCGGCTGGAGGCACATTCACTGAAGAGTCTCACTTATTACATATAACATTCACAGAGATGAGATATTAATATGACAGATGAAACTGTAAAACTTGTAAAAAGAGATATTCAGCAAGGTAAAATGTGAACAAATATAGAATAAGACGCTAAAGAAACACAAGGAATAAAATCCAAACGTTCTAAGTAAGGTTATAAACAATTGTAGAGGTGATTATATCAGCCCTGTAAAGCCTGCAATAACTGTTTTTTTTTTTTTCTTTTTTGGCCACTTGTGGGCAGCGGAAACAGGTTGTGCACACAGCATTGACATATCATCATCACAGTGACTGTCGTAGCAACAGTTGCTTTCCATATCCAGCAGCAGTAGCAGCATGCAGAGCAGCATTCATTTGGAGTCCATGCTCCACTATGTTCATCACCAGCTGGTTTCTGTCTCTTTGGTACTGAGCAAGTAGAAGAAGTAGGTTTTTGTGGTGGGCTCCGAATTTAATGCTATGAGAGCAGTGAGAGTGAAGCAAAACAGTAAAGCTGTGCCTGAGCAGCTAAACAACGAGATGAAACTCACTATTAATCTTTGAAAAGCAGAGAGGAGCTGCAGATAATTCATCACTACCTGATTATCACATTTTCACATCATCATCCAAGACATTATTGTTATAAAAATATCCTTTATAGCTGCTTAAAATATGGTTGTCATTTTTTGTCAAAAGTTGTTTTTTTTTTTGTGACAAAAATAGAAAGGAAATGCAAAAATGGTCAAAAAGAAAAAAAGGACATAATTTAGAAAGGAGTGAAAGCCAGATAAGGTTTCTCTCACCAATTTGGTGAAATTTGCTGAACTAATTAACTGTGAGTGCAATTAATATAAGCTAATATTTGCCATTTGTTAGTGTATTGTTGTTTGTAGAAGTTCTACTTTAAACCCAGAGTAGAATGTATCTTCTGACTAACTGGAAGAATATTTATTTCACCATGTTTTGGCACAAGGCTATCATCTGGTCAGTTTACAGAATGTGTACACAGTTTGTGTGTACTCTACAAGAATGCTGCATCTCAGTTATCCACTGAGTATTTAAAAAAAAAAAGCAAAGAGTTTACATCCAGAATCTTCATCACATCAGTCAGCTAATGAGACAAGAGAATCTGTGATAGTAATGAAAACAACAAGTTGAAGATGTTGAGAGATGCAGTTTTAAACCTTGAAGACTGGACTTAAGAAGACTGCATGAGAAGCGGACCTCCCCCACGTACTGCACCAATTATACCCCAAAACCGCTGCACTAGCATATTTTACAAAATGATCCATAGCTAGAACATGTTTTTAACACGAAGCCAATGATTACTTTTAAGAGAAAAAGGAGAGGACACATATCCACCATAAAATCAAAAGTGTCACAGGCCACAGGCTGATGGGGAACTTTATTGTGTAGTATAGTTTCAATTGCAATTTAATCCTATTCATTCAATCACACCTGAAACTCAAAATATAGTTTCATCACATGTGAATCAAAAATGGTGATATACATAATCAGCTGTACGTGTCATGAAATATTGGTATGACAGAGCTTTCTAGCTTCAAGGCACAGCCCCAGATCTGTACAGAACATACACACGAATGATATCCATCTGAAAATCTCACTGTTTTCACATAAGTCTCATCCTCAGTAAGATAATCAAAAGACAAGTGTAAGAAACATGAGGAAAATTAAACTGGAAAACAATACCGCAGTAAGATCTTTGATGGTTAGAATTCCTATATATATACCCATTTTTGATCATTCCAAGGTAGTGGACTCCATGCTGCAATCACATTTTATGGGGAGAGGGGATGTGAAGGATGTTATCTGAAGCAGTAGGAGCGTGGAGGTGGGGGTTTATTCTCCTGGAGAGAAGAAAGGCAGAGAGAAATGACAGACGATAGAGGGGTCGAGACAGCTCGACAACTGTGGAATAATGCAGCATTCAGAACGAGTTCCTTGGTTGATGGATGACTGTGGGTGGTCCAGAAACTCTGAGTGAAGCTTTCTGCAGCTAGCTATTTTCACTGATTTTGTTTTTGCTCTCATAAAGTGATATGTACTGTACTGACATACTGGTGTAATAAGACCATCCAACATTTCATTCATTCCAAATGAAATGATACCTGCCTGTCTACCTACATATCTGTCAACCCACACATACTTTGCCTGTGCACCCAGTGTGCAGTTTTTTTTTCAATGTGATGGAACGTGACCTAGTCATAGCACAGCACACACATCCTGAGTCGAGTGAGTTGCTGCAGCTGGAACAGACTCATTCAGCAGCTAACCGAGTAACACAACGCACAAACCCACAGCAGTGAGCAGCAACTGCTCAGGCAGGTAGCTTATTCAGACTGAAAAATACATTTGTGATGGCTATTTTGCTTGTGTTTATATGATTATGCCATTTAACTGAGTTGTTATTAATGTATTTATTTAAAAAACTTATTTATTAAATGAAATTTATTAAAACACCAAGCAACACTAATGTGGATCATTTTTACAGCCAATGAGGATCAACATATTTTGCCTCGACTTTGGGGGACTTGTTGGTTTAAATGAAATCTGAATTAAATTTAAAAGAGCAGCAGAATTGCATACAAAGTGAATGGAAAGACTGTTAAAGTGCTATTCGACACGAAAACCCATGGATTAAGGCAAAGACATGTCCATGAAAGTTGGAAAGGTGTGCACATATCTTTAGGCTTCATTTTCCCACTTAATACATTCAGAGAGACAACAGGAGAAAAGCAGAGACACTGGAGTAAAATAGCAGAAGGAACAGAAGTTTGTGGTAAGGACCAAGATTAGTCTGAGCTGTAACACACAGGGTTGGAATACATGTTGCTAGATAGCTATAGCTTAAGTCTTTACATTTGGTTTATTGCCTGAATAAACATGAACTCTAGAAGTCAAAGCTTATCAAAACAACAGAAAGCGATGATTTACTTCACATTCAGTCTGAATGTGGCTTTCCAGTAGAAAACTTTTAGAACTGCAATTATTTATTGAAGCTAATAACACAACGGTGTAGTGTCCAATAGGGAGCCTGGGAGAGTCTTTGGAAGGCAACAAGTGCAGTGCATCCTGGTTTTTGTTGGTTTTCTACCTTTTGAGCAAAAGGGAATATCACAGCCCTTTTCTGTCATGATGTAGTACCAATTCCAAAAAAATCTGCACCTTTCTGCTGCACAGACATAACAGTTTTACTATTTTTTTCTAGCAGTGAAATTACCCTTAAAAAACGTTGTTTAATGAACTGCTTGACCTGTACAATCGTTATAAAGTTGTGTTACATTTGGGGAAGCTGCAGTGACCCCTGTTCACATATTACTCCTTGCAATGCACTGTACCTTGGTCTTTACTAGCTAAGACATTACTTTGAGGATAAGGCTTGTGTTAATTTGGCTTGTGTTAATATGGCTTTTCCTCATTAACGATGAATCCCATGAAAAGACTAAAACCAACAATATGTGAGTCCATCTCTTGGACCATAGTGTGGAATATGGACTCACTGATCCTGAGTGCCCTCCAATAATAGGACACAAATTCAAAGGCTTCAAGGCTTTTATCTGTTCAGCAGATGGATATCTTTTGTGTGTGGTTAAATTTCTGAAAAACATTTAATTGGTTGTATATAACATACGTATTCTCTTCTTCTTCTTTCTAACACACCCAAGCACGCACGCACACACAGACACACAGACACAGACACAGACAGACAGACACACACACACACACACACACACACACACACACACACACACACACACACATAAATGTCTGATATATTCCTTATACCAAGCAGCACTAATGCAACTTCAAAAGGATGATTGCCTGTCATTAAAGCATGCAGAAGGACTGGACGTTGTAGTGGAGCTAGCAGCCCATTGAGGACTGGAAGTCTAATTAAGACTTTGTCCTCTCTCTTCTTCCTCATCTATCATTGATGTTTCTAGAGGGGTACAGTTTATCCTGGAGATAACCAGCTGTTACGTCTCTACTGCTCATACATACAAACTCTCTAGCAGTTCTCTCTTTGGCCACCAAAGAGCTCTGTCTCTGAACTGACATGATATTTGAATGCATGGGCAAAGTGGAGCGATATGTGGACTTTTGACTCACAGCAGTTCCATCAAATCTAGCAATTGCAAACTAATCTTGCTGTTGGGACCTCACCACATGGATGGACAAAGACAGGCCTGCACGTAAAATCAAAAGCCTGAACAAAGGCCACAGGACAAAGAACAAAGAAATACCACCAAAATCCCATCAGGCCGTGCAAATCACACCTGAGTCTAAGATTTGACTTGAATCCAAATCCAGGCTTCACACTGGACAAGACCCAACAGAACTCAGGGGAATTCCCATGATATATTCATGATGTCATCATGGATATAAGAATCAATACTCCCCGTTCCACCTCGCCTTTCCACTGCAGTGTGAAGTTGCTATAGGAGGTGTATTGTTTCCAATTGAATACCGAACACATTTGGATCCTCAAAACAATCAGCTGTTTGAGTGTAAAGCCATCTCACTTTATCTGCAGAAGGTAATAAAAAGCTCTCTTTTAATTAAGGTGACTCTCAACTATTTCCTCTAGGACCACAAATGACGCAACACAATGGCCCTGTCACCATCTTAGCTCTAAGAAATGCCGGACACCCTGGACAGACTGAAACACATGTTAATCGCTCCTGAAGCAATCAAAGTAAGAGGTCTTTTGTCTGGCCAGAGACATGTTAATGACGGAGTGTTACTGTAAGCTTCTTGCTGTTTTAGATACCTTCATCATTTTGCTTGCAGCGTGTTTCAGTACATTTGTGCGTGCTATTTTGCAGAAACATTTTGGCATTTTTTAAGAAATTATTCTATCAGGAATGTAAATTTAGTTTTTCTAATTTTGCTGCATTTTATAGTTTTATTACATAGCTGGCAGCATAAAGATAATGGGAGAGAGAAAAGTAGTTATTTATTTGAATGAAAGTGTTTCAAATTGTTTTAATACACAAAAGGCAAAAGGCCAAGTCAACGAAAAGAGCAATTTGGGTGCTTTTCAAATTAATGAAATAATCAAAACCAAAAGAGAGCATTCCAAAAATGAGAGCTTAACTAATTATAACTAAAAGAGAACTCTTCAAAAGGAAGAGCTTGCCTAAACCACACTCAAAACAAAATGGAAATAAAACCCTCCTAAATGAGGCCTACAGTTCTGATGAAAACTGAGAACCAAAATACAAAATGAAACAGCACCCCTAATCCTAGTGAAACTAACAAACAATATAACTGAGTGTATGTGAAAATCAGTCCCTGTCTAAACCTAGCTCAATTCGAGTCTGGTTGCCAAAGTGATACAAAGAGCAGAACTCTGACAAATCTGTCACAAATCAGTTGGATCTCTCCTGTTGCGAGGACTGGTCACAAAAGATGCCAGCCCCCTACTGCCAGGCTGAGACGTCTCTTGTAGCCGGCAGGAGATAACTGCTTGGGGATTGGACACTGGCTGGCTCCTCCCCAATCGCCGTCCTCTTCCGGAGGAGGAGTCCTGTTTCCATTCACATGCACACAGGGCACAAGAATACACACACACAAACACCCCCAAGAACGGTGGCAGCCGTAACAATAATTATTACATCTTTGCACTTTGCATCTTTTCCAGTATCTTACTGATGAATGGAAGATTGGATATTCGCTGATGGTTGGTCAGTGCATTACTATCTAGGCTGGGTTTCTTTTGTAAGGGTTTTATAACAGCTATCTTGAAGGCATCTGGGAAGATGTCTGTTTGCAGAGATGTAGTTCAATCTTCAGGACAAGACTTGAAACACTGTTGAACACCGGTTTTAAAAATGCTGAAGGTATTCAACACATGAGCTAGATGAGTGAGACTCAGTGACAGTTTTGCAGAACAGCAGCAATGCTGGGTCTAATTTAAATTATTTTGTTATTGGCACAAGCTCTTCAGAGAACATTTCGTGAGCCTAGTTTTCCTTTCCTAGTTTTTGTGCTCTTTTGTTCAAACTTTATACAACACTGACTAACTTACTCTGAGAGATTTGCAGTTTTACTTTAGCTTTACTAATGCATCAAGTCAGAAAAGCTACTACTCTACTGAGCAGCACTAATGAAGATACTATGTCCAGAGCCTGCACTTTTATGTAGCTAACTCACCAGCTAATCAGAATCAAGTATTGTCTGTGGTCATGGTATAACTTAATCTAACAGCAAAACAATGAGGTGAACAATAAAGGCATATTGAGAATGATTTCCCTTGTGGCAGCTTCATGGCAGGTGTGTTCAGTTGTTTTGGATGATGAGACCTGCTGTGATATGTCATATCAAAGTTAATGTAATGAACAGTTTCAGACTCAGACAGTTTCAGGATCAAACTCCTGGTGTATCCAACTTGGTTGGTTATGATAAGCCAATCCAATAAAATATTTAGTCCTAATCTGTAAAAGAAAGAAAAAAAAGTCACACCCTGAAAGCATGTAAATGTAATGTAAATAGTTCTCAGTGTTTCACTCAAACTTGAATTCACAACTATGATTTTATGCTTCAGTTACTCTGTCTCAGCTGATAGTAAATCTGGATGCGGGATTGATACCTCAGTCACCTCTCATAAGACCCCAAAATTATGACTGTGTTGAAGCGTTCCAGAGTAATAGCCATTTTATCTTGGGTATGTGACCATGGGTACATCATCATCTGCAGGCATTTATTTGCAAAATAAATAAATACTTTAAACTTATGTGTGTTCAAAATTCTGTTACTCAATGCCAGTTGCACTTCAGTGATACCTTTCAAAAGAGACCAAAATCATGCATGGACTCCAAATGGTTCAAGAACAACTTTCAATTTATCTTTGGGTATGCTTGGATAGGTATTTTTATTCAACTTTTGCTGGAATGGTAAAAGAGAAAACAGCTGTGAGGTAGTGTCAGGACCTCTTAGGTATGACTCACTTGTACATTGGTGTTGTGCTTGGTGTCTGTCAGAGGCAAACTAAGTGACACTTCTTTGTTTTGTTACAGGCTTTCATAATTGAGGTCACAGAAAATGGGAGCACATTGTATCCTCAAGGGAAGCTTCAGCAGGAACCTTGTGGTTTCTGTGCATTCTGCAATGGCTGTAAGATTCTTTCAGTGAGACAACATGAGCACAGGAGCCAAACAACATCAACTTCAAGAGGACATTTAATGTGATTTTACCTGCCAGAATGCTCTGTTTCAATCAACAGATGTTTTGTATGTACTAGGTCTCTAAGTAGTCTTACCCTGTTTTTGATACCCTCTCCTTCTCCTACCTGTAACAGATGGGCACAAAGATGTATGCTTAATTATGAATGACTGGTAAATGGCTTACTCGGAGTCCTGTGAATAAGGGTTCCTTGAGAGCAAATGCCACCCTGTTTTTTTTATAGCTACCAGGAAAAGAATGATGATGTTGTCTGAACTTTACAATTACAAATCACTGATGAGCAAAGACATCAAAGACCCAAGAAATTCGAGGAGAAATGGTGTGTGAGAAGAAGGAACAGTGGACATTTTCTTCTTGGATGACAATTATTAAGAACATATATGTTTATATACATATATGTGCTTTTGTAATATGAACATGATCCTCTCCTCTGTAAATTATCATAGAAACTAGAGAGACAACAGAGAACCAAAGTCCTGACAGCATTTCCAAGCTAGCTATTGCTGTAGCTTCCATAGCTCAAGGAATGTCTCACTAAGGTTTTATTTCATCACATTTGTAAGATTTACTCTCTATATTCTTGAGATAAATGAGTACTACTACAGCACTTATTATTAGAATTTGAACCCTTCATGATTTGTATCAGTGATTAATTAGATAGCATTCAAAAGACTACAGCTCCAGGGAAGTTTTTCCAAAGTGTCAGCCCGTGTAGACACCATTCAGTACTCACCTATTCTCAAACCTGCAGTCACTTGGTTGCTTGGGCTTTTGGGTAATGCTGTGGCTGGAAGTTTGTTATAACTTACAAACTAACTAAATAACTAAATTACAACGTTTGTAACAAAAAAAAAGAAAAAAAAAAGAAAGAAAGAAAAAGAAATGACCATGTCTGTCTAGACAAATATAGGGGGCTGTGCAACATATTGTCAATCCAGGTTATGTTTTAGGCCTGGCTCCTGGCTGGTATTACAAATGCCAAGAAGCCCAAAGTTTGGTTTGCTAGCATCATTCAAATGTTAGCATCACATACCCACTAAAAGTAATCATGGATTTCAATGGGAGCCAGGACTGTGAGTCATATCCCACAGGGCTGCCCTATAACACAAGCATGGACAATGAGGACTACTACCAGGAATCTGACGCCAGTAAAATCATCATCCCATCCATCTATGCTCTTGTCTGCTGTGTAGGCCTGACTGGCAATGCTATGGTCATCTACGTCATTCTGAAATATGCCAAAATGAAAACAGCCACCAATATTTACATCCTCAACTTAGCAATTGCTGACGAGTTATTCATGTTCAGTGTTCCTTTTCTGGCCACTTCAGCTGCTGTTCGTCATTGGCCCTTCGGGTCACTGATGTGTAGATTGGTGCTGAGTGTAGATGGTATCAATATGTTTACATCAATTTTTTGCCTGACTGTGCTGAGTGTGGACCGTTATGTAGCAGTGGTCCACCCGATCAAGGCTGCCCGCTACCGCAGACCCACTGTAGCCAAAGTAGTCAATGTGTGTGTATGGGGTCTGTCACTCATAGTCATCCTGCCCATCATTATCTTTGCAGACACTGTCCCAGCACATGATGGTGGTGTGGACTGTAACTTCTTGTGGCCTGAAGCAGTGTGGTCAGAAGCGTTTGTGGTCTATACCTTCCTGTTGGGGTTTTTGCTGCCAGTCGGAGCTATTTGCTTATGTTACTGTCTAATGGTGGCCAGAATGCGAGCAGTGGGGCTAAAAGCAGGCTGGCTTCAACGAAGGCGCTCAGAGAAAAAGATCACCCGCATGGTGCTGCTAGTTGTGGCAGTGTTTGTTCTCTGCTGGATGCCCTTCTACATCGTCCAGCTGGTCAGCGTTTTCCACCGGCCGCCAGACCCCATGGTCACTCAGCTTTTTGTCATTCTCAGCTATGCCAACAGTGGTGCCAATCCTATCCTGTATGGCTTTGTGTCTGACAATTTCCGGCGTTCATTCCAGCGCATTGTGTGTTTCCGATGGTTGGAGTCTGGGCTGGATGCAGAGCAGGTGGATTACTGTGCCATAGCTTTGAAGAGACAAGCAACATGTAGCCCTCTGGATTTTCCCAAGGACTGTATGGCATCTGATATGGTGCTTCGCAATGGGACATATACCTCCCGTACAACTACAGTGTAGCAATCACCCACAACATGACCTAGGGAGTCACCCTGACATAAAAAGTCTAGAGTTTTCCAACCTTAAGATTGCACAGGGGAGACTGATATTTCATTTTGAGTGATGTACATGTGATAAAAAAAAAAAATAAACTACATAGTTTTTCAAAATATTATCCTTTCTATGTGATATCCCTGTGAAAACTCCAGCGCACTGTACAAAAATTTACTTGACAAAATGTAAAGTCTTTAATATCAGGGGTCATGTGAATTTTGGGACACATTTCACAAAGCTGAGAAACCCTGAAAAACAATTAAATGGATGAGCAGAAATGTGCAAAACAGCAGTCAGTACAACTGGGTGACATGTTGGGCGAAAAACTGACAATGAAAACACATAACTGTAAGGATTCCATTAGTTTTCCAATGGACACGGATGTATAGAACAGGTGAATGTAAGCACAAAATGGTAATGATTGTTAACATTTTAATTCTGTGGTGTGACCAGTCCTAGACATAAGAGGCTGCTAAGAAACATAAGAAGGCAAGGTATAGATAGCTAAGTATAAATGTGAAATTCCATGTTAATTTGTCACACTGTTATTGTTTATTCATTGAAACACTCTAATAAAGCACCCAATGGCACTCTCAAAATCCCCAAATTCTACAGTTCATGGATGTGTTTCAAAAACTGAAACTGAAATTTATTTTGGTCTGAAAATTATTACGCAAATGTTTAGACAAAAAAGTAAAATAAAATCCAAAATTCTCAATTAAAAAACATGAAGGAAGAGGTGGAATTAGTTGTATTATGGCTGACATGGTAAAGTGAGTTTTTTTTTAATGAATACTGTTAAAATTGCATTTGCAGATGTTTCAAATGAAATGGCTGCATGACTGATGCCAACATACCAGTCCAATAATACATTTTTAGATTTCTTAATTAAATTATTGTTAGACTTTTTTTTATTACATTGTCCTACACATTTCCTTGCTACAATAATTTAGCATTACTTGTTTTTAAAATATGCACATTCCGAAGATGATTGTGGTTTTGTCTCATTTTAAACAGCTTTTAGATATGTTCAGGTTAAGATCATTTTTTCACTTTGTATATAATTCGTAGTATTTTAAAATTTACAACAACTTGAATTCAAGAGTCAATAGAAAGTGTTGCTTCATGATAGGTAATTGTATTTATGATTCTTATGACTCTTTTGAATATCTTTACACTGTTGAAATATACTTAAACATAATTTTTATAAAGCTTTCAGCATTACTTATTATGTGTTGTCATTCCCACAAGTTAATTAAATAGATCATTTATCATAAACTTGCTTTGTGAATTTATTATAGGTCTACCAACAGTTACAAATTGTGTTCGAGTTAAGATCAATCCAACTCCAATCCAATTTTCTATTTCACAAAAATATTAAAAGTTGTTTCAAATTCCACAATTACCAGAACAAACTAAATGTATATCACCTGTAAAAGCAGATTTTTTTTACCATCAGTTTTGGACACCTTGCATATTCATTGCACAAAATAAACCATAATGGACCAAAGACAGGATGCATATTGGAAGGACATTTGGAGATCAAGGGTACTATTGGGTGTTCTATAAAATCGTAATGTATGTCTGTTTTTTTCAAATGCTGTTTAATTGGTTCTGTGTGAGCTTCTGTATTTGCTATGTTTGTTAATTATTTGTAGCTGGATCTGTTTACATTTGAGGTTTGTGTTTGCAAATTGAGTGCTCTGCTTCACTCGTGCAAGATGACAAAAAAAATAAATGTATGTGTTGAGTTCATGTTTCTATATTATACTAGCTCACAAAAAGGTGGTCTTCACCAGTGGTTTCTCTAGATGCTTTCCAGAAAATGCCCTCCCAAGAAAGTTCAACAAGTGCCCCAAAATGGTATATGTTTATGTTCAATGACAGCAGGAAGAGTAATTATGACTGTTGTTGTAGGGGTGTCAAACTCATTGAACTCATTGAAGGAGCCATCTTAAAAAATAAAAATGAATGCATGTGCCAGACAAGCAGAATCAATTTTTTGAAAATATCCATTATGCTCATTTCAAGTTTTAAGTGTATATTTTTTTTCATCTGCCTTTACTTCTCTTGACTGCTGTCAAGTGAGTGAGTGAGTGAGTGAGTGAGTGATCTCACACACATTGCATTCTGCCCTGCTGTAACACTGCTACATTTTCGACAGCACACCGGGTTGGTCGCAACGTTTGGTGCAATGTGTTGTGGACAATATGGAAACAGGACAGTAGCCTATGGGCTATTAATAAAAATCCAAATAATTTCACGGTCTGGAACAATTTGATCTAGCTCCTGGGCCTTGAGGTTGTCACCTGGAATGGTTTTTAGTTAACAGGTGCACCTTGTCAAAGGTTAATTAGTGGAATTTCTGGCCTTCTTAATTTGTTTGAAAGCACTGGTTGTGTTGTCTCGAGGCAATGTTGGCATACATTAAGTGGTCCTATTCAACTACTATAGAAATTCATATTATGGCAAGAACCACTCAACAAGCAGAGATAAGTTATAATCTTTTTATTAGGGATCGACAAATAACAACAGTACAACAGTACAAAATTAAGTTAATCCCGTTTTTTCTTTTCTTTATAAAGAACAATAAACAGTGTCTCTGCATTCGGAATTATAACAAAAATTCACCAAAATACTATTAAACATTTTTACACACAAGACTGCAATATGTTGATAATCTAATTGTAAATAAGCCATCAAACTAAACGTAAACTAAACACGGGGGGTTGTTACTCCAAGGACAGGGTTGATCAGGAATTAAAGTAGTTTATGAAAGGGTTCAATTTCTGAAAAAACCTGTTGGAACTGCCTCTCACTGTGAAATTTATCTTCTCCAGTTTAAGAAAAAACATCAACATCAACATCTTTAAGCCATAAAGAAATAGATGGGGGTTTGGGAGATTTCCACAGAAGTAAAATGTGGCGTCTCGCCAAGAGGGATGAAAAGGCTAGTATTTTTGATTGTGAAGAGTTAATTTTAAGTTGTTCAAGTGATAATCCAAATATAGCAATAAAAGGTCCATCTGTATCTGAGTTCCTAGAATCTTTGTTAGAATAGTAAAGAAGTCAGTCCAGAATTTATGTAGTCTGGGGCAAAAGAAAAACATATGACTCAAATTACAAGAGGCATAGCATCCGTCACATCGGTCTGCAATGTTTGGAAATATTTCAGATAATCGAGATTTGCTAAAATGGACTCTGTGTAATACCTTACATTGTATAAGCTGCAGCCTGGCACAAGGAGTAATTGAGCGTATGCTATGCACAACTTTATCCCACCACTGGTCTGTCAAACTTGTCCCAAGCTCATGCTCCCAAGCATTTTTGATTTTGACAATCGAATGGTTATGAAAAGACATTAATTTGTCATAATTATGATATTAATGATTTCTGAGTAGGCTTAAGGGTCAAAAGGTCATCCCAGGATTGCTTAGTGGGAAGGGAAGGGTAACATGAGAAAACATTAGATGTAAATTAATTTAAATTAATTTAGTAAGTAAAGTAATTTTTGCAATAATGATTTCCTTACTCTGGGGGCCTTACCATTCCACAAAACGGAAATAACAGCTTGATCTAAAGATTTAAAAAAGTGTTTGGGCAAAAACAAGGGAATGCACTGAAACAAAAAAAGAAATCTAGGTGGGACATTCATCTTCACTACATTAATTCTACCAATCAAGGATAGAGGAAGAGAGCTCCACCTTTGGAAATCTATCTTAACTTGTGCGACCAGGGGAGAAAAATTAGAAGAATAGAGGGAAGGTAAGGTACGGTCACATTAATTGAGCTTGAAAGGAATATCAGACTGTGGAAGTGCTAGGGCTAGAGAATTTACAGCATAACATTCACTCTTCATGATATTAATTTTATAACCTGAGAAGGAACCAAATCTCTCCAGAATAGATAAAATTGGTGGAATGCTAGTCGTTGGATCTGATACATATAAAAGAAGGTCATCTGCATAAAGAGACAATGTTAATTCTGATCCAGATCGTGAGATACCACGAAACTGAGGAAGAGATCTTAAAGCAATTGACAGGGGTTCTATGGCCAATGCGAAAAGTAGGGGGGTGTCTGGTGCCATGCGAGAGTTTGAAATAACTAGATCGGGTGTTATTAGTTTGGACACTGGCCTGGGAGAGGCATATAAGAGTCGAAACCAGGATATAAACCTGTCTCCCAGGCCAAATATGTGCAGTACTTCAAAAAGATAATGCCATTTGACCCGATCAAATGCCTTTTCTGTGTCAATTGAGATTACTACTTCAGGGACTGAAGTACAATGATCAGAGAAAACTACATAGAAAAGTGTCTGGACATTAAAGAACAGCTGACGGCCTTTAATGAAGCTGTTCTGTTCCTCTGATATGATTAAAGGAAGAACCTTTTCAAGAAGGGTTACTAATACTTTAGCCAAAATCTTAATGTCAACATTGAGAAGGGACAGAGGCCTATAAGAGTAACAAGACGTAAGGTCCTTACCCTTCTTTAACAGAAGGGATATGGACACCTGGGTTAAAGTTGGGGGCAACAAACCACGATCTAAAGATCCATTATAAACAGAACAAAGGAGGAGCGCTAGTTTATTGGCTAAACTTCTTAAAAAATTCAACAGTAAATCCATCTGGGCCCCATGCTTTATTATTTTGCATGACTTTAATAGAGAGCATAATTTCCAAACTTAAAGGAGCATTAAGCATATTTACTGTAGAGGGATCAACTGTGGGGATGTCGAGATTTTTTAAAAAAGAAGCCATTTCTGCTGTGTCTGATGATTCTGAGGAGTAAAAACTTTTGAATATGTCATTGATGGATGTGGGATCAGAGACAGGCTTACCAGAGGGATCTTTAATTTGTGTAATAAATTGAGACACTGTTTGGCGTTTCAGCTGGTGGGCCAAGAGCCTACTTGGCTTATCATCATGTTCGTAATAAGTAGCTCGGGAGCGTAATAGAAGTCATTCAGCATCCGTTTTTGTAAGAAGGTCTAACTCCATCTGCACGTTGTGTCGTTGTTTAGCTAAACTCGGACACGGGTTAATATTGCCTATCAATATCCATAATATTAGTTGGAAGTTCATTTAATCTTGCCTTATGGCTTCTACTAAGGTGTGCCGAATAGGAAATCATTTGGCCACACAGATATGCTTTGAGCGATTCCCATAACAATGAATAAGAGATAGTATCATTTTTGTTAATGGTTATAAAATCGCGAATGTATCATCAGACAGAAGCAGAGGATTAAACCTCCAGGGTGAAAGGAAAGGGGGTCGTTCTGAAAATATTATATTGAGACTAAGAGGCGCATGATCAGATATGACAATTGAATGATACTCAGAGGAGGTCACTTTAGGAATTAGAGAAGCATCAATAAAAAAATAATCAATGCGGGAATAGGATTGGTGCAGGAATATTCTCTACCTTGTGGACTGTAATATCTCCAGGGATCTACAAACCCATTCTGTAGCATAAAATCCGAAATTGACTTAAATAGTGGACTGGGTAAGACTACAAGGTTGAGAACGGTCTAAGGTTGGGTATATAACACAATTCAAATCACCAGCCAGAATCAAATGATGCGTATCTAGGGAAGGAAGGGTGCTAAATAATCTATTCATAAAATCTGGGTTGTCAAAATTTGGGGCATAGATATTTACTAATAAAACAGGATTATGGTATAAATTGCCTGCTACAATCAGATATCCGCCATTCTTATCAGTTACAATCTTCGAGGCAAGAAAATTAACCTTTTTATTAAACAAAATAGCTACCCCTCTGGCTTTTGAGTTAGAGGTTGAGTGAAATACATTACCAACCCATGAACCTTTAAGTCTGACTTGATCTCTATCACGCAGATGCGTCTCCTGTAAAAATACTATATCAGCATCCAAGCACTTGCAATGGGAAAGTATCTTTGATCGCTTGACTGGGTTATTCATACCCTTAACATTCCAGCTCAAAAATTTGATCGAAGATCTAATGTCTGAGTTAGAGCGATTAGTGTCAGTCATCTAAGTTTTATCATCAAGGTTCAGTAGGAGAAAAGGAGAAGGAGAGGTACATGAGAAAAAAACCCATGTAAAAAAAAAAAAGCAAAGATAAGTTAACCTGTCAACCTGTCAACCCCCTCCCCATTCCCTTGTAGCAGAGAGAGTGCAAGGACAGAGATTATTTAGTATGCATGTAGTCTGCTTGACTCCATCCATCCATCCATCCATCCATTCATCCATCCATCTTCTCCCGCTTCATCCGGGGCCGGGTCGCGGGGGCAGCAGTCTGAGAAGGGACGCCCACACTTACACTCATGACCCAAAGTTCATGACCATAGGTGAGGGTAGGAACATAGTTTGTTTGGTAAATCGAGAGCTTCGCTTTTCAGCTCTGCTCCTTCTTCACCATGACAGACCGATACAGCGACCGCATTACTGTTGCCACTGCACCGATCCACCTGTCAATCTCACGCTCCATCCTTCCCTCACTCATGAACAGGATCCCAAGATACTTATATTCCTCCACTTGAGGCAGGAACTCTCCCCCAACCTGGAGGGGGCAAGCCACCTTTTTCTGGACGAGAACCATGGCCTCGGACTTGGAGGTGCCGACTCTCATCCCAGCTGCTTCACACTCAGCTGCGAACCACCCCAGTGCATGCTGAAGGTCCTGGCTCGAGGGAGCCAACAAGACAACATCATCCGCAAAAAGCAGAGACGAAATCTGCCAGCTCCCGAACCGAACTCCCTCCGGCCCCTGGCTGCGCCTAGAAATTCTGTCCAATGATTCTGTCTAATGAACAGAACCGGTGACAAAGGGCGGCCCTGTCAGAGTCCAACATGCACCGGGAACAGGTCCGACTTACTGCCGGCAATACGGACCAAGCTCCTGCTCCGGTTGTACAAGGACTGTACAGCCCTCAACAGAGGGCCTCCAACCCCATACTCCCGGAGCACCTCCCACAGAATGACACGGGGGACATGGTCGAATGCCTTCTCCAAGTCCACAAAACACATGTGGACTGGTTGTGCTAACTCCAATGAACCCTCAAGCACCCTGTGGAGGGTATAGAGCTGGTCCAGTGTTCCACAGCCAGGATGAAAACCGCGTTGCTCCTCCTGAATCCAAGGTTCAACTATCGGCTAGATTCTCCTCTCCAGTCCGGGAATAGACTTTCCCAGGGAGACTGAGGAGTGTGATCCCCCGATAGTTGGAACACACCCTCCGGTCCCCCTTTTTAAAAAGAGGGACCACCACCCCAGTCTGCCAGTCCAGAGGCACCGGCACCGTCCCCGACTGCCACACGATGTTGCAGAGGCATGTCAACCAAGACAGTCCTACAACATCCAGAGACTTGAGGTACTCAGGGCGGATCTTATCCACCCCCAGTGCTTTGCCACTGAGAAGCTTGCAAACTACCTCAGTGACTTCAGCCCAGGTGATGGATGAATCGACCTCCGAATCCCCAGTCTCTGCTTCCTCTACAGAAGACATGACAGTGGGATTGAGGAGATCCTCGAAGTATTCCTTCCACCGCCTGACAATATCCCCAGTCGAGGTCAACAGCTCCCCACCTCCACTGTGAACAGTGTTGACAGAAAGCTGCTTCCCCTTCCTGAGGTGCCGAACGGTTTGCCAGAATTTCTTCAAGGTAGTCCTCCTCCATGGCCTTCCCGAACTCCTCCCAGACCCGTGTTTTTGCTTCTACAACCACCCGAGTTGCTGCACGCTTTGCCTGCCGATACCTGTCAGGTGCCTCAGGAGTCCCATGAGCCAACCAGGCCTGATAAGACTCCTTCTTCAGCTTGACAGCATCCCTTACTTCCGGTGTCCACCACCGGGTTCGGGGGTTGCCGCCACGACAGGCACCGGCGACTTTACGGCCACAGCTTCGGACGGCTGCATCAACAATGGAAGTGGAGAACATAGTCCATTTGGACTCGATGTCTCCAACCTCCCTCGGAATCTGGTCGAAGCTCTCCCGGAGGTGGGAGTTGAAGACCTCCCTGACAGCGGGTTCCACCAGACGTTCCCAACAGACCCTCACAGTACGTTTGGGTCTGCCAAGCCTGTCCCAGATGATACGACTACAAAGTCGATCATTGACCTCCAGCCTATGGTGTCCTGGTGCCACGTGCACTGATGGACACCCTTATGCTTAAACATGGTGTTCGTTATGGACAAACTGTGAATAGCACAGAAATCCAATAACAGAACACCGCTCAGGTTCAGATCGGGGAGGCTGTTCCTCCCAATCACACCCCTCCAGGTATCACTGTCGCTACCCATGTGAGCATTGAAGTCCCCCAGTAAAACAATGGAGTCCCCAATTGGAGCACTTTCCAGTACCCCTCCCAGGGACTCCAAGAAGGCCGGGTACTCTACACTGCTGTTTGGCCGTAGGCTGACAAACAGTGAGAGACCTATCCCCGACCCGAAGGTGTAGGGAAGCGACCCTCTCGCTCAGTGGGGAGAACTCCAACACATGGCGGCTGAGCTGGGGGGCTATAAGCAAGCCCACACCAGCTCACCGCCTCTCACCGTAGGCAACTCCAGAGTAGAAGAGAGTCCAGCCTCTCTCAAGCAGTTGGGTTCCAGAGTCCAGACTGTGCGTGGAGGTGAGCCCAACTATCTCTAGCCGGTACCACTCAACCTCCCGCACTAGCTCAGGCTCTTTTTCCCCCAGCAAAGTGACATTCCATGTCCCCATAGCCAGAGTCGTTGTCCAGGGTTTGGGTCACCGGGGCCCCCGCCCACGACTGCCACCCATAGCACAAAGCAACAGTCCCTTCTGATCCTTCCTGCGGGTGGTGGGCCTATGGGAAGGCCGGCCCATGTCGCTCCTTTGGGCTGTGCCCAGCCAGGTCCCGTGGGCAAAGACCTGGCCACCAGGCGCTCGCCTGCGAGCCGCAACCCCAGGCCTGGCTCCAGGGTGAGGCCCCGGTGATGTCAATCCGGGCGACGTACGCTTCCTTGATTTCTTGTCTTTCATAGGGGCTATTCGAACCGCTCTTAGTCTGACCCGTCACCTAGAACCTGTTTGCCTTGGGAGACCCTACCAGGGGCATTAAGCCCCGGACAACATAGCCTCTAGGATCATTCAGGTGCTCAAACTCCTCCACCATGGTAAGGTGTCGGTTTAAGGAGGAGTCTGCCTCCTTGAACCGACTCATTGATCCCCCAATCACAGCTCTGAAATATGAGTAGCCTAACCGTGCAAAAGAAAGAGAGAGGATCATATCAGACACAATGCTGCCAACTAAAATGGTCAGACTTAATGGGCAAATTCAGTTTTAAGATTACCCTTATTAATGCTTTGCTTTTGAAACTGAGATAATATGAGGAGGTAGAAGCATAGTCAAAATGACCTGAACTAAAGCTGCCATCAGGATATGAACAGCAGACCTATCTAATAGTGTCGTCTTTACGTGGCACTTGTAAAGCACAACCATCTGCATAGAAAAAAGTGTTAGAATAGAGAGCAGATTAGGCTGGCTTTAAATCATCAGTGTATAGTAAAAAGAACAGCAGACCCAAAACACTACCCTGTTGAAGTCCACATTCCTTAGATGTATAATCAGAGAATGTTCTCATTAAATAAAATCTCTCCTTTCTAATACAGCCAGCTATCACCATACGAATGTCCTGAATACTCATATAGGAGGTTGTTTTTAGGTTTTTTTTTTTTTTTTTTTTTCAAATGTAGTAATATATTTGGTCTTTCATGATTTTTTCCATAATTATCACCAAAACAGAGTGGAAACAGGTGTATAATTGCCTGAGCCACGATGTGTTACTTCCTTGTATATCTGAAGTACTCTTCCTATCTTTAGGTCATCTGGGACTTCACCTGACTGGATAGAAATATTTCTTATATGCGCAGTAAACAGACTTTAACTTCTGCAGCATCCCTGACATAAATAGATAAGTAAATAAAACATTATGCTTTGACTCCTGGTTGTGTTTGTCTTTTCATGCTGCCCTGTAGCAGAAGGAAAGCAGAACACAAATATGGATGTAACACAACTGCAATTTTTGTACTAAATATGTAACTGGAAGAAACACAAGATGATGTTTATATGTTTCTGTGCGACAGCAAATATTTCAAAAACACGTGATGCAGCTTCAATTTACGTTTTTCACAATCAGCATAATGAGGAAACATTGTTCATCAGTCTATGTGTCAAGTCACATAGTGTTGATCCTGAATATATTAGCATAATATTGTCTGACAACATAATTGATTTGTCAATATCCACACTTGCAACATGATATCTGCTCCAGGAAGGTAAAGCATGATTAAAATGTTATGATATCTTTAGGCACTCACAGCAATTGATTAAGATCAGGGAAAGATGGTGGTTAAATATTGCAAAACAGTCAATAGCCTCACTTGCAGCACCACGAGACTGTGCTTTAAGCTAAAAGCTATTTTTTTTGTCAACTTTGTGTGTTAACAAGGAGATCATGCTAAAATGACCTGCAATCTGGGATACAGAGAAGATGGAACCAAGTGTCCTTTGGAGGTCATCATATCCTGCATGTGCTCCTCTGTGTCAGCAAAGGTGTCAGTTTTGTCAGCATTGACAGGTGGAGGAATGTTGTTGTTGGCAGGTGCACACTATCACTGCACCCATGCTGCTGTCTTCTACAATAATATGTGCACTATTTCTTGGTAGTAAACACACAAAACATATCCATTAGAAATCCATCCATCCATTTGTTGCTCCTGCTAATGCTCCTGCAGGGGGCTGGATCCTAGCATGCACTGGCAGGATATAACATAGACAGGTCAGCAGTCTATCCCAAGGGTAACACATTCACAAGTACAAACACACCTCCATGGTGTGACATAGGGGGCCCAAAATCTTTATCCTAATTTCTAGTAAAATGTTGATACCAGACAATTGTGCAAAACCCTTCATTCTTGAAAATGGCAGTGTTGAGACATCCAATGCAAACATTTAAAAAAATCTTTCTTTTAAAGCGACATCTAAAAAGAGAAAAATCCCAGCAACAAGCCTCATGTTTTCTGAAAGACTGATAAAAGAAATTTTGAATGAGAGATTACATTGAGTTACAGAGGCTAGCCCAGACATGACTTCATGGCATGATTTGCGCCTCCCTATGCAGTGCTGACCGGGAAATAATTTGGCAATAAGCAATTAAGTCCTCTACATGTGCAGGGAACATGGTAATTGAAGTGCACAGAACTTGTAACTCTTCAAAAAAATTTAAAACTTTCAAATTGAATTCAAAATGATGTACCATTATTGAATCAAAGGAACAGAAGTCATGACTATGCATAAGTATCTCTTTTATTTAGCCATGTTATGTGTGGGATTAGGTCATCCTGCACTTCTCAGAAATTCTAATCGAGTTGTTTGTAGTGAATGTATAATTGTAATAGGGTTATATTTCACCAATTCTGTTTCATGTTTGTTCATACTTTGTTGGGTTTTTTTGTGTGTTTATATTTGTTTCTGTATTTATTTTTGGGAGCTTTTATTTTAATGTGATGTATTTTTGTTGTGTGACCTTGACCTTTCAGTTACGCCACATCCTGTAAAGTCACGCTACCCTCCTCAGTCGTTTTCCGGACACTGTGAGGAGAGGTAAGCATTACAGTGTTCCTGTTTTTAAAGTGTTAAAATACAGCGAAAATGCTAAATAGGGTTACAAATTTTACATGGTACAGGTCACACACGTTACCAGCTGCTTGTGGATCCACGCTGCTTCACACTGGTTCATCATCGTTCCTGGAGCTGTGGATCAATGCCAGCTTGGTCACTGGAGGTTGCTACATATCACACGGTTGCATTAATGAACTTTTTGATATTAAATTAAAGTAATACAAGGAAGGTTGTCAAATTTTAAGACTCAAAAAAATAAATAAATAAATATTTGGAAAAAAAAAACATTCAAAAACTGGCACGTAATTTTGAGTTCTTTTGTATTTCTTGCCTTGAGGATAAATTTGTTATTTCAAAATATTTTCCTGTGTTCAGCTAAAATATATGACGTTATATATGAATATATGTTGAAAAATTACCTCTGTACTGGAAAAAATGGATGAGGACAAGGTTTCAGCTAACAATTTTGGTTTTGGCATTGGAAGGGGGAAATTTATCAGTGACTTACCTTATACTCCTGTCCGAGATGCAAATCATGTAGATTCACCAGCTTTTAGTTCTACTCACATGCCTGTTAATACAGCCTCTAGTCCTAGTCAGGGGGTTACACTTTCAAGTCTTCCAGATACAACTGATCCAGCCCTAAATAATTTGATAACCCATATTGCCCAGCAAGTAGGACAGTCTAAAAAAGAGCAGTTGAGGAGTGAGCGTGAAGAAAGAGGTGTAAGCAGTGCACAAGCTCAGAGCAGTGCAGGCCAGTTACCCAGTGATGCCACCTACCTCAACTTGACTGGTGCAAAGCTAGTCCTACAGTCAGACGTGAGATAGCCTCCAGTCTTCAAGGGAGATGGGTCTGACAAGAACACAGTCTGTGAGTGGCAAGAGTTGAAGGAAGTGTATTTCAGAAAACGAGCTACACCCCTGAAAGAACGGCACATTGAGATAATGTCCAAGTTAATGGGCAAGGCTAATGATATACTGAGAATAACTCTGAGAAGCAGCTTGTCCATGAAACCGCAAGAAAATCCAACAATCATTTATGACATCCTCAGACAACATTTCAGTGAGATGACTGTTACGTACAGTAGCCTGCTTTCTCTCTCTCTCTCTCTGTCGGGTTTTGTCCCCCTCCTCCCTCTCTCTGCTGCGCACCTGAGTGCAATCGGCACTCAGGTAGAGAGAGGAGGAGGGGCACAGACACCTGCACATGTGGTGAGGGGTTTTCTTTTGTTCCCTTCTGTTTTTCCTTTCCCCAAGCAGGGTTCGTCTCCCCCATGCTCGTTTAGATGCTGGGGTTTTGTTGTTTTAATTTGTTGTGTTAGTTTGGGCTGGAGATTGCCGGTAGTTACGTTATTCGTTTCCTGGTTTATTTCAGGTTTAGGTTTGAGACTCTGCACAGACTTCAGGTGGCTAAATGCGAGGACCCTCAAGGATGCGCACCCGCTACCACACCAGTCAGACTGTTTGGCCACTTTGGGTGGAAACAACTATTTCAGCACAATGGACCTGACCTCTGGGTTTTATAACATCCCGATGGCAGAGGGGGACAAGAAGTACACTGCATTTACAACTCCTATGGGGTTGCATGAGTACAACAGGATGCCACAGGGTTTGTGTAACAGTCCTGCCTCATTTATGCGCATAATGCTCAGCATATTTGGAGATCTGAATTTCAGCAGTCTGTTGTGCTACCTTGACGATGTACTTGTGTTTGCTGCAACTGAAGAGGAGGCTCTGAGGAGGTTGGAAGTCGTTTTCCAGAGGCTACGACTCCATAACCTCAAACTGAGCCCCAAGAAATGCCACTTGATGAGATCCTCCATCAAGTTTCTGGGTCATATTATAGATGGTGAAGGGGTGGCTGTGGACACAGCAAAAGAGTTAACAACAGCAAGAGAGTTAACAACTGGTCCGGTGAGTAGGTTTAGCAGCGGTATTCCTTTGTGAACGGTGTATTCTTGCAAGATGACTGACGAAGTGAAGTGAGCAATGAGCATCCTCTGTGTCGTCCAACTCTGCACACACACCTCTCACAAGTTATAGCCACTGGTTAACCAAGACAGGGCATGCCTTTTAGAGGAGATGATGAGACCCTGTCAAGCCAAAATCGAGGTAATTTCCTAGAGTTGGTGGAGCTGTTTAGCAAATATGACAGTACACCTGGAATCCATAAAAGAGAAGCAGGGACCGGGTAAAAGACCTCTTGCTCATTCCTCTCCAACAGAAGTCAGAATGATATGATCAAAGCTTTGGCCATATTAGTCCAAGAGTAATCCAAAAAGAAATCCAAGGGAGCGAAACCTTTTCAATTCTCATGGATGAAACCACAGATGTTGCACACACTGAACAGGTTTCTTTTGTTATCAGGTACGTGCATAACTTGCAAATCAAGGAGCGCTTTCTTCAGATGTGTAATGTTCATACCACAAGTGGAGATGCTCTTGAAAAGGTAGTGATAGCTCTACTGGAAGAAAATGATCTGAAGTTGGAAAACATCCGGGGTCAAGGGTATGATGGTGCTGTAAACATGAGCGGATACTTTAAGGGACTTCAGTCAAGAATTCTAAAAAGAAATCCAAAGGCCTTGTATGTACACTGTCAGGCACATTGCCGTAATCTGGTGTTAGTTGAAAGTGCACAGTTGAACATCTGTTTTGTCAACTATTTCAACTTAGTTGAAAAACTTTATACTTTTGTGGCCAACTGATCCAAATGACTCTCTGCATTTATTGAAATGCAGAAGACGATGTACCCTGATCAGCGTCCACTGGAGCTGCAGAGGCTGTCAGACACGCGGTGGGCCTGCAGAGAAACTGCCCTTCGCACTCTGAGTAAGGTCCTCCCAGCTGTCATGCAGTTTCTTGAGGAAATGACACAGCAAGACCCACCAGACTCTTCAGCAGGTGATGCAATGATTCTTCTCAAGAGCATCAACTTTGAATTCTTCCTGTGTCTGGAGATCACCTGTCCAATCTTCCAGGTGACTGCAATGGCCTCTGAGGCTTTGCAGCAGAAAGACATAGACCTGGCTGCAGCATACAAAGTTGTTGATGGAGTTTTTCAGAGGCTGGCCCACAGCAGAACAGAGGAGGAGTTTGAGAACATGTATAAACAGGCTACAGAGAAGGCTGCATCAGTGGGCCTGGACCCCCCAACTGAGATTCCTGGTCAAGCTAGGAGGAGGAAAATGCCAGCAAGGTTCAAGGTCATTGCCACAACAGCTACTGCTGAACACACTTTCCCTACTTTGCAAGACTACTACATTGTTAAAGTGTATTACGTTTTCGTGGACACAATGACACAAGAGCTTCAGAGATGCTTTAAAGGAGAAGATAACTCCACATGGAAAATCCTGAATGCCCTCCACTGCCTGACAGTCCCAGAGAACTGGAAAACAGCAAAAATTCCAACAGAGGCACTGCAAGCTGTGAAAAAATTCTGCAAGTTCTACAACATTGAAGAAGAAGACAAATTGCAGACAGAACTTAAGGTCTTCCATACTTCATAGTCATGCCCCTCACCAATCATTGTGACATCTATTCTTTCAGTGGTCAAAGAAAACAATGCACATCTGGTTTTCCGTAACTTGACTGAACTGCTGAAGACATATGGCATCCTTCCGGTGTCAACAGCAACTGTGGAACATTCTTTCTCAAAACTGAAGCTGGTGAAAACAAAACTTCGCACCCTTTGCACAGAGGAGAGGTTGTCAGAGCTTCTTTTACTGGCAATTGAGAAGGATATTCCAATCAACCTCAGTGAAGTCATTGAAATTTTTCAGAGCATGGGCAACAGGAAGTTGCTGTTATAACTGCAATAGAGAAAAATGCCACTGTGATGTGTAAAAAACACAGAGAGACACAGACAGACACTGACAAACACAGACAGAGACACGGACACAAACACAGACAGACACAGACAGAGACACAGATATAAACACAGATAGATAGATAGATAGATAGATAGATAGATAGATAGATAGATAGATAGATAGATAGATAGTTGCAAAAACAAAAATAAAGCTGTGAAATTAAAATAAAGAGGTGTCAGAATTGATTATTTTTTGTGCTCCAATTTGATTAAAACTGAAAAGCAAGGACTCCAGGAAGAGTAGCCACAGTTAAACAGTCCAGTTTCTAATGGTGATCTAAATTCAACTTAATACATTATCTACTTCATATGCCCCTAAATTAATGCACAGCTTGAATTATGGCTTTGTGGATATAGGCCTCTAACAAATATATGAGGTGTGGACAATGATATGGTATGTTGTGATTCCATGTAACATTCTTTATGAATATGGGTTGCTACCATTCAACTGGTTATATTGCAAGGTATGTTTCTGTATGGTGTTTCAAATTCGTGCTCCATGCGCCCCCTTTTAACTTTGAGCACCTGCTCCTCCAAAGGTCTCTGCACGGCCCTGGTGTCCAAGCTTGCCCCTTACACATTTGACCTGAAACACATACCCGGCACCAAGAATGTAGTGGCTGATGCCCTTAGCAGAGACCCCTTTGCAAAAACAGTCAGTCACAGGCTCATCACAGAACAGTACAGCCATCTTCTTGCTGAAGCTGAGGGTATCAGTCACAACGGTATCCAAGACACCTTCTGGTTAAAGGTTCAGTGTCACCGGCTAAAGAAATCAAGCTGCAGTGCTGTGACATCTCAGTCTGGCTTTCTCAAGTGTCCCTGTGATGCTGTGGTTGTTAAAGCTGTTTTGGATGCTCATGATCAATGGGAGACTGCGGCTGAGACAAGAGCTGTGGAGTTCATGCAGTGTGTTCAGGATCTGTTGCCACCAGGGCAAGACTCCCTGTTTTCACACTGCAGGATCTCCAGCGCAGCCAGGAACTTGATCCCATCATTTCCACAGTCATTCCATTTGTCATCCGTAGGAGGCGCCCATCCAGACGCAAAAGAGCAGGACTTAATGCAAAAGCCATGGTGCTTGTCAAGCAGTGGGACAGACTCAAGGTTCAAAATGGTGTCTCTACAGAGTTACCAGGGACCACATCAGTAAACAGAAAAGACTGCAATACATTCTGCCAGAAGGCCTCAAAGAAAAAGCATTACATGGCATACAGGATGCTGCTGGACATCAGGGGCAGGCAAGGACCCTGTATCTTACAAGGCAGCAATTCTTTTGGCCAAAAATGGAGTCTGATGTAAAAGAGTATGTGAAATGCTGCCAAAGATGTATTCTGGCCAAAACACCTGACCCCTCTGCTCGAGCCCCTCTTGAAAGCATCAGACCGTCCGCTCCTATGGAACTAGTGTGTATGGATCTCTGGAGTGCCGAGGATAGCAAGCAGCATTCAGTGTGTAACTGTCCAGGGGACAGTTATTGCTGTGATTTCTGTTTTTAAGTTTTTGGTATTTTCTGTCATCATTTAATAAATACTTGAATTCATGTGGTCATTTAAACTAATTAAAAGCATAATAAATAAGATGTTCAGAAAGGTAATTTTGAAGATGTATGACTTTAAAATTGATGTTTGGTTTAAAAATGTAATGCCTTTTTTTTTGCAATGTGTATTTGATGGAGAATGAGAATGAGAAAGTCACATGATCACAGTTTAGTTAAGGGTCTTACCTGTTGAATTGTGGGTCATGCAATACGGCTGCAGAGGGAGACGCCAAAATTGCTGGAGAGGAAACGATGTGACTTACAAACATATCTATTCTGCATGGTCTGAGAGGCGCACACGGTAAATGATACTTTAAAGTTTGATTTGTTTCATATGTTGGCATTATGTGTTAAAGTGTTTCGTATGGACAGTTTAATACACTGTTGTAAGTTAGCGTATTGGACCCGTCTAGTAACTGAATTTAGCTTGATCGGCTTATTTTTGGATCAGTCTAATTAGAAACACCTTTTGTTAAAGTTGTGTATTTGAAATGTTTGTATGTCTTTTATTTTTGTAGTTTTCACGGTGTCGGCTGACTCAAGAGCAAATAAATGTTAAAAGACATCTGTATGATGTGTGGCCTTCATAATATCAGACCAGAGCAGTTACACAGTGGATGTTCTTGTCATGACAGATCACTTCACTAAGTTGGCTCATGCTTTTCCTTGCACAAATCAGACTGCTAAACAAGTGGCTAAGAAGCTGTGGGATCACGTCTTCTGTGTGTATGGATTCCCCGCACGTATCCACTCTGATCAGGGTACCAATTTTGAAAGCGAGCTCATTGCTGAACTGCTCAGACTGCCCGGAGTGTCCAAGTCATACACTACAGCATACTATCCCATGGGAAATGGAGGGACTGAAAGATTCAACTGGACACTTGGAGGCATGCTGCGATCTCTTCCCTTAAAAGAGAAACACAAGTGACCTCAACAGATACAAACACTGACATTCGCATATAATGCAACAGTACATGAAACCACAGGGTATGCGCCGTTTCAGCTTATGTTTGGCCGAGTCTCGAGACTCCCTGTAGATGTAATGTTCAAACAGGTGTTGCACGACCCGGTGGTTGTTCATCACAAGAACTATGTGAAAACACTCCTGTCACATCTCCATGAAGCAGCCAGAATAGCCCAAAAACAAGCTATCAAAGAACAAGACAAGCAAGCAAAGGGTTATAACAGAAGACTGAAAGGCACTCACCTGAACATAGGGGACAGAGTACTTGTTGCAAATAAAGGTGAAAGGGGAAAGAAAAGGCTAGCAGACAAATGGAGTCCAACCGTGTACACGGTCAAAGACAGAAATCTAAGGACACACACATACAAGTTGGAGGACAGTGAAGGCAACACAAAGATAGTGCATCGCAATCTGGTGCTATATATCAGTTCTCTGCCTGTGGAGTCAATTGAAGGGGAGTTTTGTGACATCGAATCAGAGGAAGGAACATGTGCAGCTAACTCCATGGAGTGTTTGGAGGAGGAGGAGGATACAGAGGAAAAGACCAGTGCATGGGTAATGAGCACTTCAGAGGATGCTCAGAGTCAGGAGATTGAGAGCGAAATGCTGTCAGAGTCAGATGAGTCAAGTCAAGATGTTCTAGAATTGGACTACAGAGACCAGCCCATTTATGATCAAACCCAGGGCCGCTCAAGTGAGCAGAGCTTTTCAGTAAGAGGCAATGACTTGGACAGTTTGGCTGCAGAGCCTGACTCAGATGTACTCTCACATGAACTAGAAACCTGCTCGCATCCAGCGAATACAGATGGAAACACAGTGACACAGTCATGAGTGGTAGACTCAGTTCATGATACAAGTATACAAATGCACCTGCCCGCAGACACAGAGCACCTGGTCAGGACACGGGTTGGCAGGGTCAGCAAAAGGGTCAATAGACTCATTGAATCTATGGTTCAAAAGCCATTTGGCTTCAGGGATTTGGCAAGTTTAGTTAGCAGAAGGTCCCAGTCACTTCTTACACTGTTTTAAAGGGACAGGCGTACCTCTGTTTTTATTGTACCTGTGATTTTGTGAATATGCATTTAAGGGACGTTGTGACCAATGTAAAGTTTAAAATGTAGTATGCTTTATATGTTTGAAATTGGTAGGTGATCTGCATGGTGTAAAAGGCATCATATTAATGTAAGAGGGACAAAGGCCTGATCACCCTTATGTTTTCTCTGAACCTAAACTTTTGGTAGCTTATGTAGCTGATGGTAGAGCTTAGAGTTCTATAGTGAGTCTCAGCCATATTCCCAAGTAGTCAGTCAGTCAGTAGTCCCATTGCAATAGTCATTTTATTCAGAGGTATGGTTTGGATTTTGGTGAAATCTAGGAGGGGAGGATGTAGTGAATGTATAATTGTAATAGGTTTATATTTCACCAAATTCTGTTTCATGTTTGTTCATACTTTGTTGGGTTTTTTGTGTGTGTTTATACTTGTTTCTGTATTTATTTTTGGGAGCTTTTATTTTGATGTGATGTATTTTTGTTGTGTGACCTTCGACCTTTCAGTTACGCCACATCCTGTAAATTCGCACTAACCTCCTCAGTCGTTTTCCGGACGCTGTGAGGAGAGGTGTAGCTGTGGAAATTTGGTTATGAGAAGCTGCTGTACTGATTTTTTGTGTGTTTTGCACAGAGAATAAATCCCCCCATTCAGCAAGGCAGAGGTTGCCCTCGTCTCCTTTCTTACCACCAACAACACAACGCAGAGCTGCAAACTTGGTGTCAGACCAGACTGGTTACATGTGCAAATATGCTACATTCTCTTTAGAGCAACATCACAGTCAACAGGAATTTGCCTCTTGACAACACAGTAAAAGTAAGCCAAGCAAAACGACATAAACGAACATGAACAGAGCAGGAAGTTCCCCTGGCACATAAATGATGTAATGTCTAAAACACTGGCACTGATTACAACAGTACTGCAAAGCCAGGATACAAATCTGTAGATACAGCAGAGACATGAAAAGTGAATGATTGAGAATGACACTGGGTTATTAAATGTTGTGCAAACATAATTTGCACTACCCTTTGCATAGATGTAATTAATCTGCACTGACTAGTACATCATCAAATAGGCACATTGAAATTTTAGTTGAGATCATGAAGTTTCCAAACTCACAAGAATACACAGCATTATTACTATTAAAAACCTGAAATCATCCTCATCCAAATAAACAGCTGTTGCTCCAGCAGTTTCAGACCTGCAGAGGTAATCCAACTTTGTGATGCTTGAGCATACAGGAAAAAATGGAAGATGAGATACTGGACTAAGATGCAGACACTCGAGGCAGTTTAGTGATTTAATGCAAAGTCCAACATCCAAAAGGCTTACAGGGATGATGAGGCAGGCACAGGTCAAAACCAGATAAGGCAGTCCAAGCATGCGTCCAACAGGGGTCAGGCAAGAATCAAAGTCCAATGCAGCAGGCAAAATCCAGGGAAACAAAGCAAAATCCCAAATTACTGGAAAATCACCTCTTCTTGTATGTTTTACCATAATATTTTTTCTCAGAGCAAAAACACCAGGAAGAAGCTAGACTGCGAGACACATAAGGTACTAGGAACTGATAATGAGGGAGGGGAACACAGACTTGAGTACACAAGACAGGGAAGGCTAATGAAGGATAGGTGAAACTAATCAGCAATCATAAAGGCAGGAAACAAAACATGACCCATGAGGAGAGTGACTTTCAAAATAAAAGAGGAAACAGACAAGAAAATCCCTAGAATCATGACAACCTCTGTCACCCAGGCAAGGAAAGTAACAACAGTACAGAAAATACGGCACTTAGGCCTACACACTGGAATATAATAGTGACACTGTCCTGATTTAAGACCCTTACCTACTTGAAATCAAATACAACTTCCCAAAGCAAAATTCTGGTGGAAGGTGCAGTAATGAGAAAGTTGCTGCTTTGAATTATTCCAAATATATTTCCTTCGTACATCTGTTCTAGGCTTTCCAAAACATGGAAAACATGCATTTTCAGAATCAGTAGACTTTAAGAATATCAAAATGTGTCGGTGGATCTGCTGTAGAAAATTGTGTTGGTTAACATGCTGCATTTAAATTTCTAGGAATGTATTTAGATTTGTTGGGCTAGCCAAGGCTGCACTTGCTAGGTCTTCATTAGGTCTATAAAACCTACTACTAACCGTGCAATGCATCCATTTTTGTACATACTGTGACATAAAGAGCTCACATGCCTTACCAGTGAAAATCCTGTTTCCAAAAACAAAGGTTTTAGATATCTTTGATGGTTCACAACATATGTGAATAGGAAATGCATGTGGATTAGTTAGAGCAGCAACTTCAGCCACGACTTTTTCAATACTGCAGCTGAGTAGATAAGAATTACTTTTACAAGAGGTCAAACCTGAACAGTCTACAGATATCATGCTTTAAAAAGAAAAAGGAAGGCATTAGCACATGACCTGGACAATTTACAAGCCACAATATCCACCCTGATCCTGATCATAAATAACATTGAAACATCATGCTTACCATTGTCTTATCCCATTGGCGTTTCAGCATCTTTTCCATACGTCAAAAAACTATCTTCTGGTAGAAGTCATGTCATCTTCCCTTCATTTCATCAATTAAGTGATGTTATTCTTGTCCAAAATGTGTCAAAGCTTCCCCTGTGAAATATCCAATATACCGATACAGATATTTGAATGCATGACTTATGGGGAGGAAATTGGTATATAAAACATTCTATTTTTTTTCTTCTTCTTCTTCTTTTTCTGCAGGTCAGGTCAGCACATAGATAGTCAACTTTCCCAGCTTTTACAGATTTTTGGATTATTAAAAAGAAAAAAAAAAGAAAAAAAAAAGACTTAACAGGAAGCAACCATAAACTGTATTTAACGTGAACATTGTCTCCGTCATGTCATGGTAACTGAAACCTAGCACTTAGCCGTCACTCATAGAGGCCATGCCCATAAATGTGCATAACTTTAAGCCTTAATATGACTTGTTTTTCTTTTTTTTTTTTATTAGTGAAGTTGTAAGACTCCAGACAAGGTGACATAAGTGACAAATACAAGGTGACAAGTATATGCAGTATATAAAACATTCTGTCGGCTACCATATTTTGAATTCAATAATGACTTACACGTCCAATGTCCTTGAAACAAGGACACACCTCCATAATTTTTCTTGTGTCTGTCCTACTTGCTCGATCTTGGACTATCAGGCACTGGACTATTGGTGTCTGCAGACTTAGCTGTATGACACAAAAATATATGATTAAATACATGACATTGTTTGATATGAATGAGTGATTATAGGAAGTTGAAAAGGTTGCCGCACACTGCAGTTTGAATTTAAGTCAAAACAGAATGCATGTCACATGCACATATGACCTTAATGCTGCATGGCAAACAATGTGTTTCACCATGAAACAGTAATAATATCCTGCTCATTTGTATTGTCCAGTGGAGGGCAGTACGGACTACTTTCTATTAAGGCTGCACTACACTGCATATTATAATTAGCATATAGCTAGCATTTTCATATTATCACTGTATACATTTCACAAGGCCTCTCTCTCTCTCTCTCTCTCTCACACACACACACACACACACACACACACACACACACACACACAATAATAATATAATATCATGAAATGGGCCTTTCTGTATTGTCTGTATTCTGACTACTGTTGTAGTAACAGTTGTAGTATAGTAGTAGAAGTGGTAGTTAAAAAACAGTAAAATTTTACTCAAGTAAATGATCTGAGTATTACTATCTCTGGAAACTAAAATGTTTAAAAATGTGAAATAAGTATCTACCAAATTGTTTTAAAGACTCAGTAATGTGGGTTATCCAGACGAGCTAGCATCCCAAGTATGATGGAAATATGAACACCACACATGGGTATATTTGTGAACATAGTTGGAACTCACCTTTCATTCTGGGGTGCTACTCTCTTCTGAGGAGAGCTTTAGAATGAATGTTGAGCCACTTGATGAATCAAATTCATCTGTGCCACTTGGTTGCCCAAAACGTTTGACCTTTGAAGGTCTCCCATCTGAAGTGGTCTTTTGGGAAGACGTCACATTTTGTAATCTTTTGTATAGCTGTGCATACACAGTGACCTGTGACAAAATAAACTTAAACACATCCTTCAAATCTCTTCTAAAAATGCCAATTAGTCTCCTGTGGATGCCATGGATAAGCCTTGTCCCATATCTGTCAATACACTGTTATCAAATGACAACAAACTGAAACAGTCCTCTGGGCAGATGCTGCCATTTCTCACTGACACATTTGGAGAAAATGATTACACATAAATGCTGCTTAAGTTGTTAGAGGTTATCAGTCTCTGAGGTGAAAATTTTTACTATGTAGAAGCAAAGATTAAATACTTCTTTGGAATAGAAGAAGTTGAATTTACAGATTCTGTACCGTGGATTAAGCAACATGGAAATAAGTATGCATTTTTGAACTTTTGCAGTGCAACAGCACATACTGAGGACTCCACCTACCTATTATAAAAATTGATGGCAGTGGTTTGTTAGCTTGAATTGAGTTTACTTCCATTGTTACTGTCAGTGGGCTAGCTGTGGCTCAGAAAGTAGAGCGGCCCTCCAGTAATCAGAAGGTCAGTAATTCGATCCCCACCCTTGGCAGTCTACATGTTGAAGTATCCTTGGGCAAGGGTAAGATACTGAATCCCAAGAAATCAGCAGATGGCCTGCCCACCATTGCATCAATAGATGAACGCAGGTTTGTGTTGTAAAAGCACTTTGAGTGGTCATCAGACTAGAAAAGCATAAATAACAATGACAGAGGGAGGCATCTCTGAACCGCTGATTGAGTGCCACTTCATGTACCTGTCACAGGCTGCCACTGCAGTACCACTACCTGCCAATGCCCCTAGGATGATTTCTGTGTCCTTGCAATGACACTTAACGGGACGTGTTTCCTGTGAAAGAGAAAATCGCAACTTTATCCGACCGTTATTCATCTTAATTTAGTCTGAAATTCTAAAAAAAAGGGACAGATTGTGAAAACAGACAGTTCGTTCAAGTAGCTTCAAGACTTTTCGTTGTTTCCTGAGTGAGTTGGAAGTGTGGCTTTGTGTCCACTGTGGATAACTCGCTGTGTGAAAACGGCAGATTTGTTTCAAGTGTTGGTCATGGACTGAAAGCAAGGGTGTTTCATCAGTGCCGTGAGTTCTGATAGGAGACAGATTCAGTTGTGCTGGAGAAGATTGAAGTAAACGTCGGACATGCTATAATTAATTAACCTTTGGTGTGCGTTTTTCTGTTTACAGTTGAGTTTCAGTCCCAGCTGTAGCTAGTTGTAGCCTATGCCGCCATTAGGGTGTGGTCGTAAGTCAAGTTACCTGCCGTAGTGAAGTGAATCGCTGAGTTGACAGTGATTACATACACTTGGACGAAAGACTGTTTCAGCATTAATCGAGCGGATTGGGCTGTGTTTCGCGTGGAGTGGAGAAAACGATTTGGCTCGGAGGCGGCCTGGCTTGGAGATCAGTGGTACCCTCAGGCTAGCTGAATGCCACGGAGAGTTCATCGGCACTAGCCACGCATCCACACGCGTGCCAGGGGAGGGACAGTGGTAGGATCTTCTCAGGTTCCCTGACATCCAGCCAAGTCGTCTCAGTGTCTCCACTCTGCTCATCTCGCCTCATCAGACCGGTATTTGGTATTTTCAGTAAAAAAAGAGACTGAGATATTGTTTATTTTCGCTTATTGAACTTATTTGATTTGAAATCGAAATGAGGTGGAAATATTTGGGTTCATCTGTATTTGTGTGATTTTATGTTTACTTTACGTTTTGAGATGAACAGTGACTGTAAGGGAAATAATTTGAGAAAATATATATATATATTTTTTTTAATTATTGTTTTGTTTCATATCTAATTAGTTTTCCACTGAACCTGAAAAGGAATACAAACTCTCCAAAAAAAAAAAAAAAGTAAAATATTACAGAATTGATGTGTAACAACTCTATTGTGTTATCGTGATAATCTAATTTTCTCGTGTTCTTTTATGAGTAGAGGCGTCTCACCCATCCTGCTAGATCTGGGGAGGGAGGGTTCATGCTTCGACTGGTAAGAAGGTTGATTTTATACTACAAACTTCAGGTGGCTACAGTGATAGAAAGAAATCCTGAAGCCCACCTCACCATATCTCAGCCAAGTTTATTATAGTGAATTCATGCACCTGATAAAGATTTATTTTTTACTTCATACATGATTTGTGTTCTCTGAGAAATTAGCAGTTCTACACACAGGACCTTTAAAAGCATGACAAAACTAACACTGATTGAACAGAGCATCCAACTGTGCTGCAGACATGGTTTCAACTTTCACTGGAAACGCTTCAGAGGCTGAGCATCTGCTCTTCAGCAGCCACATTTATAGTGATGACTTTGTCTTATTTTAAATGATAAGACAGCTCATCTCACAGCATAGCTGCTGTCATTAACCTAAATTTATGTTTGTTTTCTCTGACAGTGTATGTAGAGCTCAGCTGCACCAGCTTAGCTGGTTAACTTAGTATTTATGAGCCATGATCAAATGTCATACTTGTCTGAGCAGAAGCCTGCCTGTTACACATATGAAACACGTTATACATCCAGAAGGTTAGTCATTGTATAATTGCCAGGATGAGCTGATCCAGGGAGCAAATGTGCTTTTCTGGAGAGGTGAGGTGTGTCAATGCTGAGTAATAGGATGGTGGCATATCCTGAGGAGCTGATTGATATCAACCATTTGGAACATTTCAAGATGCTGCCAGTGTGTGTTGCCCTGTTAAAACCAGCACGAGCATGAGATGACACTTCAGGCTAAGGTTAAGGTTCAGCTTTGTTGTCATTATACAATATGGATTACACAATTCTATACATATAAACAAAAAAGTTAATTGAAGAGTAGAATAAAACAATAAAATAGGGAATAAAATAGAGCAAAGTGTATACAAATAGCACTGAAGGAAAAAACACTCCGCTTCTTAGTTCTGCTGATGTTGAATTCTTGGTTGTTCTCTGCACATGACTCTGAAGGATTGTTAATTTACTCCCAATATGAATTCTTATTGTTTGTAATCTGACCCATGATGGTGGTGTTACCTGCAAACTTCACAGAAGAGTTTTCTCCATGTTGGGGGTTGCAGTCATCTGAATCTGAAAGTAAACTGGTGGGGTTCCATGCTGGCTGTGTCTTTGATGTGCTGGAGAACGTTTGTCAAAGCACAAATATGCATATGTCAAAGCATAAATATGGGGGTGAGTGCCACAGGGCGGTAGACATTTAGATGATAAACTGCACACTTTCTAGGTACAGGAAAATCCATTCACTGAAGAAGGCCATTTGATAAGTTCAACATACAGTAAAGTATGTAAGTATACCTTGAGATTCGAGTATCTCATCACATATGTGTTCCCAAAGTTAAAACTGAAGCTCTTAAGCTCTGACCCTAGCCTGTTTGCGCCTGCCCTATCCCTAGTCCTCACAATGACCTGCTGGGTCATTCTGACCCGACCCTAGCCTGTTTGCACAGTGGCGGATCTAGGATTTTTCTAAGTAAGGAGCCATCAAGGGGCCACATTTCTCACAGAGCGGCCAAGTACTTGTCCAACATGCATGCAGTCACATTTATGATAACGCACACCCAGTCACACCTTTTTGAAACATTTTAATTAAAAAAGTGTAGACAGTAAAACTCATTTTCAATTTCACATTTGAGGATGTGAGCAACTTCAAAAGGAAATAAAATAGTATTCAAAAACATGTTTCACAATTTAGTATTCAAAAACATGCACTTTTTATCTTACATTGGACAAGTATAACCTGTTCTTACTTTTTGCTGATCAGAGAAATCACCAACACTGTCAGTTTGAGAACATCTCTTTCACACACAGTACCATGTGAGCAACTTAAGGCAGAGGCAAGATCCAGACAATACTGCTCTAAACTGACTATACAAGTAACTACACTGTAAAAGATTGTCATGTAGATTAACAGTAAAATACTGGCAGCAGGGTTGTCAGTATTTTACTGTTAATTTTACAGTTCTCCTACTGTAATCAGCTCTACAGTATGTTACTGTAATAATTCCATGCACTGAATTACAGTACATTGCTGTATTTTCTTGATATTACAGTAGATTACTGGCAGCAGGGTTGCCAGTAAATTACCGTTTTTGCTAGTTTGTTTACTGTAAACTTATTTACAGTTAATTACTGTTATAATATGTACTAAAACATATACAGTACAGTATAGTGATGTGTTTTGTTGAATTTACAGTATACTCGTGACAGGGTCTACAATATTGTTTGTTTTCCAAATTAGCAATGGAATTTCACCATAATCCCAAATACAGTATCATGTAGTCATTTTTTCTAAAAAGAGCATATTACTGGCAGTATTGAAGACAGCCAATCACTATGAAATAAGCACTGTCTTTACTGTAACCTTGATTAGCAATTTCAATGTGATATATGCAACATATAATGAATGACTTAGTTAACTAAATGCAGCAATAAAAAAAAATCTATGGAAAAAAAGAGACTTAGAAAATATGACATAAATGATGTAACCCAAGATTTATTTTAAAAGGCAACACCAACTGAACTACTTCATTTGTTCATAAAAACTGTTTTTTTCCAATATAGAAATTTCAGCTATTCTAACAGAATAACGCTATTTGCTGATCAAATATGATAACACTAATAAACTTTTTAATAAATGATGCATGGGACTGGTGCATCTAACAACTGTGAGTATCACTACCTTTTTGATACAAAATGCAAAATTTGTCAGTGGGGCTGAAAAATGACAGCAATCCAACAAATGTAATCTAGAACTTCCACTTTCACACAAACTGAAATACATGAAAAAGTTTTTTTTTTTTGCTTTGATGCAGGAGCAGCGCCATCTTTCTCTTTACCTGCGGTTAGCGAGGGGGAAGAGGAGGCAGCTCACCTGGCACAGCCTGTGCCAGGAGAACAACAAGGAGTCAGCACACCGCTTCTGTTGTCGGTGGAGCATTAGATTGGCCAGGAGACAGTGCGGGATGAGGGGACTCAGCACTGGAAGTAGCTACTACGCTTCTTCCAGTGGTTTTAAAAAGGACTTCAGAATAAACAGACATGTTGGGTTAGGTTTGGTTTGGATAAAAGCGCACAAGCGCAAGGGTTAGTCGACCTCAAAGGATACTTTGAGCTTTAGTAGTCTTGAACATCAGATTGAAAGTGGTCTAAGGAAGGGTTACCCTGAGATGGAAATTGTGGAAGCAGTCATACGTGCTGTGAGCCCTGGGTTGAAACTGAGGAGTTATCTTGAGGGGAAAACAGATCTCACCCTCGCCACTCTCAGACAAATATTAAGAGCCTACTATGCAGAAAAGGATGCAACTGTATTGTACCAACAACTGACAAAAGCTGTACAGGGACCTGGTGAAACAGCACTTGATTTTCTTGTCAGAGTACTTGATCTGCGTCAAAAGGTTCTGTTTGCACCCGAGCATGCCCAGTCTGGCCTGAACAACACAACAACAACATAAGAGCAGAAAGAAGATATCTGCAGGATGAGAACAGTAGTGATGAGCTGCTTCTATAAAAATGCAGATTGCTCAATATAATGAAAATGAGAGGGCCCAAAAGAGCTCTGGAGAAACATCACAGGGAACGTCAATAATAACGTGCATAGCCATTATTTATTTCATAAAATCGAACCATTTTATACAATAAACATTTCTTGGACTCACATACTTATTGCTTTAGCTTGCAAGCTTAAGATATTTGCATGCCGATGAAGCTAGCTTAGTGCTATTGTTACTAAGCTCTCTCTCTGGATAGCCGGCAAACACAACAGGAGGAGGTTGTTCCTGGAGCTCCTGGGTAGGGTGCTCATGACTCCGCTCATCGAAAGGAGGACACGGAGGCCTCAGGCTGAAGGTTCTGCTGCTGACATGCAAGCAGTCCGAAGGGCTGCGACTAGCCGCAGGAGTGAGCATGGGAACTAAATTGCATAATATGAAACATATAACGTTATCCCCCAAAAAATGCACTGTCCCTATATGTTCATAATTTTCGACCAGAGCATTAACAATCAAGCCAGATTTGGGATGCATTAACGTGAACCAGTAACTTTGTGTAAAGTTAACACGGAAAGAGTGAGAAGGTTGATATGGAGAAATAAACCCCGACATGATGAATCATTCCATGGGATCCTGCTTTTTATGGACAACACAGCATCATCCAATTCACTATCTGAGAAGTTGCTGTATGTACATCTTGTGGACAACACAAGTTCACGCATACATTGAAAGATTGTGCTTTGGCTGACACCCAACAGATTTGCGATGCAGGACACCGGTAAAGCGATGCAGATGAGCCAGGACAGAAGCTCCTCAGAAAAATGAACTCCATATCAGTCTTCACACTCTTTCCCTGCTAACTTTACACAAAGTTACTGGTTCACGTTAACTCATCCCAAATCTGGCTTGATTGTTAATGCTCTGGTCAAAAATTATGAACATTTAGGGACAGTGCATTTCCATGTTTGTCTCGAGGGCATGCGCATGTGCAGTTGGAGTGATGTCATTTCAGCACTTTTCGACTCATACCCATAAACTTGAATTCGTATTCACAGTGAAGACTTCGTAGTCGTAGAAACATGAGTTATATTCATAAGACTTTGCACTCACAGCTTTTAGACTCAGCCTGGCTACAGTGCTGAAGAGAAACCTGGGATTGTTCTTATTTTCCTCTATTAGTGCAGAGTAATAGGCTGCCCTGGCACTGCGGAGGGCTTTCCTGTATATTTTAAGACTATCTTGCCAGGCGAACCGAAATTCTTCCAAATTGGTAGAACGCCATTTCCTTACTATTTTCAATGAAGTTTGTTTTAATTTGCGAGTTTGAGGGGTATACCATGGAGCTAACCTCCTCTGTTTAATTATCTTCTTTTTTAGGGGAGCAACAGAGTCAAGTGTCAAACGCAATGAACCTGTGGCACTATCAACCAGGTAGTCAATTTGGGAGGGACAAAGGTTAGCATAGGAGTCCTCTGTTGTTTTGAGCTGTGGCGAGTGTAAGGTAGGGTGGTTGGTGTATCACCAGAGTGTCCGACAACGCCACCTGGGGAATTGCACCCCAGGAAATGCTAAGCTAGAATCTTAACCAGACAAGGTCACACAGGTTCAGATATACCACGGGGCCAGACGGTTTACCATTTAAAAGGAAACAAACTTTATTGACCAACTTAAATGAAAAGAACAAAATAGCACACACCACACAATAAAGCAGACACCTGGGCAAGAGGGTGGGGGGGATAAAGTCAGGGCTGGCGCTTACCATGCGGCAGGAAACCAAAAAGGGAGAAGGGATCCAAAATGAACCACCTGTGACACTGCACACGCACACATACACCAAAGCAAAACAGGAGGGGACTGTGAGGAACGCACCACCAGCAGCCAGCACCTGAAACAAATCAAGACAGAATTAATAAAACAGGCCCAGGGGCTTCACAACAGTGGTGTGGGTGCAACAGAATGAAAGAAATGACAAAGAATAAATTTAATGAGTGATTAAACTATCTAGAAAGACAGAAATAACTAAATCAATCTAACACAATAGAGGACACAAAAAAGAGAGTACTAAACTAATCAAATAATAACTAAAGAAAACAAAAGAAACAAATGAATAAAGAATTTAAAAGATATCCATCACGTGGCGTGGGTCATCAATTAGGCCCCATAACAGCCCGTGAACTCGGTCTCGGAGCAGGACAAGGCGACGGTCAGCGTCGGGCCCCAAAACAGTCTGCTGCGCCGGACAATGCAAAATAAACAAAAGGGAAAAGAACCGAAATAAAGAAAACCAAAGCCAAGCAAAGAAAACCAAACAAGGAAACGAAAACCAACACAAATAAATGAAAACCAGAACAGATAAACGAGAACCAGAACAAAGGAAAAGAAACCCGAAACAGATAACGCAAAACCCAAACGAGCAGAAACCCAAAACGGCAGCACCGCCTCTAAGCGTGATGACTGTGGCCGGCCGCTTACAGGGCCGCTACACAAAAAAAGGAAAAAACCAAAACCTGATGTTAAATAAATTAATTAAATGAATTGATGCCAACTTGAGAAAGTAGATTAATACATACCACAAGAGTTCAGCCTATGCAGCAACCCGGAGGACAGGATGCAAGCCTCACAAGCGCAGCTCTAATGCACCGCCTGAAAATTACGCATGACGGGCAAATCAGCTGAGAGCTGAGCAGCGAATAAACAAAACAGGCAGACAACGTGCGGACAAACGTACCAGAGCGGACAGGTAAGCTGGATACCGCAGGGCTCCAGCAGGCCACTCTCACCTCCCCTGCACCAAGCAGTCAGGCGCGCTGCAAGGAGCGGAGACCGTTACCAGTGGTGCTTTTACGCACACAGCTATTCAAACAGGGAAGACCGCATAGCGCTTCCCGGGGTGAGGGAGATCTGGGTGCCTCAACGGCTGTCGCAGACACCAGACGGGCACGCCGATAGTTGTTGCAGTGAGGGATCAAGCTGCCACGCCGAACACAACACGCTGGCTTGACAGGCCACAGCCACCACGGGAGCAGCGAGGAGCGGAACAGAGACCGGGCGCGGCCACACACACCTGTATATAAAGGCGCGCATGGTGCCGCCCAGCAATCAGTGGCTGGCTGGTTGTCACAGTGCCAAACAGTGGCCAGGAGGGAGACAGCCTCCGGCTACAGAGACATGGCATTGAATTAAATGCTGATGGGATCATATCCTTAAATTTAGCTACAGCACTATCAGACAGGAGTCTGGTATAAGAATTTTTGCCTACTGGCTGGTAGTCTGGTAATATGAATTCAAAAGTTATTAAATGATGGTCCGTTAAAAGAGGATTCTGTGAGGAGACTATTAGGTCTTCAATTTCAATGCCATATGTCAGAACAAGGTCGAGGGTGTGCTTAAAACAGTGAGTCGGTTCATGTACATTCTGATGGAAGCCAACTGAGTCTAATACTGAGATAAACGCAGTGCTAAGGCTGTCATTATCAATGTCAACATGTACATTAAAGTCACCTACAATAATGACTTTATCTGCTTTAAGGATTAAACCTGATAGAAACTCTGAGAACTCAGCTATAAATTTGGGGTAAGGACCAGGAGAGCGGTATACTATAACAAATAAAACTGGCTGCACTGTTTTCCATTTTTCATGAGAAAGAGTGAGAACAACGCTTTCAAATGTGTTATAGTCAAGTTTAGGGTTTAGGGTTGATTAAAAAAGGCTTGAGTTAAAAATGGCTACAACTCCACTTCCCCTGCCGCTGCCTCGAGGAATGTGAGTATTAATATGGATCGGAGGAGTAGCTTCATTTAGACTAACATACTCTTCAGGACATAATAATAATAATACATTTTATTTGGCAGCGCCTTTAACAACACTCAAGGACACTTTACAGAAGATTAAAAACACAAAAATGAATAAAAAACAACAGACAAAAATAACGCGACAATTGAAAGAAAACAATGAAATTACAGCGAATATGCAGATTGAAACAGATGAGTTTTGAGTCTTGATTTGAACTGGGGTAAGGAAACAATGTTACGGATGTCTGGTGGGAGAGAGTTCCAGAGTTGGGGAGCAGAGCGGCTGAAAGCTCTGCTCCCCATGGTGCTGAGGCGGGCAGAGGGCATGGAGAGGTGAAGGGATGAGGAAGACCTAAGGGAACGAGAGGGGGTGGTAATGTGGAGGAGATCAGACAAATAGGGGGGGGCGAGGTTGTGGATGGCTTTGAATGTATAGAGAAGGATTTTGAACATGATACGGAATTTGACCGGGAGCCAATGGAGCTGCTGGAGGACGGGGGTGATGTGGTGAAAGGAGGGGGTTCGGGTGATGATACGGGCTGCAGAGTTTTGGACCAGTTGGAGCTTATGGAGGGATTTGTGGGGGAGACCAAAGAGGAGTGAATTACAGTAGTCAATACGGGAGGTGACGAGGCTGTGTACTAGAATGGCAGTGGTTTGAGGGGTGAGAGAGGGACGGAGACGGTTAATATTGCGTAGATGGAAATATGCAGACCGAGTGATGTTATTAATGTGGGAGTGGAAAGAAAGTGAGCTGTCGAGGTTTCAGTGAGACAAAATAAATCAATCTTATGGTCTGATATTAACTCATTTACTAAAATAGCTTTAGAGGACAGAGATCTGATGTTAAGCAGTCCACATTTAATTCTCCTATCTTGTTGTACTATTGCAGTGGTTGTTTAAATTTTAATTAGATTTTTATGTTTAACTCCTCTTCTTTTTACTTTTGGTTTACTTAGTTTATGTGGTCGGGGGGCAGACACAGTCTCTATGGAGTGTTGGGTGGGTAACTGCTCTAATGGAAGCGCAGAGAAGCATGTAGGACTGCAGCTCTGCCTCCTGGTCTCAACTCTGAGTTGTCAGGGGTTAGGTTCATAAATAAAATCGGTCAGATTTCTAGAGATGAGAGCTGCTCCCTCCAAAGTGGGATGGATGCCGTCTCTCCTAATCAGACCATGTCTTCCCCAGAAAGTCCGCCAATTATCAATGAAGACCACAGGACTTAATGACTTCAGACCCATCGCCCTGACCTCTGTAGTCATGAAGTCCTTTGAGCGCCTTCTGCTCTCACACCTTAAAGACACCACCGACCCTCTCCTGGACCCCCTGCAGTTTGCCTACAGAGCCAACAGGTCTGTAGACGATGCAGTCAACTTGGCCCTCCACTTCATCCTCCAGCACCTGGACTCTGCAGGAACCTACGCCAGGATCCTGTTTGTGGATTTCAGCTCTGCCTTTAACACCATCATCCCAACCCTGCTTCATGGGGAGGCTCTCACAGCTGAGCGTGCCTGACTCCACCTGCAGGTGGATTACAGACTTCCTGTCTGACAGGAAACAGTGCGTGAAGCTGGGAAAACACATCTCCAACACAAAGACCATCAGCACCGGATCTCCTCAGGGCTGTGTTCTTTCTCCTCTGCTCTTCTCCCTGTACACGAACAGCTGCACCTCCAGTCACCAGTCTGTCAAGCTCCTGAAGTTTGAGGATGACACCACCCTCATTGGACTCATCTCTGATGGTGACGAGTCCGCCTACAGGTGGGAGGTTGACCATCTGGTGACCTGGTGCAACCAGAACAACCTAGAGCTCAACGCTCTAAAGACAGTGGAGACTACTATTGACACTGTGGAGTCTTTCCGCTTCCTGGGAACTATCATCTCCCAGGACCTCAAGTGGGAGCCGAACATCAGCTCCCTCGCCAAGAAAGCACAGCAGGGGATGTACTTCCTACAGCAGCTGAAGAAATTCAGTCTGCCAAAGACAATGATGGTGCACTTCTTCACAGCCATCATTGAGTCCATCCTCAGCTCCTCCATCACCATCTGGTACACTGCTGCCACTGCCAAGGACAAGGACAGACTGCAGTGTGTCATTAGGTCTGCAGAGAAGGTGATCGGCTGCAATCTCCCGTCTCTCCGGGACCTGTACGCCTCCAGGACCCTGAGGCGTGCAGGAAAGATTGTGGCTGATCCCTCCCACCCCAGACACAAACTCTTCGAGACACTCCCCTTTGGCAGGAGGCTGCAGTTTATCAGGACCAAAACCTCATGCCACAAGAACAGTTTTTTCCCGTCTGCTGTCAGCCTTATTAACAAGGCCCGGAACCCCCCTGACACTCTTCACACGCCACCTCTGCCTCTAATTGTCACATTGACATTGCCATAACTCTATATGTTACATTAACGCTCTGCTTGGACTTCCTTTTGTTGTTTTGTGCTTCTGTTAAAAAAAATAACAGACTTGTGTGTATATATATTTATATTGTTATATTTTTTACTTATTGTTATATTTTTTTTACTTACTGTTATATTTTTACTTTTTTAATAGCTTCTTTTTAATAGATGTGTCATGCACCAACCTCACCAAAGCAAATTCCTCGTATGTGTAAAATCGTACCTGGCAATAAAGCTTTTCTGATTCTGACTCTGATTCTGTATATAAATACACTTGCACCAGTATTAAGACATTACGGTATGTCCTGGTCACCCTCACAGATGTTTGCAACACATCTGGTTTATCCTACTGTTCCTGTAAGATACTACTGAAAGACTGTCAGTAAGTTCAATGTAGACTGTTAAAGATCATTCTGCAACATGTGAACACAGTAATATGGACTGTTTCTGAACAGAGTAGTTACTGTGTGTCATGGGACAATAAGGACTGAGATTAGCAAAGTGGTCAACAAGAAAAATGTTATTTACTTTGATCATTTGTTGTTGATACTTACCAGGTGTGTACAAAAAAAAATGAGTTGTTCATATGTACTTCCTCGGTTTACAAAACTGAAAAGAAGTCTGGGTGGCACAGTGAAACAGTGGAAACACTGTCGCATCACAGCTAGAAGGTCCCAGGTTCGATTCCCACTGTGGGTGCCAGGGGTGTGTCCTCCACCATGCCTTCGGTGCCTGCTGCTCAAGGAAAGGGGCCTTTCTGAGTGGAGTTTGCCTGTTCTCCCCATGTTCACCTGGGGTATCCTCCACAAAAAAAACCCCACTAAAAAACATGCAAGAAGTTCACCATCTGACCAATGGTGACAAAAAGGAACTGGGTCCCCGGGCGCCGCTATCGGCTGGCAGCCCACCGCTCCTGGTCTGTCGCGGAGGAAGGACTTGCCAGGATGGGATAAATGCGGAGAAATAATTTCACATAAGCATGGCGTGTGCAGTCTCAGAGTAATAGTCAGAGAAATCTGGCAGGCGATCCTTTGAGAAGGGCACCTTCAGGTTCTTCGAGATGAAGTAAGAAAATGGGGAAAAACGGAAAGAAGAAGCAACTTTGCATGGACTCCGTTGGTCGGCACGGCTGTGTGGTGAATGGACCAGAGATGGGAGCTGGTAGGGATGAGTCTGATGAAGTAGGAAATGATTCTTTCAGCAATAGTAGTATCTCTATGGAGGTAGGTGCTGAGCAGAAGCAGAGAAGGGAGCGGGATTATGTTGGAGGTAGCGGTAGCAGCACCGATAGGGCGAAGAGAACTAAAGTGTCTGAGGAGAGGGAGTGAGAGGAGTTGGGGTATAAAATCATGTTGAGATTTGGTGAGGAGAAGGGAATTTCTTTTATGAATCTAGTGAAACTTTCTGGGCTTTTGAACGGTAAAGTAGGTGATATTCGTATGGCTAAAGTCCTGAAAGATGGTAATTTCTTGATTGTTTGCAAGGATGAAAAGCAGCGAGAGCGGGCTGGTAAGATCACCGAAATAGGACGGAGTAAAGTGGTTAGCTCAAGCTGGATTGAAAGTGGAGGAAAGCGGACAAAGGGAGTGATTTGGGGAGTGTCAGTTGGAGTGTCAATGGAGGAAATTAAAGCCTATCTAAAAGGGGGAGTTTTGAAAGTGCCCTGCGACTGCAGGTAACTCGTGGAGGAGTGAGAGATGACAGTGAGTCTGTGTTGCTCAAATTTGAAGAGGAGGTACTCCCAAAGAAAGTCACTCTGGGGTTTTTGAGTTATAGTGTAAGGGAGTATGTGCCAAAACCAATGAGGTGCTACAACTGTCAGAGATTTGGACATACAGCCAAGAATTGCAAGGGAATGAGAACATGTGCCAGGTGTGGAGAGGATCATGAGTATGGGCAATGTAGACATGAGCAGCCAAAATGCTGTAGCTGTGGTGACAATCACAGTGTGGCGTATGGGGGATGTGAAGTAATGAAAAGGGAAGTGATGATTCAACAGGTAAGAACCCAGAATAAGACCACCTATGCAGAAGCTGTGAAGATGGTGACGCAGAGAGAGGAGCAAGATGGAAGGATGGAGAGAAATAGAGCAAGAGTGCAACCAGCAGAAGTGAGAGAGCCAGATCAGGCAAGCAAGGGAAAGATGATGGTTAATGTAAAGAAACTAGTCAATTTCATTGCAGGTGTAGTCAATGTCTCAATGGAGGTCAAGTCAAAAACAGAGAGAATCCAAAGGATTGTAAAGGCAGCAAACTACTATCTAGATGCCGGTGGGCTGACTTGGGAGGAGGTGAATAAGAGTCTCAGTAGTCAAGAAAGTCAGGAGCAGGCATGGGCTGGGGTCTAGTGCTGTTAATGGTTTTTGTACTGCAATGGAACGCGAGAAGTTTGTTGGCTAATGGACAGGAATTTAAGAAGTATGTAGATGAGTTGCCCAGTAAACCAGATGTTATTTGTGTACAGGAAACATGGCTAAATCCAAATTTGGATTTCAGGATAGCTGGCTATGTTTCCGTCAGGTGTGATGGGGGGTGGAGTAGGGGGAGGCTGTGCAACATTCATCAGAGAAGATGTTTCTTTTAGAGAGGTAGGTATAGGAAATGAGCTAGAATATGTCACTGTTGAGATATGAACTAGTGAAGGAGAGCTGCTAGTCATTAATTATTATAATCCTTGTAGGAAACTAGAGGTGGATAAGTTAATGCAAATTGAGGGGATGGATGGAAATAGGATAATGTTGTGTGGAGACTTCAACGCTCACTGTACTTTATGGGGAGGAGCAAGAACAGATGCTAATGGGGTGGTAATTGAAGAACTGCTGGAAGAATAGGGCATGGTTTGTGTCAATGATGGTAGGGATAGATGTGCGTACAGGGAACACTTTGGCACTAGATTTAACTCTGGTGTCTAGGAATTTAGCAGGAATATGTGAGTGGGAAGTGGCAGATGACACAACAGTAGGTGATCATTTTCCAGTGTGATGTAGTGTATTACTCCAAAGGAAGGTAAGGCAAGGGAAATTTTGGAGGAAATGGATATTTAATAGCGCAAAATGGGGGCAGTTTGAATATATGTATGAGAGAGAAATGACTAAAATAGATTTAAATGAGGAGGTGGAGGTAATTGATAGAAAGTTTAGAGCAATATTGACAAAAGTAGCTAACCAGACAATTTCTAGAAGTAAAGGAACAATGAAGAGAAAGGCTGTGCCCTGGTGGACAGATGAGTGTAGTACAGTAGTGAAAGAAAGGAATAAAGCTTTAAAGGTTTTAAAGAGAACACATAATTTCCAGAACTTAATTTAGTATAAGCAAGCTCAAGCAGTTGTTAGGAGAACTGTGCGTAAAGCGAAAAGGCAAAGTTGGCAAATTTTTTGTAATAAAATTGGTAGATCAACTCCTGTTGGGGATGTTTGGGGCATGGTTGGAAGCATGAGAGGTGTCAGGAGAGAATGGCAGTATCCAGTTTTGAAGCTGGAGGAAGAAACGGCAGAGTCTGAGAAAGAGAAGGCTGAAATGATAGCTAGGGCCCTCATTAAGATCCATAGCTCTGATAACTTTTCTGAGGAGGGCAGGAGAGGAAGAGCAAGGACAAGTGCAGCACATCCTGGGATTTTGGAAAGAAGGGAGGATACAGACCAGCTCCATTTACTTTGGCTGAAATGAGGAGAGCCAGCTCCATTTACTTTGGCTGAAATGAGGAGAGCACTAGCTAGATCTGGGCTAACATCTCCTGGTGGGGATGAGATTGCTATATAATGCTAAAGCACTTAGGGGTCTTAGCATCCATGAAGCTGCTAGGTATATATAATAAAGTGTGGGAAATGGGGAAAATACCAAGTAGTTGGAAAGAGGCAGTGATTATTCCCATCAGGAAGCCAGGAAAGGATCCGTCAAGTCCTATGAACTATAGACCTATAGCTCTGACGTCACATATGGGGAAGTTAATGGAGATAATGGTCACAGATAGACTGATATTTTATATGGAAAGCACTCCTGTCTCCTTCTCAGATAGGGTTTAGGAGGGGTAGAGGGACCATGGACCCTGTTTTGTGTCTTGAAACAGAGATCAAGAAAGCACAAGTGAATAAAGAATCTGTAATGGCAGTGTTTTTCGATGTATAAAAGGCGTATGATATGGTATGGAAGGAGGGAGAAATGATCAAATTAAATATGATGGGAATAACAAGTAGGGTATATAATTGGGTTAAGGAGTTTTTATTTGACCAATTTATTCAGATTAGAATTGGAGCAGCTATATCACAGAAATATAAGGTCGATAATGGTACTCCACAAGGGAGTGTTATCAGTCCTTTACTGTTCTCCATTATGATAAATGATGTTATTTCCCAAGTTCAGGGTGATATTGGGTGGTCATTGTTTGCGGATGATGGGGCCTTATGGAAAAGGGGGAATGATGTTGAATGTATTGGAAAGAAAATGCAAGAAGCAGTCAGTGTAGTGGAAAAATGGTCCTATTCTTGGGGATTCAAGTTTTCTGTAGGGAAAACCAAAGCAGCAATATTTACAAGAAGGAGGGGTGGTGATCCTCAGCTAAAGATGTATGGGCAAATAATAGAACAAATGAAAGATTTTAGATTTTTGGGTGTGTGGTTCGATGAAAAGTTGACATGGAACGAGCATATTAATAAGGTGCATACAAAGTGTAAAAAAATACTGAATGTAATGAGATATTTAACAGGATCAGAATGGGGAGCAAGTAGGTCAGCTTTGAAAATGATATATATTGCACTGATCAGGCCAGTATTAGATTATGGGAGTGCTGCATATGGTTCAGCATCTAAGTCCTCACTGAAAAAGTTAGAGGTGGTGCAGTCTCAAGCCTTGAGGTTGTGTTGCGGGGCTTTTAGATCTTTGTCTGACCTTTGTCTGCTCATCAGGTTGAGATTGGAGAAATTCCACTGCATCTTAGACAAAAGCAGCTAATGATGAACTACTGGGCTAATCTTCAAGGGCATTCCAAAGGGCGACATCCAACAACAATGGTGCTTCTTCCCTGTTGGGAGAGTGAAAGGGCCAAGCGCGAGTGTTTTGCTTGGAGCAGTGTGAAAGAAGCTAAAGATATGGCATTAGATCAGTTAAGATTCTCACCTACAGTACTATTATCTGTAACACCACCCTGGTTGTTTCCTGTAGTTTCAGTTGATTTATCTATGCTTCAGGAGCAGAAAGAATCTGGTAATATTGCTCAGTTAGTTGAGAATAGGCTGAATACAGTGTACCAATCAGCTGTGCCTGTGTTTACAGATGGATCTAAGGATCCTGATACAGGGAGAACTGGGTTTGCTTTCAGTGTCCCAACAATGAAAGTCTATGTTAAAAGAAGAACCTCAGATCATTTGTCTACACAATTGAGATGTTGGCAATAGCATCAGCATACAGTGGGTAGAAGAGTCACAAATCAGAGAGGTTGTTCTTTGCTCCGATTCATGTTCAGTACTAATGTCATTGCAGTCATCTATATCAGACGGTTGGCAGGATATTATTTATGAAATTTTTAAAACTTTGCACAGGATTAAAAATATGAACACTGGGGTGACATTTATGTGGGTTCCAGCTCACAGAGGAGTTGTGGGTAATGCATTAGCAGATACATTAGCTAAAGAGTCACTTAAAATGAACGAGATCATGGAAATCGTATTGAGCAAGGCAGAAGCAAAATGTTTAATTAAGGAGAAGACCATGAGGGAATGGCAGCATGAATGGGATACAGCTATTACAGGAAGACACCTGTATGCAGTCCAGTCAGTAGTTGGCAAAGTAAGACCAGCCAATAGAACCACCAAAGAGGAGAGGATCTTAACCAGACTGGGGTAGGACATGCTGGAATAAACAAGACACTGCACCTGATAGGGAAACATCCCTCAGGGCTATGCGAGCATTGTCAGGAAGTAGAATCAGTGGAGCATGTTATTTCGTGGTGCCCAAAATATTCACATGAACATGAAGTATTAAAGAGAGAAGTCAGGAGTGCACAGGAGGAGCTGACACTTAAGAATGTATTAATGGTTGGTGTAGTCAAGTTTTTAAATGATACTGAGTTAATTAAAAGGATTTAGTTGAGATGAGTTTGTTTATTTATTTTTTGTTTATGTTTTGGGGTAGATAGATAACTCTGGTCCACACTCCAACACAGTAGGTGACGGTAATGCTCCTTAACGTTGGTTGCCACCCACCAAAAAACGTCAAAAGGAAGAAGAAGACACTGGTTGCCAGATTGTCATTGTCCTCATGGAAGACTCTCCAGCTAAATCTTAGACTGATCTCCTGTTGCTGGCCCTGCCTGTCTCTGACCAAGCCTGTTCTCCTATTCCCCGGTAACTGCCTAAGCCTTTTGTCCCTGACCACGAGTCTTGCCTTTTGTTTTCTGGACATTGTTTGTCTGTGTATTGAGACTATGATTGTGGCTGTTAATCTTGTCCTGCCTATTCACAATTAAATAGTGGATAATGGCTTTACCCGTGTTGTAGTGGGTCTGCACTTGGGCCAGAAACCCGCTTTGTGACAGTACTATCTGGCCAGTCATGGACCCAGCAGACTGCACCTTATCATCAGACCACATCAAAAGGGTTCAGGGCGTCCTCCAGCGCCATGAGGCCTTGATGATGTCCACAGTTTCTGCCATCAAAGGACGATCCACAGTATTAATAGCACAAATACAGAAGCTAATCGACACCAAGACCCAGCAGGTGGCTTCAGGGCCACCTCCAGTCCAGCCACTGCCGGCTTTGGTCCCTGAGTGGGCTAGCCACCGGTCTGCTAACTCCCTGCTAGTTCCAGTCCATGAGTCAGTTAGCCACCGGCCTGCTAGCTCCCTACCAGTTCCAGTCTCTAAGTGGGCTAACCTCCGGCCTGTTAACTCCCTGCCAGTCACTGTCCATGAGTTAGCTAACCACCGGCCTGCTAGCTCCCTGCCATTTCCAGCCCATCAGTCAGCTAGCCACCAGTCTTCCAGCTCCCTGCCAGTTCCAGTCCATCAGTCGGCTAGCCAACGGCCTGCTAGCTCCTTGCCAAGTCCAGTCCCTGAATGGGCTAGCCACTGGTCTGTTAGCTCCCTCCCAGTTCCAGTCTCTGAGCGGGCTAATCACTGGCTTGCTAGCTCCCTGCCAGTTTCAGTCCATCAGTCGGCTAGCCAGCGGTCTGCTAGCTCCCTGCCAGTTCCTGTCTCTGAGCCGGCTAATCACTGGCCTGCTAGCTCCCTGCCAGTTTTATACCATGAGTCGGCTAGCCACCGGCCTGCTAGCTCCCTGCCAGTTCCAGTCCATGAGTCGGCTAGCCACTGGCCTGCTAGCTCCCTGCCAGTTCCAGCTGAAGCTGAAGCTTGGGCTGGTAGCTGGGAACCTGGGGCTGATGCTGAAGCTTGGGCTGGTGCTCAGCCTGATGTCTGCGGACCCCCTTCCTTCCTGTGGAGGTCATCTTGATGGCCAGCCCTGTCATGTCACCCTACATAGGTGTGGTCATTTTCTCACCGGGGTCAGAGAAAGTCATAAGGAAGCATTTTAGGCTTGCATTTCCCCTATCAGCTCTAAAAATGAGAAAAAGCATGACCACACAGTAACTGTATAGTTATGTAGTATGATATTTTAGGTATGATGGATTATCTGAACTGTTATAAAGGCATTTAAATTCTTGATCTTCCCATCTAAGTTGGACTCACAAAGCAAGTTCAACATAGTTTGGCATTACTTGGCTTCTCTGAGCCTAATATTGGACGTCCTGCATAACCAGTATCTTGAAGCTGGTTATCAACTGGCTCAGTTAACTCTGGGTTTTCCGGTTAGGCTATGAGTGCATTCAGACGAAAAAGTCATCCATTGCAATTAACAAAATCAATGAACTACTTGAGATGAGATACTCGCAGGAATAATCTAAATAGTATAATCAAATAACTAGAATAGCATAAGAAGCCGCAAAACTAGTCAAGACTAGCATAGCACAGAGTGTTTAGTATGCAGTTTTTATTTCCAATTATTATTACAAAGTCACTTTTGTTATTCTGATCTGCAGTGATGGAATACAAGAGAAAATCAGCTTCAACATTGTTAGAAATCCTTTCAAGAATGAAAGAATCTACATCACCAAAGCAAGTTCCTCGTATGTGTAAAATTGTACTTGGCAATAAAGCTTTTTCTGATTCTGATTTTCTGATTCTGATAATTAAAATGCAAATGAAATCATCACTAATGTGTGAAAAACTTTCTCTCTCTTTATTCTGTAAGTTCTGTTTTAAGTTCCCCCTTCGTGACAGAGGACATTATTCACACAACCACAAGAGGTCAAACAGATCTATAAATCTTTGAACACATGACCAGTGTTGTATTATTCTGGTCAAGGTATAATACTTGTGTGGGAAAAATATTGAATTTCAAAGTAAGGCAAAACTAATGTTTGGCCAGCTATGACTCATTACTTAAAAAATATATTCCCATTGATACTTATTGCATTTCTCTTTACGAAAATAATGCAGTTTGATTATAAAAACATTTTAGCAGCACAAGAGGTTTTACTAGCTTCTGTCATTTCCATTTAATTTCCAAATGGAGTTGGAAAGAGAGGCACAATAGACAGATCCCTGCACCTTCCCTCCGTCCCTCCACCCCTCTCCGTTTTATCTCCTGTCCTCTGTGGCTGGGAACAAATCAGTAGAGTCTGAGTGAATCGGGTAATTCTGGATGTAAACTCCTCACATCTGGTTTCAATCTTTCCTCTCCTGATCTACTACCCTGCTGTTGTCATTTGACCAAGGATTGATTGCAGTTCCAGGCCTGCGGCGTAAAGGAGAGCTGAGGACAGACCAGCACACACTACTTTTCATCTCGTGAATATTTAGATCACACTTTCGGGTTGCAAAAGACATTTAAATATTGAATGATACTCTGCAAATATGTTGGATTTTCATTTACAACTATTGTAAGCTGATAAGAGTTGAGTTCATTGTACCAGTCATGATCTTAGGTCAACATTTTTTCAGTTCAGGTCCAGGTCTAATGCCTGTGCTAAATGATACTTAAACTGGACAGGACCTTACATCTGAGTAAGGAGCTGATGAGCAACAAAAACACACATGTGACTTATCTTAATGCAACTTCATGTGACTTTGACTTTAGGAACATTTTGACCAAGAGAAGTTGAAGATCCACAAACAAATGAGTCAATTCCTTAATTTATTATTTTCATTTGTTAAAGTTTCAGGTCACCGGTCAAATCACAAAAAAACAAAACAAAAAAAAAAACAAACATGTTTTCCTAGTAAGACCTAGTGCAACACCATGCTTTATCTGACAAGGCCTTAACCTTAAAGGTACAGTATGTAGGATTAAGCGGCACCAAAAGGTGAAGTCGCAGACTGCAAGCAAATGATCACCCCTCGCCTCACCTCTCCCCTATGGTGGCTGCTAAAAATACAAAAGTGTTGGGATCTATGGGTTCCCTCCCTTTGCCTAGTGTGCTCCTGTGTTTAATTCTTCTGTCTCTTGTCTGTCTCCCCCTGTCTGTCCTGTGTGCGTATATGTCTAACTCAGTGTTTCTCAACTCCGGTCCTTGGGCCCCCCTCCTCTGCATGTTTTAGATGTTTCCCTCCTCTACCACACCTGATTCAAATGATCAGCTCATCACCAAGGTCTGCAGTGGCTTGATAACGAGCCGCTCATTTGAATCAGGTGTGTTGGTGTGTTATTTATATAGTGGAACTGTATGGAAAATGTCATAGACATCGTGACAGACCATGTTATACTATTTATGTAGAATCATTTATGTAGCAGAACTGCATCATAGCTGAATTATTTCAATCCATTTAGGATGAAAAGACCAGAATAAAGTAAAGAGGCTACAGTGTTGTGTGTCTGTATTTGCTATAAACAGGCAATGTGCTGACAGTACAGACCGACGTTACACAGACATTTGATACCATGGATGTGAAATGATTTATTGCTCTCTAAACTACAGACAAATAATATTAGAAGGATTTCATAAATTGTTCCGTTGTTTGGATAATACTATACTACTATACTATATGAAGAGGTTCCTGCCAGTGAATTTGAATGTATGATGGTAGGTCTATATGTGGAGTCTCACAGGTTTCAGTATTGGGCCCCAAACTTTTTATTTAAATATTAAAGGGCTTTGGCCTAGACTGAAATTAATTGCTATGAAAGTTTGTACAGACATTAATGATTGTCAGAGGATGAATCTTAATGACTTTGCTGACCTCCTGACTTTCATCTAATGCCACCAGCAGATCAAAGTTTTCACACATTCATTGAAATATATTGGCCAGCATCTACCAGTCTGCAGGCAACATTACAACAGCTCATTTCATGAGGGTCTTGCTTTCCTAATGGCTTTAATTTTTTCTGTCATCTGATTGGTCAAATAGGTCTGAATGTTGGTGTTAGCATTTTTCCATCAATTAAATCACAATTTGATTTCCTTCATTTTTACACAGATGTCAAATTTTATTGAAAAGGAATAGAAGGACAACAGTGAAAAGCATAGTCCCTGTTCAGACTGATACAGCAGGGGTTCATATTTTGACACAATATCTTGCAGGTCAGGTCAGTGTCACTGACCACAAGCATTTCATGGTACACTGTTGGATTTGTGGACCCACTACACATCCACACGTGTGCCAGGGGAAGGACAACAGTAGGATCTTCTCAGGTTCCCTGACATCCAGCAACATCTTCTCAGTTTACGTTTACACTTAGGGAAAACGAATATGTTTTCATGCAGTTTGGCCTCTTGTTTACATGCAAACAGAGTTTTTTTCACAGAAAACGATCATTTTTAAAAACTCCGGCCAAAGTGGAGATTTCTGAAAATGCCGGTTATTTGTTGGTGTGTAAACAGGGTTAAACGGCGTTTTCCGAAATGTCACAACATGCGACTGAAAATACTTAACGTCATGTGAGCGACCTATGTTTACACTCGCGCCCATAGGTTTGGCATAGTTATGATGGTGCTCGACGGCATATTTATCTGGGTTCATATAAACAACAACATTTTTGAAAATGATGTTGTGTGCACGAAGTTATTTTTGAAAACAGAGGGGCCAAAATATCCGTTTTCCAAAATACCCTACTACGTTTAAACGTAGCCTCAGTATCTCCACTCTGCTCATCTTGCCTCATCAGACTGGCATTTGGTTCCCTTTTATTTTCAGTAAACAAGAGACAATGATATTGTTTATTTTCACTTACTGAACTTAGCAAAGTGAGTGATTAACATCATCATTGACAGTTCAACTGGAAAGTGAATGATTTATTTGTTTACGGACATTTATTGAGTTAAAGGGAAGCTTAAAGGTGTTTGAAAGACTGTCATTAGAGGAAAAGTTGTTTGTTGATGTTTAAGTGATTCTGACTTGAAATTGAACTGAGGTGGAAATATTTGGGTTCATCTGTATTTGTGTGATTTTGTATGTTTTGAGGTGAACAGTGACTATAAGGGAAATAATTTGAGAATATTTTGGTTTTTTTTTTTTGAAAATATATAGTTTTTGTTTCATATCTAATTGTTTTTTCCACTGAACCTGTTATGACTTAGTGGTCAAGCAAAAAATAAGGAGTGAAACCAATGATGCAGACTTAACAAAAAGGCTGAGCAGAAACAGTCCAAATGATTTATTGAATAAGTATAAGGCAAACAAAATCCAACTAACTACAAAATCCAAAAAACAAAAGCAATACCAGGAAAACAACAATCTTTTCAGAAACAATCTAGAAGTACTTACAAGATTCATGGGGAACAAGGAAAGCCACATATAAGGGATGATGCAACAAAGACAAGAGGAACACACTGACTTAAATAGACAGGGAAGGAGAACTAAATCAGACACAGGTGAACACAATCACACCATCACAAGGGTGGGAAAACTACAGGAAGTAAAGCACACTTAGACACATGAGGGATGGCTGCCAAAATAAAACAGGAACTGACAAACTAAACAGTCCAGATCCTAACAGAACCTGAAAAGGAATACGAACTCTCCAAAAGAAAAAGTCAAATAATACAAAATTCATGTGTAATAAATGTTATGTGTTATTGTGAAAATCTAATTTTGTCATGTTCTCTACTTACCGTAAAGTAGGGGTGCTAGATCTGAGGAGCTAGGGTTCATGCTTGGACTGGTAAGAAGGTTGATCTTATACTACAGACTTCAGGTAGTTACTGTGATAGAAGGAAATCCTGGAGCCCACCTCACCATATCTCAGGCATGTTTATTGTGGTGAATTCATGCAGCAGGATAGGCACAAACATACCTATGGGTGTGGGTACAGAGACTGTTTGCATCCCACAAAAAATACTAATCCAGTGGATCTGTACGCTCAGGAAAAAACACTGCCTTTCAATCCAGGCTGGACAACTTTTCATCGATGCACATTAAGTGCTTCAAAGTCAAAACCTCAGGAGCTCTGTAATCCATTCAGTAGTCTTTCCACAAAATATTGAAAATGCACCAAAAAAACCCCCCAGAAGAATGAATAAACCAGGCAAGCATAATGAATTGAATAAATCCATCCATCCATCCATCCATCCATTATCTCCCGCTTCATCCGGGGCCGGGTCACGGGGGGAGCAGCCTGAGCAGGGACGCCCAAACTTCCCTCTCCCTGGACACTTCCTCCAGCTCTTCCTGGGTCTTCCTTAGGGCCTCCTCCCGGTGGGACATGCCTGGAACACCTCCCTTTGGAGGTGTCCAGGGGGTATCCGACAGAGATGCCCGAGCCACCTCAGCTGACTCCTCTCAATGTGGAGGAGCAGCGACTCTACTCTGAGCTCCTCCCGGGTGACAGAGCTCCTCACTCTATCTCTCTAAGGGAGCGTCCTGCCACCCTGCAGAGGAAACTCATTTCAGCCACTTGTATCCGGGACCTCGTTCTTTTGGTTATGATCAAAGTTCATGACCATAGGGTAGGAACGTAGATTGACCGGTAAATCGGAAATCCTTCTTCACCATGACAGAACGGTACTGTTGCCACTGCACCAATCCGCCTGTCAATCTCACGCTCCATCCTTCCCTCACTCGTGAACAGGATCCCAAGATACTTATACTCCTCCACTTGAGGCAGGAACTCTCCCCCAAACTGGAGGGAGCTAGCCACCTTTTTCCGGTCGAGAACCATGGCCTCGGACTTGGAGTTGCTGACTCTCATCCCAAGTGCTTCACACTCAGCTGCGAACCGCCCCAGTGCATGCTGAAGGTCCTGGCTCGAGGGAGCCAACAAGACAACATCATCCGCAAAAAGCAGAGACGAAATCTGCCGGCTCCCAAACCGAACTCCCTCCGGCCCCTGGCTGCACCTAGAAATTCTGTCCATACAAATAATGAACAGAACCGGTGACAAAGGGCAGCCCTGCTGGAGTCCAACGTGCACCGGGAACAGGTCCGACTTACTGCCGGCAATGCGGAGCAAGCTCCTGCTCCGGTTGTACAGGGACTGTACAGCCCTCAACAGAGGGCCTCCAACCCCATACTCCTGGAACACCTCCCGCAGAATGACGCGAGGGACACGGTCGAATGCCTTCTCCAAGTCCACAAAACACATGTGGACTAAGGTTGGGCAAACTCCCATGAACCCTCAAGCACCCTGTGGAGGGTATAGAGCTGGTCCAGTGTTCCACAGCCAGGACGAAAACCGCATTCTTCCTCCTGAATCCAGGGTTCGACTATCGGCTGGATTCTCTTCTCCAGTACCCTGGAATAGACTTTCCCAAGGAGGCTGAGGAGTGTGATCCCCCAATAGTTGGAACACACCCTCCGGTCCCCCTTTTTAAAAAGAGGGACCACCACCCCAGTCTGCCAGTCCAAAGGCACCGTCCCCGACTGCCACGCGATGTTGCAGAGGCGTGTCAACCAAGACAGTCCTACAACATCCAGAGACTTGAGGTACTCAGGGCGGATCTCATCCACCCCCAGTGCTTTGCCACCGAGGATCTTGCAAACTACCTCAGTGACTTCAGTCCCGGTGATGGATGAATCGACCCCTGAGTCCCCAGTCTCTGCTTCCTCTACGGAAACATGACAGTGGGATTGAGGAGATCCTCAAAGTATTCCTTCCACCGCCCGACAATATCCCCAGTCGAGGTCAACAGCTCCCCGCCCTCACTGTAAACAGTGTTGACAGAAAGCTGCTTCCCCTTCCTGATGCGCCGAACGGTTTGCCAGAATTTCTTCGAGGCCGACCGGTATTCCTCCTCCATGGCCTCCCCGAACTCCTCCCAGACCCGAGTTTTTGCTTCTACAACCGCCTGAGCTGCCGCACGCTTGGCCTGTCGGTACCCGTCAGCTGCCTCAGGAGTCCCATGGGCCAACAAGGCCCGATAGGACTCCCTCTTCAGCTTGACAGCATCCCTTACTTCCGGTGTCCACCACCGGGTTCGGGGGTTGCTGCCACGACAGGCACCGGCGACTTTACGGCCACAGCTACGGACGGCTGCGTCAACAATGGAGGTGGTGAACATGGTCCATTCGGACTCGATGTCTCCAGCCTCCCTCGGAATCTGGCTGAAGCTCTCCCGGAGGCGGGAGTTGAAGACCTCCCTGACAGCGGGTTCGGCCAGATGTTCCCAGCAGACCCTCACAGTACGTTTGGGTCTGCCAAGCCTGTCCCACTTCCTCCCCTGCCAGCGGATCCAACTCACCACCAGGTGGTGATCAGTTGACAGCTCAGCCCCTCTCTTTACCCGAGTGTCCAAGACATACCGCCAAAGGTCAGATGATACGACTACAAAGTCGATCATTGACCTCCAGCCTAGGGTGTCCTGGTGCCACGTGCGCTGATGGACACCCTTATGCTTGAACATGGTGTTCGTTATGGACAAACTGTGACTAGCACAGAAATCCAATAACAGAACACCACTCGGGTTCAGATCGGGGAGGCCGTTCCTCCCAATCACACCCCTCCAGGTATCACTGTTGCTACCCATGTGAGCGTTGAAGTCCCCCAGCAAAACAATGGAGTCCCTGGTTGGAGCACTTTCCAGTACCCCTCCCAGGTACTCCAAGAAGGCCGGGTACTCTACACTGCTGTTCGGCCCGTAAGCCAAAACAACAGTGAGAGACCTATCCCCGACCCAAAGGCACAGGGAAGCGACCCTCTCGCTCAGCGGGGAGAACTCCAACACATGGCGGCTGAGGTGGGGGGCTATAAGCAAGCCCACACCAGCTCGCCGCCTCTCACCGCATGCAACTCCAGAGTAGAAGAGAGTCCAGCCTCTCTCAAGGAGTTGGGTTCCAGAACCCAACGTGAGGTTGAGCGGTACCGGCTAGAGATAGGTGAGCCCGACTATCTCTAGCTGGTACCGCTCAACCTCACGCACTAGCTCAGGCTCTTTCCCCCCCAGCGAGGTGACATTCCATGTCCCCATAGCCAGAGTCGTCATCCAGGGTTTGGGTTGTCGGGGCCCCCGCCCACGACTGCCACCCATTTCACAATGCACCGGCCCCTTCTGAACCTTCCTGCGGGTGGTGGGCCTACGGGAAGCGGGCCCACGTCGCTCCTTCGGGCTGTGCCCGGCCGGGTCCCGTGGGCAAAGACCTGGCCACCAGGCGCTCGCCTGCGAGCCCGAACCCCAGGCCTGGGGTTCCTGGGGCTTCCTTGATGACTTTTCTTTCATATGGGCTTTTGAATTGAACAAATGTGAATATTTTTTATTTCTATGTGTCAGCACATTGATTTATTCCAGTTTAAGCAGTTGAGACCTGACAATGTGATACAGCAGCAGGTGTACTGGCTTGAATTTCAAATCTTAATATGCTTTTTAGAAATATCCCCACTACACAAGTATAAGGTACCATTCAATGTCAATAAGCACATGGATAACATAGTTTTGCTTAAAAAAAATCAGCTAATGAAGTACACTGAAACTTTTTGTGTACATCAGTGTTTCAGGACAAATTATGTCAGTTCATCATATCCATTGAAAAAGATGTTACTTCCAAGCTGGATATTACACACCTGATTGCTGAGTTAGGATCTGCTCACCTGTGTGTTTCGAGTGTTTTCCTTTTCCCGTTTCCCTTCATGTTATTTGCCTACCTCAGACCAGCAGTATATAAGGCTGGCTCTCTTGAACTCTGGTTACCAGTTCATCCTGATCCCTCTCTTGTGTTTTCTTTGTGAGTGTCTATTGGACAGTCTTCAAATGGTTAATCTCGCCTAATTCACCAGGATTGTGCTTGTGTTGGATTTTCTTTTGTTCTTCGACTTTTGGACTTCCCTTCGCGTTTTCTTTCTTTCAGTGCCTACCAGCCACACCCAGTGTCACGCCCTGCCTCTACCCCAATTTGCGTTTTACTGTTCAGCTCATCAATTCAATTTTTAATTTCAATTCAGTTCAATTTTATTTGTATAGCGCCAAATCACAACAAAAGTTGTCTCAGGACACTTTCCATATAGAGCTAGTACAGGCCGAGCTCTTTTACCTACAGAGACCCAACAATTCCCTCATGAGCAAGCACTTGGCGACAGCGGTGAGGAAAAACTTCCTTTTAACAGGCAGAAACCTCAGGCAGAACCAGGCTCTGGGTGGGCGGCCATCTGCCTCGACCGGTTGGGTGAGAGAGGGAGAGCAAGAGAGAGAGAGAGAGACAGACAGAGAGAGACAGACAGACATGCAGTCACAGTAACAGTGACAGTGGATGTAATAACAGTAGTAGCAGTTGCAGTGGATGTCAGGCAGGGACATGGCAGGAGATGTAGCTATAATCCACAGTCCAGATTCAGCCACTGTCCATGGGAACCTGCGAGACGACAAAGCACAGAGACTCCAGGGATGGAGCTCAGTTAGTAACATGCTGTGGTAGGTCATGAAAGCGTGCAGATGGAGAGGGAGAGAGGGACAGAGGAGCTCGGTGTGTCTTTGGAGGTCCCCCGAAAGTCTAATGCTATAGCAGCATAACTAGGGGCTGGTCCAGGACAAGCCTGAGCCAACCCTAACTATAGGGTTTATCAAAGAGGAAAGTTTTAAGCCTACTCTTAAATGTAGAGACAGTGTCTGCCTCCCGGACAAAGACTGGAAGATGGTTCCAGAGGAGAGGAGCTTGATAGCTAAATGCTCTGGCTCCTGTTCTGCTTTTGGAGACTTTAGGAACCATAAGTAGACTTGCATTCTGGGAACGCAGTGTTCGAGTGGGCTAATAAGGTACTATGAGCTCTTTAAGATAAGAAGGTGCCTGGCCATTTATGGCTTTGTAAGTAAGGAGGAGAATTTTAAATACTATTCTAAATTTTACAGGAAGCCAGTGCAGAGTGGCTAATATTGATCTCTCTTCCTTGTTTTTGTCAGAACACGTGCTGCAGCGTTCTGGAGCAACTGGAGAATATTAAGCAACGAATTTGGGCACCCTGATAGTAAGGAATTGCAATAATCCAGCCTGGAAGTTACGAATGCATGGACTAGTTTTTCTCATTTTGAGACAAAATAGGCCTGATTTTTGCAATATTATGCAGGGGAAAGAAGGCAGTCCTTGAAATTTGTTTTACATGGGAGTGAAAGGACGTCCTGATCAAACTCCCAGATTCTTTACAGTGGTGCTGGAGGCCAGCGCAATGCCATCCATAACTGCTATGTCATCAGAAGGTGAGTTTCTAAGATGTTTAGGGCCTACTACTATAAGTTCAGTTTTGTCCGAGTTTAGCATCAGAAAATTGCAGGTCATCCAGGTCTTTATGTCCTGAAGACACGCTTGTAGTCTAGTTAACTGACTGGTTTCTTCTGGCTTCATTGATAAATATAGCTGGGTATCATCTGCGTAGCAATGAAAATTTATTTAGTGCTTCCTGATAATCTTACCTAAAGGAAGCATACATAAGGTGAAAAGAATTGGTCCAAGCACAGAACCCTGCGGAACTCCATAGCTGACTTTAGTGAGCACAGAGGAGTCATCATTAACGTGTACAAACTGAGAGCGATCTGACAAGTAGGATTTAAACCAGCTTAGCGCAGTTCCCTTAATGCCAATGAAGTGTTCAAGTCTCTGCAATAGGATACCATGGTCAATGGTGTCAAATGCAGCACTAAGATCTAATAAGACTAGTACAGAGACAAATCCTTTATCAGATGCAATTAGAAGGTCATTTATAACTTTAACCAGTGCTGTCTCTGTGCTATGATGCACTCTAAATCCTGACTGGAAATCCTCAAATAAACTATTTTTGTGTAGAAAGTCACACAGCTGATTAGCAACTACTTTCTCAAGAGTTTTTGAGAGAAAGGGAAGGTTGGATATCGGTCTATAGTTGGCTAAAACCCCTGGATCAAGAGTAGGCTTTTTAAGTAGAGGTTTTATCACAGCTACTTTAAAGAACTGTGGTATGTAGCCTGTTGATAAAGACAGATTGATCATGTCTAATACGGAAGAGTCAATTAAAGGTAATACTTCTTTAAACAGCTTAGTCGGGATGGGGTCTATAATACAGGTTGATGATTTTGATGATGAAATTATTATCAAGAGTTCGCCTTTAGTTTAAGAGACTTGTAAAATAAGTTTTCCCTTTTTGTACCCTTATTCTGTCTACCTGTAGGTGCAAGGGATGTATTTGGGTGCACGCCTGTCACTGTGTCACCACTGTGTGTGTGTGTGTGTGTGTGTGTGTGTGTGTGTGTGTGTGTGTGTGTGTATAGATAACATCTATGCAGTATAAAGTCAAATAAACATCTTAAAACTTTGACGGATTCTTGCCTTGCCTGAACACAGCGGGTCAGACAGATCTCCCTTCAGCAGCCTCTCAGCGGCTGATTGAGGTTTTGATAGTTGCTATAATACTATTGGTCTGCATCATTGAGTCCAGTAATTATACAGCGTAAATTTGATTGCAAGAGCATTGACTTTCACACACGTTGTCTCTGCGATGACACCATCTAATTTGTTTAGGAAGCAGTCTTTCAGCCTTTCTTGCTGTCACCATACCAAAACATGTCAACACGGCACTGACTGTCATAAACAATTAGAGTGTATTTTGACTGTGATGAGTGATGAGACAATGATGGCAGTGTCAGTCGGTTGGTCCACCACTTTTGTTCAGTCTGAACTATCTCCACAACTATTGAATGGATTGCCATGGCATTGTGTACACAAATTTATGACCCCCTCCTGATGAATTGTAATGACTTGGTGATCCTCTGACTTTTCTCGTGGTAGCTACCATGAAGTCATACTTTTAATTTATCCAATACAAAGCTTTAAGACCAAATACCTCTCTGTGTGAGGATTTTACTATCACCCCTCTCACTATTGGTAGGGGTAGAGGTTTACATAGCCCACCAACTCCATTTTCAGTAGGTGATCATCAGGTTGGTGATAAAACACATTTTGAGATGTGGGGATGTAATGACACCTCACAGTTACCCAGATGTTGACAATGTCCTTCTGCTGTCAAACTTATTTGCACAACTTTGTGACCCCAGGCCTGCAACTCAAACTCCTCCTCAGGAGGAAGCCTATATCTCTGACTACCAGTGTCTTATGTTTAACATGGTGTTGCCATGTGTTAACTGTAGCCCTGTCCCCAAAACTAGATCTAGAATTTTTAAGTCATCTTCTGCTCCTAAATTCAATACTGCCTTCAGCATCCCCCCTCATTTCTCTGGCTCAACTCTCTCTGCAAGCAAGCTGTTGAAAAATTTCAGTAATACATCCCTCCATCACAGATAAAATCGTTCACTTCTTTACCTAAAAATGCAAGCACCTCTCAATTCTCTGGATAAATGAAAATATTTGGGTGCTGAAGTGATAATACCACAAGGTAGAGTGATTGTGGAAATCATCAAAATACACAGTTCACCTTTAACGCAGAGGTTAATATTTTCCAAGTTCATAACAGTGAGTCCAACCGAAAAATGTTGACCCTCCTGCGGGCCATTAGAGATATTAGATGCCACCCTTGAGAAATGTGATGAATTTCTTTCTTACTTGTATCAGATGATCTCAAATATAAAATATATATAAGAAGTTGCATTTCTCTCCCAGATTCTCGCTTTATTGTTGAGAAGCACTTTGTAGTTTCCCTCTGCTCATTTAATGTAATTTCTCCATCCATCCTTTAATATCTCTCTCTCACACACACACACACACACACACACACACACACACACACACACACACACACACACACACAAAGTGCCCTTTAATGTGTGTTTGAGATGCTGAACACCGCAGTGTTAGTGTTTGACGTTTTGGCATTGAGATCGGTTGGAATAACCTGTCTGAGGAGATGAGGGTTGCAAAATACCATGGATGTAGTCTCAATATGGGGGCGTTCACTTGAAATGTGAAATAAGCACCATTTTACATTTAGAAGATGAACAGCGAAGGGTTGATTCTGAGCATTGACTGTTCCAACCAGCCCTTATCACAACATATGCACAAATAATCACAGACAACTGTTCCTTAGTAGAATAACATAGTTTACTGAATTTTAGCAGCACTGCAACAGCAAGAATCAATAATACTTCAATCAATGAACATCCATTGTCCAACTGCAGCTACAACTATGATCACAAACAGCTATAAGTGCAAGAAATTACAATAACAAGGATAAAACTGCAATTAAGCGTATGCAATCTGTGACTGTGTATGTGACTGTGTGCATGTGTGAGTGAGAGGGACAACACGCCCCACAGGCACATTCAAACGCTATTGTACAAGTACAGTGTGACCATGTTATGGGGACATAAATCTGTTTACACAGTCACATTGTGGGGACTCACCTGACATGTGGGGACAAAATGCAGATCCCCACAATGTAAATCATTAAATTTTAGGGTGAAAACTGGGGTTAAGGTTAAGGTTAGGCAAGCAGTGATTATGGTTACAGTAAGTCTCCAGGGAATGAATTTAAGTCTATGTAATATGCCCAAAAGTGATGAAAACCTTACGTGTGTGTGTGTGTGTGGTGGTGGTGTGTCGGTAGAGATAGAGCATCATGGATTCAAATTAGAGCATTTTTGTTGTGTCTCCAGGCTTCTTAATTTTGATGAACACGAAAGTAGTGTAATTAGTAATGTGTTATTGTAAAGTTATTGTAAACTTATTAGTAACTACTAACAATAAATTACATTTTAAAAGTAACTTGCCCAACAAGTGTGTGTCGGGTTCAGTGTAGGGTAAGGTGTAACCTGTAACCCTATGAAGTATTTGTGTGCATTGTTTCACACACACACACACACACACACACGCATATATACATATATATATATATACATATATACACACACACACACACACACACACATATATATATATATATATATATATTTGTAAATGCAATAGAAACCACAGCAGCAGCAACAGCAGTAGTAACGTGGCAATGCAGCATTCAGCTGAGTAGTGTGTATGTGGCAGTGAGTGTGCCACTTTGGAAGTGTTGCAGCAGACTCAAACTGGTTTCTATTGACAATGTAAATGTTTAAATACAGCTCACAAATATATAATTTCTGTTTTTTAAAAGATTCATTTAAACAGCTGCACTGCAGTTTTTAAACGTTACTCAAACGAAGAAATACTGCATTTGCTAGGTACTGTGTGTGTTCATGTTAATGAAAGAACATGTCACCATCGATGTGTTTTAAATCGGTTTTGGACAATAATGGTGCTCTATGGCACAGAGGAATTAGATACATCAGGCTGTGCATGTACACACACACAAGACTTGTTAGTCGGGTCAATGCATTGGTTGTTTGGATTTTTAATTGGATTTGTAAAGTAACTAAGTAAAATTTAGGATATCACATTTAAACTTCATTCTTCCTCCTTCCATTTCCATTTAAATGCAGCAAAGATTAAGCCTTTCCAGGAAGCCCCTTTCATACTCAATCATGATATTATCACCTGTTACCAATGAACCTGTTTACATGTGAAATGTTTCAAATGTGACAGGTAGTAAGCGACTGACAAGAAAATAAATCTTCAGGCAAAATATTTGAAAAATGAATTTAATTTTTGTGACCTAAAAGTTATTATGGAATTCTCTTTTTGGGACATGCAATTTAAGTTCTGGTTGGAGATATGTGTTTGCACTGGCCACTGTTAAGACAATGCAGTCACAAGAGGCACAATGCAGATAGGTGCTGATAATGGTTTTCCTATGTTACTGTGGTGTTACATGAAAGAAGATATGTTTTGTACTGGTATGTTTTTGAGAGAGTTTTTGGCTAAATTTGATGATGTGTAAGCTAGCTGTTGAAGACCTCATGCTCCACTGTAGAGTCCACCAATGCTGACATTTAAGATAGCCACTGTTGTATTCATAAGTTTGTCCTGTAAGGTTCAAGTACTTATGTTATCACTGTAAGAGCCTAGTTCATATGAATGCCTAGCAAAAATAAGTTAAAAAGTTACAAATATATCTCATAATTCAGATGCGATGTTTAAACTTAGTCAAAAAGATAATTTAACCTCTCATTCATCATCCCTTCAGATTACCCAGGCATTAGAGTAAGGAGCACAGCAACCAGCCGAGGTGGCCTTTAGACACTAGGGTGCAGCAAAAAGCCAACTGAGTCTGCTGGAGAAGCTGCAGATCAAAGGAGCATTGTACAAACTGAATGTAGAACAGCTGATTGAAGGACAAAACACAAATTTCAGAACAAGGAAGAGAATCTGACTAGTAAAATTCGCAGTCAGTTAATTTTGCATATCTTAACGTATCTTGAATCCTCTAGAGGATGAGGACATGTCAGACCTCCTGAATGTTCACGACATTATAGACAAAATTAAAACGACACCAAACCAAAGTGAATGTGAAATGTTGCACTGCAAATCACAAAGTGTCAAACGAGGAACTATATGTAGGAAGAGCAACAACAACCAGGAAGGACAAGAAGTGAGGGGTCAAAGTTTCACTTTCTGACAGTGTTCTTGATAGTCTCTATTCTATTAACAGCCTATCTGAAGATGGCTTGCCTGGCTTTGGTAAAATAAAAACTGGCAGCGCAGTTGGTGCATATGTCATTTTGGAATGACGCTCTTTCTCATGCTTGCTTGTACAGACCATGTTGTTGTTCTTATTCACACACTCACAAGCACACTGACTGTTTTTATTTCCACTGGGACTGACACAGTACAGGCACAAGATGTGTGTCTGTGCACACACGCATACACTCACCCATCCAACCACACACACACAGTCAATCCGAAAACAACAGATCTACAGACACACACATACATAGCCTTTAGCATGGCAGTAACTTAATCTCGTCCATGTTTTTCTAATTAGAGGACAATGAGAAGAAATGCACTGACAACTAAACACAGCTCTCCTGCCTCTGCTACCATCCTCCTCTCTTCATGGTTCTGTGTTGGCCTTCTGGGCCCCCTCAGGCCCCCTCCCTGTTTTCTTCATCTTCTCTTTGTCCCACTCTTCTTCTTCCTACATTTCTTTGTTTTCAGAACAGCAAATCATGCAAACCAAACCACAAAATATATAATTTCTAAATGGCTTTCTAAAACAACCCCATGTTTTCTGAAGCCCCTAATGGCAGCACTCAATCACTTAAATTAAAATAAATCACTCTTTTTCTGACTTGCCACCACTTTGGTTAAGGTTTGGTTAGGTGGAGGCAATGCTGTAGTTTTTCCTAGGAGGACCGATTTCAGAAATCCTGATTTAAAGCAACTGTGTATATATCTTTGAATTAAAACCTTTGTTATTTTGAAACTACTTAGGTCTTTAAAGGATCATTCTGATTGGTCTCTCGCAATTATAGCGTCAATTTTACCAGAATTTAAAGTTAATCTGTCGATGTCATTAGACCATTGCAGAAGAAGAGGACACAATGAGATGGCATAATTATAAACCTCAAAAAGTAGAAAAGCATGAGGGAAATATGACATTTCTGTTAGTTTCATGTTATTAATGTGAGGAAGGTTGCAGTATCAGTATGGTTCCACACAGATCTGATGTTTTCATCTGTTCAGTGCAAACTTCCATTTCAGCCATATGCTTCATGTACGTCATCATTTATTAACTATGTCTGTTTCAACTACCCTCCCATTCACTTACTGTTATGTTGAGAGAGGAAGAGTAACACTTTTGTGTCGTAAATAATATTTTGTGGTGCACTCATGGTTGCACATATGTGCCCATAGATAACTTGTGATCATCACCAGTAAGAGTAAAAAATACCAGTGGAACAACATCAATAACGTTATTCTGGATAACAATAATAACAATAATGTTATGCCAACCTGAATAGACAAGGTTCCATTCTAGTCACCAGTCTGTAGTAGAGTCAGAGTCAGAGTTTAGGTAGCAGCTTGTGTGAGAACATGAGCTTTCTATATTTTTTCTGAACTTCCTTTGATTAATTTTTGTCTGTGTTTCATTAATATGTTTGGTAATTGGCAATGAACTACTGTCATTTACAGGTTTATGCGGTGGCAGAACTTCAGTCATGATGTGAACACTCTGTTGTAGATAGGTGGTTTCTGAGTTATAAACTTATGAACAATGCTTGTACAGGCCGACTTAAGTACTGAACTGAATCTAAAGGAGTAAATTAGCAACAGACTGACTGTCTACTGTACTGACGACAATCAGAAGCAGCTTAATGCTGTTATGACATTGTGATCACTCACTCATTGTAACTGTATGTCCAGTGGGTGGCAGATCAATGCCTAAAGTATCAATGCAATACTATGTATTGTATCTGTCTACAACACCGATTCTAAAACATGAATGTGGGCTCTTCTGGAGTAGCAACAGTGTGTTATGGAGCGCTATCAGCTGATCCCCGGAGGAAACAATGGGACCATGGCTGCCTTGAGGATCTCCAGACATGATTGTAAACAACACAAAACCAAGTAGAAAGACCAGCCCAAACTCAGTAAGTTTAGTATCCATATTGCATAGACAAGTTGCAAAAAGTCATTGCACATATAAAGATACTAAAAAAACAACTGGAGTGAAGGAAACTAGAGGAGAAAGCTCAATCGTGAATGAGAGGTGCTTTAACAGGCTGCCACTCATGGCGCCATCTTGGAAAATATGCTGGTGGTAGCAGCAAGTGTGATTTAATACTACAGGTCACAGAATTTTGGGGGCAGCAAAACAAACAATTGTTGCATTAATAAAGAAGTAATGTAGTAAATGCCTTTTTTCCATCATTCTGTGATGAACTCTGATTTTATGCTGCATGCAGAATGAGTGTGCAAAACAACACAGTGAAACTGAAAGGAGTTTGTTTCCTTGTTTAGAGGTGGAATTTGGAGGTTTGCAGCCTGTCACCTGTAGCTCTTCATCTAACAGCTCACTGTGGCTGCTCCTTCTTGTTTCATTACTCCCTGGAATATTTCAAACAGATTTACTGTCAGAAATTGCAGAAAAAGACCATGGTCTTGTTTTAAAGGTTTGTTTCTTTATTTCTTAGTAACAGTTGACTTATGTCTCACCAGGAAAATACTTTACTAAACTAGTTTTGATGTGAAGCTGCAGCAGTAAGAACTGTTCGGTTTGCATTAGCAGTAACTTCATACAGATGATTTTCTGGGAATGTCACCACAGACACCTAGTTAATAATAGTGCAAATATACAAATATTGCAATACTTTCATGGGTAGGCTAAAGGGTCAATCACCATTGTGTTTGCAATAGATAGTGACTATACTACTAAAGCTATTGGTACTGATACTGATGACTCACCATCTAGTATTACTCGGGATTGGAGCAAAATCAGATTTTGTTCCCCTGGACCAGCATCATCATGTTCTCATATCTCATTAATGACATTGATGAGTACTTTATCATAACTTATATAAATAATGGACAAAACTCTAAAACTAATATCCAATTTATAATAAAATGGAAATGTCCTTTAAAGAAAGGCACCACTCCATATAATATCCATTGATAAACATGTTTGTGCTTGTTGTGATATTGCTTATTATTGAGAGGCTCTATTTTATAGCTGTACAGACATATGCAGTGCTGCAACAAGTAGTGACGTCTGTCGCCAATTTGCAAAAATGTTGTTACTGACGTTCCTCTGGCCTCATTTTGGAAGAGAGCCATCTCTTCTCATTGTTTCAGGTCTGCTACACCCTCTCTGGCTTCCTGAGTGCCTGGATAACCCACACCTGAGCTTCATCCAATCACACTGGGTGTCGTGTCACAGTTTAAATGCACTTCAGCATGTAAAACAGTTAGTGAACACATCACTGTTCAAAGAGCTGCAATACTGATGTAGGTTGTTTTCAGTTCAGTTGTATGCAGTCTGTTGCTAATCTAAGCTGTTACTTTAACTCAAAAACAAAACAAAACCTATACAAGCACTGAAGGAAAAGAACTCAACTGCCTGTTACTTACAACAATTACAATTGTTTCTGTGACTTCTAATAAGCTTTCAATGAGGAGGCGACTTACTGTGAATCACAGCTGAGCTGACTACAGCACTCTCAGTCACAAGTGAGGAGATACACTGCAACAAGCCATGATTCAGTGGCTGGTAATGTTGATTCAGTATGGTCAGTTTAGTTATAGGTTTGTTGTTGATTTGTTCATGTGTAATGAAGACCTCTAGCTGTTAGATCAGCAAATGGGCTGAGAATCTATGCTCTTCTTCATTTAAGAAACTGCATAAGTTTTATATAGCTGTCAACGTGGCGTCACTCAAGTGCAAGTTACCATGACCCACATGACCGACAAAATCAAGTTTCATTTTATATGATGAGAGGGGGCAGCTGGACCTTTACGTCACATTTTATAAATAAATGTTTGACAGGAGAAAAGAAAATGAGGTTTTGGTAAATAATCAAATGTTATTTGTCTGGGAAAAGAGAAACCAAACAGATGGTAAGAACTTCACACTCAATTTCTTTGTTCATAACACATTTGCCACCAATGAAAGCAGCAATAAAAAAACAACCATAAAAAGCAACATATTCCAATAACAGACATGAGAAACAGTTAAAAGAAAATAGATGATTTCTTATTCACCTCTTGTTCTAAAATGTCTGGTGTGGACCAGAAAAGGTGCGCTTGTGGATGTACTGGCCAGATACAAGGTGACCATGTCATCTTACGGCTGAGGAGCTCATGGAGCAGACTGCTCTCATTCACTGTGTCTTCAGGCTGTTGCGGATGGAGTCCATCCAGAAGAAGCAGCTGTGTGAATATTGAGCCTCAGAGCACACTGCTATCTCTGCTTACTGGCCCTCAGCCCTCTGGAATCATGTAATGGAAAGATCAAATGATTTCACTTCTCCCAAAGCTTGTTTATCATTGTTATTGAATTAATTGAATGTTTCACTGTATTTTTTTTAATTACTGCTCAGAGACATGCTGTTGCTTCCCTTTGTGCCTGACATTACTGGACTGCAGCTACCTGGTCCCATGCTCTCCTCACTTTATAAAATCAGAAAGGCCATCTGGCTGTTCCAAAGATTTGCTAATGTGCAAAGATGGTCAGTGAACAAAAGCAGCAAGTGGACACCTCGCCATTGTTTGAGCCTATTTGGAAAAAGTGCTTGTGTTTGCTGTTTAAATTAAACCTTTCATTTAATTGATTTTACCCTTAGTTAAAGAGGCCATTTTATGTTATTGTGGCAAAGGGGGGGCCGTACCAAGTAATGTAAGAGGGGAACACCGACAACACCACCTGTGGGATTGCACCCCAGGAAATACAACCTCAGCACGCGATGGTTGAAAAAGAAACTGGTAAGACACAGGTTCGCCTCTGAAACAGGGCAGAGACATTTCTGAATGAACCAAATATTCTTTATTTATCTCGCCTCCAGGACCTGTCCACCCAGCTGGCCGTGGCTCTCACCAGTCCAGGATCCGGGATCCGCCAGTCCAGCATGTTCCCTCCCCTCCAGCTCGGACCGGAGCAACCACGACGCAACGCCAGCAGGCTCAACCTCGCCCCCGCCGCACCCCAAGGGAGACAGTGGTGCAGCGCACTCCCCCCTCGGTGCTGGTAGTGGGGACCTCCATGGTCAGGCACGTGGCAGTGCTCGGCGGCCGGACCTTCTGCCACCCTGGAGCCTGCGTCACGGAGGTTGTTTCCGCAGCTCTTCAGCTGTGTGCGCAGCACAGCCCGGCCTCCACACTGGTCCTGGAGGCCGGCAGCGACGATGTCAAAAAACAGCAGTCGGAGGTCCTGAAGAAGGACTTCGTGTCGCTGATCGACCACCTGTTGGACACGGGGAAGCGTCTAATTATCTCCGGCCCGCTTCCCCCACCACGCTACGGTGACGTCATCACCAGCCGGCTTCGCCAGCTGCACCTGTGGCTGATGGGTTACTGGGTGGGTGACCAAAAACATCCCATATGTGGACAATTTTATAGCGTTTTTAAACAGGCCTTGCCTTTTTAAACGGGACGATCTCCACCCCAATAAGGAGGGCTCACGGCTTTTATCAGTCAACATTGACCTCACTGTCCAGTCCTGCACTTCAGCCACCTCCTGACTCACCGATATCACTCACACACACAAGCCCTCTGCCCCACATTCACCCTCACCCTCGCCCACTACATGTCTCACCCACACCATACACACCTTTACATCAGTAACCCCCTCTCTGCCACCAAAAACTCAGGACATTCGAACCATCACTTCAAACAGGCATTTAAAACCCAGGAATGTTTTTAGACCCAGCACTGTTTTTAACATTCCCTTGAAGCTCCATGATGAGCGCACATTCAGCGCAGATATCAAGCTAGCTGTGCTGAATGTGCGCTCTCTTTTAAACAAATCTTTTATTATAAATGATTTAATTTTAGACAAAAACCTAGATAGCATTCTCCTTACAGAGACATGGCTTGGCACTGATGCCCCTGTTGTTCTCACTAAGGCTTCCCCACCAAATTTTAACTTTTTATTCTCTACTAGGGGAGGCAAAAAAGGAGGCGGAACTGCATCTATTACAAGAATTACAATGTCTGCAAATGCAGTTCCTTTTAAGAGTTTTACATCATTTAAGCATCATGCCTTTGTTCTTAGTAGCCCTCCTATTCTTTGCATAACAGTCTGTAGACCACCCAAGTATTCATCCTCTTTTATCAGTGAATTCTCTGAATTCTTATCAATCATTCACACCACCTACAACAGGATTTTAATAACTGATGATTTTAATCTACACATCGGCAACATCTCGGACCCAGTATCCAGAGAATTTTTAAACCTCTTAAACTGTCTGGATTTTAAACGGCATGTTACGCAGCCGACCCACAGCAGGGGGCACACCCTGGACCTGGTCATAACTTATGGCCTGTCCGTGGGTGTGTCCTCTGTTGTGGATCTGGCTGTGTCTGACCGCTACTGTGTGTTTTTTAACATCACCAGTTTTAATCAGCGGGAGGCTCCAGTGAGAACAGTGAGAAAACGCTACCTAACTCCTGAGGTGGCTGCAAATTTTACCCAGATTTTACAGAGCACTCCTGCAGAGATTTTACCAGCGCCCTGTGATTTTTATTGTTGACAATTTTAACAGCAATCTTAAGTCAACGCTGGACTCAGAGTTCCTCTTTTAACAAAAAAAATTAAGAAAAAACCTTTACCTCCATGGAGAAATGAGGAAATTAAGCAACTGAAAAGAAACTGCAGGAGTGCTGAGAGGAAATGAAGAAAATCAAAACTAACAGTCCACTATGAAGTTTTACGTCAACACCTCAAAACTTACAATAACACTATTAAACAGGCAAGAATCTCTCACTTCAAAAAACTAATCTCTGACCACAAAAATAATCCCAAATTTCTCTTCTCCACTATTGATCTTTTAACAAACAGTAATTTTAACAGATCTCATAAGACAATAACAAATACCCTGTGTGAAGACTTTGCAGACCACTTCAGGCACAAAATTGATATCGTCAGATCCAGTCTTTTATCTCAAGAGGTTTTAACTACCAACACGTCTGGATCACAGGTTTTACCTGAGGAAACATTGGAGAGTTTTGCCCTGGTTGATGCGAGGACACTTGGTCGAGTTTTCTCCTAGGTAAACCCTACAACCTGCCTTTTAGATCCAATTCCCACACCGCTTTTTAAAACACTCTATGGATTCTTTGAGGAACAGCTGGTATACATGGTGAATTGCTCTCTTCAGATGCGTGTCTTCCCCACCTCCTTTAAAACGGCGGTGGTGAAGCCCCTTCTGAAGAAGAGCAACTTAGACCTCAGCATTCTTAATAATTACCGACCTGTATCCAACTTACCTTTTTTAAGTAAAATTTTAGAAAAACTGGTTTTTAACCAAGTAAATGACTTTTTAAACAAAAACAACATTTTAGAAAGGTATCACTCTGGCTTTAGGATGAACCACAGTACCGAGACGGCCCTATTAAAGATTTTAAATGATATCAGGTGCAACTTAGATAAACACAAGCTCACAGCCTTGGTTCTACTGGATCTAACCGCCGCCTTTGATACAGTAGACCATCACATTTTATTAAACAGACTGAGGCACCTGGTCGGCCTCTCAGGTACTGCTTTTAACTGGTTCGTCTCATACATCACTGACAGACACTTCTTTGTAAGTTGGGATGCATGTTCCTCGGGAATCCATGAGATCAAGTGTGGGGTTCCCCAGGGGTCAATTTTAGGTCCAACTCTTTTTAATCTGTACATGCTACCCCTCAGGGATGTCATCAGGAGGCATGGCATCAGCTTCCATAGTTATGCTGATGATACGCAACTGTACATTGCTGTGTCTCCTGATGACACAGGGCCAATTGATGCCCTTTTTAGCTGCATTTTAGACATCAAGTCATGGATGGAAGAAAATTTCCTTCAGCTCAACCAGGACAAAACAGAGGTCTTAGTCATTGGTCCTGAAGGTCAGAGAGAGAAACTTCTACCAAAACTACAAGATCTTAAACCAACACATTCTGTAAAAAATCTGGGTGTGATTTTTGACTCTGAGCTTACTTTTATTCCACACATCAAAAACATAATAAAGATAGGTTTTTACCATCTTAAGAACATAGCCAGAGTCCGCACGTTTCTCTCTCAGGCCAGCATGGAGGTGCTGATGCATGCTTTTATCTCATGTCGCTTAGATTACTGTAATGCTATGCTCTCTGGTCTTCCCAAAAAGAGTATCTCCAACCTTCAACTACTACAGAATTCAGCCGGACGAGTGCTGACGAGGACCAGAGGGCGGGAGCACATTACACCAGTTTTAAAATCGCTGCATTGGCTCCCCGTGCGTTTCAGGATAGATTTTAAGGTTCTTTTATTAGTTTTTAAATGTCTTTACGGTCTCGGGCCTTCTTATTTATCTGACCTACTTTTACCCTATCAACCCTCACGGACCCTGAGGTCCTCCGGCACTGGCCTCTTAACCATACCAGAAGTAAGAACTAAAACACACGGGGAGGCGTCTTTTAGTCATTTTGGTCCCCGATTGTGGAACAAGCTGCCGGAGAACCTCAGGGCCACAGAGACTGTTGATACGCTCAAGACCCGTGTGGCTCGGTGGCGCAACAGGTAGTGCGCGTGCCTCACAGCAAGAAGGTCGCCATTTCAATCCTCGGGTCGGGCGGGGCCTTTCTGTGTGAAGTTTGCACGTTCTTCCCATGCATGCGTGGGTTCTATCCGGGCACTCCGGCTTCCTCCCACAGATCAAAAACATGCTCATTAGACTAGTCATTTGACTTTGATTTGAGTGTGAGTGTGAATGGTTGTTTGTCCGTATATGTTGCCCTCAGTAGTCGAGTTGTAAAAAAAATTCAGGGGGGATGGTCAATGTTTTTCACCTTAAAAAAAAAGTGGCAGGGGCAGGGGTGTAAATTCATTATCAAAACAAAACACTGACTTCTGAATTCTCTCAAATCAAGTCAAGCCAAGTTTATTTTAAGTGCAAAATCATAACAATTATCTCTTTTTTTGTGTTATTAAAGACAGTACAGAAGTACAGAAAAACTCTCTCAACATTTTACAATACTTTTCCTTTTCTCCCCTCTGGTGCACAGTTTTTAGTTTCTCAGTTTCAAGTCTCAGTATCTCATAGCAGTTTAAATCACATTTATCATATTCACTGTAATATTAAATTACAGGCCACAGCAAAAGGCCCCAGGAGGGGGAAAAACTCGTTGGAGATACTCTTTAATGTCACCTGCCTTGAACGTCTGAATTTTAGCTAACATCTTCACTTATTTTTGTTGCCTGACGAGTCCTATTGATGAAAATAATATAGCCGTGTGAAGAATATTTCATCATTAATTCTGGTAAAATATTTGAGACAAACTCTCGTCTAACGCTAACAGTAAATATATGTTTTACGTTTGCCACGCTCATAAACCAGAATCTAACGTGACTGAATGACAAGTCCTGTGTTTCAGCAAGCTAGTTAACAAGAGAGATGAACGTTAACATGAGTTCATCTCAGCTAGTTTGCAGGCTACACAGCAAGCTTGGAAAACTAGCTGTGTTGTTATTGTGCATGCAACCTGTGGCAAGTCTGGCGACTTTTGTATAGATTAATAAAAAGTAATGATTGAGATTCTTGATTATAGCTCACCTGTAATTTTAGTCTTTTTAAAAAACTCCCTGACATCTCGTTGTCCAGCCGCTCGTTTTCCCATGCTCACATTGCAGTGCAGTTAATCCTCAAGATGTCGCTCTGCGCAGAAGCTTGTGCCGCTCCCTCTGGCATCAGGCATTAACCAATTGAAAATAACAATCATGTTGCGTCATTGCATGTTTGCGTGCCCCTGTGCCCTCAGATTTTATTATTTCTTTTACTCAACATGCGTACTACTTTCTAATTATGAAATAATTATGTTATATTCCCAACATTTACTGTAAAAAGGGGAGGGATGGAAAGGGGGGATGGCAGTTTTACAGGGGGGATGATTTTGATCGTTTTTATTTCAGGGGGGATGCCATCCGCCCTCATCCCCCCTCAACTCGAGTACTGGTTGCCCTGCAATCGACTGGCGACCGGTTCAGGGTGTACCCCGCCTCTCGCCCGTTGACAGCTGGGATAGGCTCCAGCCCCCCCCAACCCCGAAAGGGATAGTCGGGGTATAGAAAATGGATGGATGGATGGCTCAAGACCCACCTTTTTAATCAGGCTTTCAATTGATTTGTTTGATTTATCTTATTCCTTTAATCAGGCTTCTTATCATATTTAATCTTTATTCGTATCTTTTTTTTTTTTTTTAGTTGCACCATGTTTTAACGACATGTTTAATTATTATTTATTTCATTTATTCATTTTATATTATTTTATGTTTATGTCTTAGTCCCTTGGTTTTTAGCTTCAGTGTTTCCTCATGGGGGCCCTTGGTTTTTAGCGTTTCCTCATGGGGGCCACACTGGGAGCTGCTTTTGGTCTACTGACAGGTGCGCTGCCGAGGGGACGGCTATGGCGTGGATGGCTGGAGGCCTCTGCACCTTGGCATGGGGCCTCCTGTCTGCCTGGGTCGGGGTGGTCTTGGGCAGCGCTCCCTAGTCATGGGCCGGGGGCCCTCTCAGTGTGGATGGCCCCCACAGGTGGCTTATTCCTTGCCTTGTCCGTATGAGTGAGCGCGGGAATGTGTGTTCGTGCGTGCGTGTCTGTGACTGTGTGTGTCTTTATATGTCTCGGTATGTTTTTAGGGCTGGGTTTTCTTCTTTGTTGTTTTTAGCCTCTGTGAGGCACTTTGTGTTGCTTTTAAGTATGAAAAGTGCCATATAAATAAAGTTTGATTTGATTTGATTTGATTTATAATCAAAAACTAAACAGGTAGGGACTAGAGCTGCAAAAGAGGAAAGAATTAACAAATCAAAATAAAGTCAAATGGGGGGGGTTAAAAATACAATTTAAAAATCAGCAGATTCCAGTTAAAATATGTCAAATTCTGTCCAACATAAACTAAGCAAATTACAAATGCAGTGGGTAGAGACCACTAGTGGAGAGGCAGACTACACTGAGGGGTGCCTAGGGGTGCTACCACTACTCACCTCAGTGAAACACTGCGACACAGCAATCCTCACAGCAATTACAGTAGTCAACAATTGTGCCCTGGTGCTTTCACTCACATACATTAGGTGTAGGAACCTCACCTGGGGGTGCCTAGCCTCCCCAGCATGGCACTCCACCTCACTAAAAGAAAAGAACTAATAGCACAATTAACAAATATAGCAATCCAGTTATTTTAATTTTCAAAAGAATAACTCAAAATTAAACGATACAAAAACGAAGAACAAAAAAGACAAAACAATGCACTAGAGGCAAAACAGCACCACCTTGACTATGGGGTCACTACAGTGTGGGCCGTCCAACTATACAGGAAGAAAGTAGTGATGGGTCATACCGTGCCGACGCTTCGGACCCTGTGTCAAGAAATCCCAAAAGTGTTTACCGAAGCGCGTATCAATGCTTGTGTCGTTTAGGGCGAATGACGTCACTGATGATGCCCGAAGCCTTGCTGGTTCAGGAATTTGCGATTTATATACCGCAGTGGATCCGCTCGCACTGTTGCAGGACAGTCTTGAGTGCATTGCAAATTGATAAAATTACAATTACTTATAATTTCTAGGTTCCGCTACAAAGCGTCGACATGGTATGACCCATCACCAACTATAATATATGTGGCTGTTTAACAGTCTTTGACCAGCAGGGGGTTTTGTGTGTACATGAAGCCTCGAGAAATGAACCTTTTTGTGAAGCTTTTTAACTGGAAGCCTTCAAGGCTTCAAGAAGCTTCATCTCACCATCACTAGAAGAAAGAGGGGAATCAACTAAGTGCAGAATAAAAAAAAGGGTTACTGTCACAAATAAAATGGATTCCTCACATACCTGCCAACACACCAAACAATACCAACCACCACATGCACCAGGAGCAGGAGTCAAAAAGGGAGCGATCATCTGCTCACTGGTGCTTTATATAGCCTGGCCCTGATTGACGGGAGAGGTTTGGATGGAGTGCAGCCTGGAGGTACATTCATAAACACTACTCAATAGTATGTAAGCAGCATACTCCACTACATTATGATATAACTATCACGACAATAATCATTTCTAAACCAAGAACTTAACCAGTGTACGTGTGTTTGATTTACATATAACACTGCTTTGAGAAGTCATTCTTTGTCCTTTATTTGCCTGTGTGAGTCTTTGATGAAGTCCAGATCATGGAATCTTGGCTCCCTAGGATCAGTTATAGGTTGGTGCAGATCTGTGAAAACTGGTAATAAATTAAGAATCTGGCTTGGGTTCGTGGTTCCGAATGTTCAAAATACCAAATGTTCATCAGCATCAGTGTTGATTCACACTACAAAAGGCTAAACCAGTGGTGAGGCATTCAGGGAGCTCAGGAGCGGTGCTTTCCGTGGAAGATAGTAACTCCCTTTGGCATGGATTTGAGCATTGTAAGTTTGCAAACCTTTTACAAAAAAGCTATAGACACTAAAAGGAACTAAAAACCCCAAAAAGCATAATGTGGTCTCCATAAATTCAAAAGGTACCACTCTAGATTACAGTTCACAATTTACTGTCAAATTTGCGTCATTGTTGAACAGGGATTGCAGACCAATGAAGGCGGGGCTGATGCAGTTCAATCAGAATCAGAATCAGAATCAGAATCAGAAAAGCTTTATTGGCAGGTACGATTTTACACATACGAAGAATTTGCTTTGGTGAGGTTGGTGCATGACACATCTATTAAAAGCAGTTATTAAAAAAGTAAAAATATAACAATAAGTAAAAAATATAACAATAGTAGAAAATATAACAATAATTAAAAGATATAACAATATAAATATATATACACAAGTATACTCAAGTTTGTTTGTTTTTTTTTTACAGAAACACAGTCTGTTTTTTCAGAAGGCAGTCCAAGCTGAGCGTTAATGTAAGGCATAGGGTTATGGTAGTGTCAATGCGACAGATGAGGCAGAGGTGGAGTGTGAAGAGTGTCGGGGGATTCCGGGCCTTGTTAATAAGGCTGACAGCAGACGGGAAAAAACTGTTCTTGTGGCATGAGGTTTTGGTCCTGATGGACCACAGCCTTCTGCCAAAGGGGAGTGTCTCGAAGAGTTTGTGTCCAGGGTGGGAGGGATCAGCCACAATCTTACCTGCACGCCTCAGGGTCCTGGAGGCGTACAGGTCCTGGAGAGACAGGAGATTGCAGCCGATCACCTTCTCTGCAGACCGAATGACATGCTGCAGTCTGCCCTTGTCCTTGGCAATGGCAGCAGCGTACCAGATGGTGATGGAAGAGGTGAGGATGGACTCAATGATGGCTGTGTAGAAGTGCACCATCATTGTCTTTGGCAGACTGAATTTCTTCAGCTGCCGCAGGAAGTACATCCTCTGCTGTGCTTTCTTGATGAGGGAGCTGATGTTAAGCTCCCACTTGAGGTCCTGGGAGACGATAGTTCCCAGGAAGCGGAAAGACTCCACAGTGTCAATAGTGGAGTCACAGAGGGTGATGGTGGCAGGTGCGGCTGAGTTCTTCCTGTAGTCCACAACCATCTCCACTGTCTTTAGAGCGTTGAGCTCAAGGTTGTTCTGGTTGCACCAGGTCACCAGATGGTCAACCTCCCACCTGTAGGCGGACTCGTCGTCATCAGATGAGTCCGATGAGGGTGGTGTCGTCCGCAAACTTCAGGAGCTTGACAGACTGGTGACTGGAGGTGCAGCTGTTCATGTACAGGGAGAAGAGCAGAGGAGAAAGAACGCAGTCCTGGGGGGATCCGGTGCTGATGGTCTTTGCATCAGAGATGTGTTTCTCCAGCTTCACGCACTGTTTCCTGTCAGACAGGAAGTCTGTAATCCACCTGCAGGTGGAGTCAGGCACGCTCAGCTGTGAGAGCTTCTCCTGAAGCAGAGTTGGGATGATGGTGTTAAAGGCAGAGCTGAAATCCACAAACAGGATCCTGGCATAGGTTCCTGCGGAGTCCAGGTGCTGGAGGATGAAGTGGGGGGCCAAGTTGAGTGCATCGTCGACAGACCTGTTGGCTCTGTAGGCAAACTGCAGGGGGTCCAGGAGAGGGTCGGTGATGGCTTTGAGGTGTGAGAGCACAAGGCGCTCAAAGGACTTCATGACCACAGAGGTCAGGGCAACGGGTCTGAAGTCATTAAGTCCTGTGGTCCTTGGCTTCTTGGGAACTGGGATGATGGTGGAGGACTTGAAGCAGGCTGGCACATGACATGTCTCCAGTGAGGTGTTAAAAATGTCTGTGAACACTGGAGACAGCTGATCAGCACAGTGCTTCAAGGCGGATGGGGAGACAGAATCTGGTCCAGCTGCTTTCAACTCAGAATGATCTGGGTCTTCCAAAGCGTGTGCTCACAACTGAGACACCTACCAGCTGGGGATGACGTCAAATGGTGATTCAAAGAATACTTGAGCAAGAGAGGGCCATTAGTCAGGTTGTAAAAGCTGACAATAAATCAAGGCACTTGGTCCTTAGCTGGCAAGATGTGGATGTCCTAGAGGCTGTCAACAAGGTGTTGAGCCCACTCCATGACTTCACACATGCCTTGTCAGGACAGAAATATGTCAGTGTCTCCTACCTCAAGCCAGTGCTCAGTCCCTTCAACACATCCATTCTTGCTGAGGAAGAGCGTGATACTCAGCTGACAAAGGATGTGAAGCATTCTAGCCTACTTGAATGATAAATATTCACGGTTTAGAACCAACTACGTGGATAAAGAAAAGGTGGAACAGGTTATATCCAGAGCAGTCAAAAAAATAGTGTCACGAGTAAAGGCTCAACAGGACACGCTCTCAGGGGCTGCTGGTGCAGCAGCAGAAGCAGAGCCTGTTCCTCCTCCTGAGGAAAAAAGATAAAAGACTTTGGCCAGCTTTTTCAAAAGGCAGAGCACCACCACCACCAGCAGCAGCAGCAGCAGCAGCAGCACATTGTCAGAAAAGGAACGCATCAGAATGGAGCTGACAGCCTACTTACAGACCATAGAAGTTGACAGTAATGCAGAATCTTTAGACTGTTGGAGATGCCATCAGGCAAATTTCCTTCGCATTGCCAAGCTAGCTCGGCAGTATTTATGCATCCCTGCCACCAGTGCTCCATCTGAGAGAGAGCGTTCAGCACTAGTGGCAACATTGTCACGTTCCACAGGGCTGCACTCAAACCTGATGTTGTGGACCATCTGGTTTGCCTCGCTCAAAATTTGTAAATGTTGAAATGTGTAATTATTGTTTCTATTATACGGGATAATCCTGCAAGCCAAGTTGCACTTTATATTTCTTTTATATGTTTACTACTGGTTTTGAAGCAATACTTTTGAAGGAAGTAATAACTAATTCAAGTTGCATACTTTTGTTTTACTATTTTGTTTGTTTGAATGTGTATATAGAGGAGAAGAAGAAGAAGAAGAAGAGAAGAGACGTACTTTATTTATCACATCACACAACACAATGCACACTACATGCACATGCCATGCGTCTTGTGAAATTATTTCTCCACATTTGACCCATCCTTGGTCAGTCCTTCCTCCGTGGCAGACCAGGAGCGGTGGGCTGCCAGCCGACAGCGGCGCCCGGGGACCCAGTTCTTTTCGTCACGATTGGTCAGGTGGTGATCTTCTTGCATGTTTTTAGTGGGGGCTTTTTATGGAGGATACTCCAGGTAAGCACGGGGGGAACATGCAAACTCCACACAGAAAGGCCCCTTGAGATATGGGGCAGCAGGCACTGAAGGAATGGTGGAGGACACGCCCTCAGCACCCCAGGCGGGAATCGAACCCGGGACCTTCTAACTGTGAGGCGACAGTGTTTCCATTGTGCCACTGTATATATACACCTCAAAGCAAGTTGCCTTCATGAAGGTTCAGTTAAGTAGATAAGTAATAATAAGTAATTCTTCACCAAGTCACACTTGTTTTATATTTCCTTTTTAGATTTACTTGAATACATGTGTAATGTACCTGGGTTTGAACTTGAAGCAAAAGTAAAATTATTGCAAGTTGCAAAATTTTTGTATTTATTTGTTTAAGTATTATTTAAGCTGTATGATATTTGCAGTTACAGGGGAAGGGAACTGTTTAATTAGTGTAGTCGCCAGTTGGTTTATAAAAGATGTTTGTGAAATTTGTACAATAAAAGTTCTGTATTTTGACTGCAATTGTCTTGCATTCTGATTCCTCATTTCATTAGAATCATGAGTGGCTCTTCTTTGTAGACAGCATCATTTTCTGGGGCCATGCAAACCTGTATTAATACTAGTGTGGAATTATTCTACAATATTCACTCATCATGACAATAAAATAGACCATCCTAAGTCAATCTACTGCAGTATTTCCATGCATGAAAAAATAAATACCGTCGTATACTGTGAAACTTAGAATTTTGAAAAATACCATGATGTACATTTTTGGTCATACCGCCCAGCGCTAGGGACAGGTGACACAAATCAAACAATCACAAGGGCGGGAACACACAGGAGGTAAAACAAAACATGACACAAGGAAAACTTATATATAACAATATAAAACTGGAAATAACAAAACCAACCAAACCAGACACAGTGTTACAGTGTTTCTACTAAGTATATACAGGGTTGTAATAACATAATCACTTGGTATTCATTATTTTAAATATCCCTCAAAATCACCCGCATTCTACTGAGGGATTTACATAGTTAAAATGTGGATTTATTTTGTAGAACTATGTGAGGGGAATAAAAGAATGACATGCACATTTCAGTCTCTTAGTCAGAAAACAGCTGTTGATGGCCCACCCATTTACAAATCGAGCTATTCATATCATAATAAAATGTTAAATCAGCATTTGTTATTGGATCATTATGAGGTAAGAAAATGTGTGAAAACAGGCAGTATGACTCCGAGGCCATTACCTTTGACACTGGGGACAGGCACTGTTAATTGTGTGTTGACAGCTAAACATTCATTCCATTCCAACGTTCTAACATTTTAATAGTCAAACACTATTGACTAATCACCCATGTGAAACCAACACCTATGTTTATAAGCTTCATCAGCATATATCAAGCAGTGGGTACTTGGGGTGGACTTGTTTTTTCAGACCTTTCATTGCAGTTGACAATGCTTGTGTGTCATAATGGGTGATGCTTTGTTAAACCCAAAAGCAGAGATTAGTGCAAAAACAGTTCATTGCCTGGCTGTACAAGAATTCTGAATATGCAATCCAAGCAAGCAGAGAAGAATGGCAGATGGTAGCAGGCCAGGGAGACGTGGCAGTGAGAGTTGGCTGACTTACGCCAGGAGATCCAGGTGGGGAATGGCTCAGAGTTTTCTAGCTTGAGGAGACACAACATGAGTGAGTTTAGAAAAATCAAGCATAGATCAAATCACAAGAGCTAGAGCAAAAAAGGGAGTGGAGAAAAAGTACCACATAGGACAAGTGATCATGGTGAAGACTGGAGTGAAGAACTGGGGTTTGTATACTGTGTCGTTTGATTGCTGATGAGCCTCAGGTGTGCAGGTGGGCTAGTAGCAGGAGGGAAGCAGGTGAGCCATGCCCACCTCAGCTTAGACACAGACAAAGACACACAGAGAGAAAGAGAGAGAACACACACACAAAACACAAGGACAGGGATACAAAGGAAACACAGGGAGCTGGCAGGGAAATACTACCAATCCTGTTGTCATGTTCGCTTGCATTAGTTGCAAATACATACGTTCAGTTCAGCATTCAGCAGAAACATGAGCACGTTCATGCACAACACTGGCTATTGTATCCCTCTTGGGTGTTTGTGTGATGAAAGTCAGTTATTAGTCAGTTATGTTATACTGACACACATATGCTGAAAGATCCTATTCAGCTTCAAGTACAGTGCTTGAGTGAATGAGTTTTTTTTTGTTTTTTTTTTTAACAATGCACACTTCAGCCTATGTATCTTCAACCACACATTACATGCATACTCCTGGTACGACCCAGCTGCCCTCAGGAAAAAGTCACAGACACTGGTGGTGGGGGATATCAAAAAGCTATGCCTCAAGGGAAAAACTGCTGCAATGAATGGGACATTGTGTCTTACCCCACATCAAAGTTTTACTCCACACAGCAGTCTTCAACACAACCAAACAGACAAAGAGAAACTTCAGACAAACTGTTTCCAGCTGGTTACAGTTTCTTTACACGAATAAAATTAAAAATATACCCTATAAACACTGAAAATACTACACATTGTTTTGTCTTAGACACTGCCCCATCAAAGCAACAACACACTTACTTTAATCAGATTATCATTCTCAGAGAGCTTTTTTCCTTTCATTTCTATTAAATTTGTAATGCTGACAGTAGATTTGGAGGTTTGATACAGTTTGTATAATAAGTTTTGTTTTTTCAAAGGGTCAGAGCTGCTAAAGAATTGTCACTACATTGTTACCACACATTTTGAGACATTCTGAAAAAAGCAAACATTAGAAAGAAAGAAAGTTATGACATAAGTTGGGACCAAAATCTTTGAGACAAGGTCATGGCATTATAACTGTTGCAACTGCTGCTGTGGATGACTTTGTTAATTTGCTTTATAGAGGTGCCATTGTGGGCGGCACAGTGCTGAAGCAGGTAGTGCGCGTGCCTCACAGCAAGAAGGTTGCCGGTTCGATCCCCGGGTTGGGTCTTCTGTGTGAAGTTTGCATGTTCTTCCCGTGCATGTGTGGGTTCTCTCCGGGCACTCTGGCTTCCTCCTACAAACCAAAAACATGCTCATCAACATGCTTGACTTACAGTTGTCCCTAGGTGTGAGTGTGAGCGTGAATGGTTGTATGTATGTTGCCCTGCAGTCGGCTGGTGACCGGCTCAGGGTGTACCCTGCTTCTCGCCCGTTGACAGCTGGGATAGGCTCCAGCCCCCCCCCCCCCCCAAACCCCAAAAGGGATAGTCAGGGTATAGAAGATGAATGAATGAATGAATGAGGTGCCATTGTGCTGCTGATCATGAATATTTGTTAAATGATCTGCCTTTCAGTGGCTTTGATGATTCTGGTAGAAAAAATTATTTAGTCTAAGAATAATACTGAATTTTCTGCTAAGCAGGCATTGTTATCATTGATGATGCCATCATTGATGATGCCATCTTGTATGCCACCGTCACCAACCTTTTCCCAGATTCAAGTTTGCTTTTGATGACCTTTAGACCTTAACATTTCACAGGAGCACAGAGCTTTGATGTTCCAACTGAGATCTAAGCTCTCAATGGAATGTACTTGGAACACAACAGCATTACCTCTGTAAATGACATTGTTATTGTGAGTTTCTGCCCTACCTGCGAGATTCAAATGGTCAACAAATGCAAAAGCAATTCACAGGAAACAATGCATGCACATTTTCCAGTCTTACTGTTTTAATTTGAGCTCATTGATATTAACTTCACTGTTTACTGTTTACTCTCCCACAACCATACCACAGCTGTACTGACTTACTGCTAATGCAAACCCAACTTTCCTACTGCTGCTAGTTTACATTAAAAAACATTCAACTGGCAAAACAGTCAATTATTGAATACTTTGGTTATATAGTAGAGTGTCTTCACATTGAACACCTTGCTCAAAAACTGAAAATTCAAATTGGATTCATATACTGGAGCAGAACAACAATAGCATATACGGCTAAGACAACAAATAACCATAAAGCTAATATGGTGATTGTTAAAGGAACACTCCGCAGTGTGTACAGTATGTTAGCGACTGTGATGTAGTGGCTGGGCAGAGTTAGCTTGTTTCCAATACTAAGGCTAACGCTACTGATTGTCGCGGCAGCCACACAGACGCCACAGGGAGGAGGGGCTTGGAGGCAGGGCATGAGTGCAGCGGAGAGGGAGGAGAAGTGACGTGGAACTTGTGTTGGTTCAAATTTTCAGGCTAAGTCCGCTCTCTTCTCCATCTTACCTACTGCAGCTTAAAGTGTAAGCAAATATGTTGTTGTTGTTGTTGTTGTTGTTGTTGTCTCCGGGTTAGTGCACTCCATGCAATCCTGAAGCATTTCAGTTGTGTCTGGAGTCCATCACTTTCCGGTAGTCCTGGATGGTTTCACCCTCTTCAGTTGCTGTCTGTATGTCAGGAACATCTTAATTATGCAGGGATCTATAGGGTGTGCAGGGGATGGAGCAGTATTCATGTTTATGGTGGAATAAAAGTGGTCCAGTGTGTTACCATCAACCAGTTTGCTCAGCCTGCAAGCATTTTGTTTCTCGGCTGGGGGCTTATGGAGAAATGTAAAAACTTGTGAACATGATATGCAAGATGTCTCTCAGGGAGTAATATGATCTGCACTCCCAGTCAGCTCTGATAAGTTGGTATAAATTATATCGGTACACAATAACATTATAAAGACCTGTTCAGCCTTTATTTTATGAGCTGCTCTTCACCTTTCAGCATGCCACATTCAAATAAACTTCGCTCTCAAAATTGTGAGGTTGTAAGAGGCAGACTTAGGTGTTAATTAGGATAGAAATACACCTTTGGGGATTTGTCTTTTTTTTTTTTTTTTTTTAGCAGTGGAGGCATTGGTGAGTCTGCCACCAACGAACTCCTCACCCGATCAAGGCTGCAGTTGCCTGCCACCCTGTGCTTTCATTTTCTCTTCCTCCTGCTCCAAGTATTGGTGGACCCGGACGGACAACAACTTTATTGATAAAGAGACGGCAGAATGGCCTTTGGAGAACGTGCCTGTCACAGCTACTGCATTAAATGGCAACCTCCTGTCTGCAATAACACACATATCCCTGTCCAGGAGCTCATTCTGTTTATCACACTGTCTATGGTCTGTTCCTTTCCCTGTGAAAACCTCACCTGTCTCCTAGACTATGTCCAATCAATTTGTCCAATATGCTGCCTATCACAATCTTGGAGAGGTTTTCAGCAAAGAACTAACCGTCTCTCGACCCCTCCACTGCCCATATGATTGTGCCATTGACCTCCCCCCAGAACTCCCCTACCTACCAGCTGCGTGTATAACCTGTCAGGACCCAAGAGGGAGGCCATGGAAACTTACATCCAGGATTCAGTATCTGCAGCTATTATCCACCCTTCCTCCTCAACTATTGGTGCATGGTTTTTCTCTGTTTCCAAATAACGTCAATCCACCCATGTATTGATTTCCGTAGCTTGAATGCTATTACTGTTAAAAATAAATACCCCTGACCACTTATCTCCTATGCTTTCAAGTCACTTCAGGGAGCTACTGTCTTTTCCAAGTTAGACCTCTGGAATGCTTATCATGTAGTGAGAAGGGAGGGGAATGAGTGGAGGACAGCATTCAACTGTTTCAACTGCTTTCGCCACTAAATAGTTTGGACCCAAGGATGCAGACCTGGACACAGGACTTATGAAAACAAAATAATGATTTATTAACAATACGGAAACAAAAGGCACACTCAAACGAGTGGAAAACAAAAAACTAAAGGCGCACTCAAAAGGAGTGGGAAACAACAAAAGGAGCTCCAACGAGGCGGGTATGAAGTCAAGGCACACGTGGAAGCGGCAGGTAGGCACTGGAACAAAGAAACAGCACACAATAAGTGGCGATATTAAACAGTGGAACATTAACTGTGTCTCAGGAGGAGAGGAGGAAAAAGAGACGTAGTACTCACAACAAAGCGACCAGACACCGTCAAGGGAGGATGAGGAATAATCCAGCACAGGTAGGAGAGGGCTCTCTCCTTAAATACTGTGCCAATCAGGAACAATGCCTCTCAGGTGAGTCCCTGAAGGGGCGGAGCTGACTGGGAGTAAGGAAACGCCCAGCTACACAGACAGGGGAGAACAGACAGACAACAAACACTAGGAAAAAAGGGCCAGGAGACACACTAGGAGAGACGGGTAAGCAGGATCCTAACATCAACACTCCATTAGGGAATTTTGAATATCTAGTGATGTAATGGGTCTTACCAGGATCCAACTGCAGCACTGACAGAACTGAGAGGCATGTGAGTTTCTTGTTCCTGGTCTCAGGAATAATTTGGTTTGCCAACCAACAAAGAGTCTCACTGGTTATCAGGTTCAGAGGGGGCAAGACGGAAGACGTAGTTAGAGTCACAAAGCAGAGGTCTTTACCAGGGGATAGGAGAGCAGGCGAAGTCTGTGGGTCAATAATAATCAAAAATCTCTCCAAGAGTAACTGCTGGAGAGTCTTGCATCAGGGCTAAGAACAATCAGCCCATTAAGTACAGTGCTGATTAGTGATGAGTCCCAGGTGTGTGTCAGATGATTGAGCAGATGGGCGAGGCATACAGGTGAAGAGTGTTGGCAGAGCAGGGGAGCAGATGAGGGAGAGTGGCAGCAGCTGAGGAGTTGACGGATCTGACAGGTGATGTCGTTTGGGCTCACCAATGCCCCAGCTGTCTTCCAAAATCACATCAATGACATCCTTCAACAAGCTCTTTGTTGAAGTTGAAAAGTGAGAGCTTCACTTTCTTGGGTTTCATTATTGCTAGCAGACAGGTGAGAGCCGACCGTGACAAGATAAAAGCTGTGTAAGAATGGACTACTCCTGAGAACCACAAACAGCCCCAGTGCTTTCTGGGTTTTGCCGAATTTTTATCAGTGCTTCATCTGGGATTACAGCGGGGTGGTGGCATCCCTGTGCTTTCTTCACCAGGAAACTAACAGTGAACTATGATGTCGGTCGCAAGGAACTACCGGCTGTTAAAATGGCATTGGAGGGGTGGCGCCATTGGATAGAGGGTTCTGAGCAACCATTTTTGGCCTGAATCGATCATATGAACCTCTCCTACATCCAGTCAGCTAAATGACTCAACTCCCACCAGGCATGGTGGCCACCTTTTTACCAGAAATGGTAAACCTTACATCCTCTTCCAACAGCAGAGCCACAGGCTTATCAATATTCAAGGTGTTTCTCGGGTACCTGCCTCCTTTGTTCCCTTCCCAGGAGGAGGAGATATCCATCCCACCCGTCCAGCTCCACCTCCGCCGTTGTAGGAGGATCTGGAGGAAGGCTCATGCTGCATTAGTTTGATTGGCAGAGAAGAATAAATGGATCACTGATTGCCACTGCAGAGAGGCTCCCGAATACAAACCAGGTCAGAAAGTATGGCTCTTCCAAAAATATACCCCTTGAAATTGACTAAGAAACTGTCTCCCTGGTTCTTAGGCCCATTCACGGTTGATTCCGTTATCAATCCCATGGCCATTAACCTGAAACCATTTTTCAGAGTCTTGGTATGTTATTACCGCCATAATCAAAGTGTAGCTGTTTACCATTGTTGCTAAGAAACACATTTGGCAGTTGACAATGCATACACAGAGTAAATGAGCCTGGTGTGCAGTTCTGTTACTCATACTTGTAGGTGCCACCATGAGTGTAAAAGCACCTAATATAAAGCCGGTGCACTAGAAATTTCTTCTCCAAAATCTGCTGTCTGACCATGTACACTACATAACAGCACAAAGTAAACCTACACTAAGCAATATAGTTTATCAGAATCAGAATCAGAAATACTTTATTGATCCCTGAGGGGAAATTGTTTAAATCTACAATGAATAAATTTCCATGTATACCATGAAAGGGGACACCTATACAGGCAAACCCACAGAGAATCATCACCAGCTCTGCTGTCCCATACAGCTCTATGGATCTTTATAACTTCTTTTTGTTCATTATCTTGGTTTTCTGTCTGCAAACTCATTCTAGTCCACATTAGTAAATACTCAACATACTAAAAATAAATTATTCAAGTCCAAGAATGAGCGTACGTAATTTGCCATAAAATGACAAATCATATGATTATAAAGGTAGTCTTGCCGATAGGGTGCTTGGTCTGATTTTATGAATTTAAGCAATGGAAGGAATACCTGAAGACACTAATTTAAGCAATGCATCCAGACATCAAACATATTTATTTTGACCAAACATGATTCAACAAACAAGGCTCAAGGAAGCATCAAAAATGAATGAAATATACTGTCTTCACAATAGTAAAGACCTTTTAGATACTCTATTTAATTCCGTAATTTATTAGGCCTTCGCTGTAGTGTTTACTAGACAATGTTATAGATTGTGTTATATTCAAGTGTTTATATTAGATATTGATAATAGATATAATAGACAGCTACTGATCAGCAACAGCAACAAATGAAACTGATAAAACAGAACACATCTGGTGAACATTATGGTGGAAGCAGGTACAGATAATTAATGGATGCATGGATGGATGGATGATGAGACAGGTAAGTGGAGTTTGATATTTGTTTAAAGGAGGGAGAAACATAGACAAGGCTGATTAATTAATGTCAGTATCACTAGCCTTGACCCATGTCCTGAGTGCACACAGCTGATTACAGCACAATTTAATAATGATGTAATAATAAACAAAAAAATTAAGGGGGCTGGTTTTTCTTTCGAAAAGCAGACAAAGCTGGAGAAAAGCTCGAGGTATCAGAGTGAGTTGATATCTTTTAAGAGTGAATCAATGATTGACAGCCAGAAGGAAGCTGAGGATGGACAGACACACATCAGGTGCTTGTTTTCAGATATCAGACCTTTCCTCAGCTGAAGACTTGTCTCCAGTTTTTATCTCACATCAAGATAAAGAGCAGGTGGACATGGAGGATATTAAACCACAAAGTGGATATTGTTTTCCTTCTGCTGGCATCCACCTCCAGGACACAGTCTATGCCCATCCAAAATATGTGCACTGTGTTATTGTGGTCAAGGATATCTAAGAATTACACACCTTTTGTGCTGCTCTGGTCATGTTATTACCATGATAATCAAAGTGTAGCTATTTACCATTGTTGCTAAGAAACACATTTGGCACCTGTCATTGCATACACAATGCAAATAAGCCTGGTGTGCAGTACTATTTTTTGGGTACTTTAAGGGCCTGGGTTTTGCCTCTCAGGCTACATATGGGCTGTCATATCTTGGTAAATATTGTTAAGTCTGTGTGCAATTTGAAAGGAACACCTGAAGACACTACATCTCCAGAGGATATATTGTAGTGGCTCAAAATATCGTTTTGACAAAACAACTGCAAAACAAATGAATTTTTCATCCATAACAGGTTTGCTCAAGATTTTGGACAGACATTCAAGGTTGGTTCAGAGGGACATGTCCACAAAACTATTGGATGGATTTCCTTGAAATGACTCATTTCCTTCTCAAAATGAATGCCTGGAATATGATTCTAGCTGAGAAATTTGAAAGCCCCTATATTTGAATTTATTTTACATTTAATCGTTTTTTGTACTTTATGCTTAAATACAATCAAATTCAAATCTCGTAAGTCTAGAAAATGTCTTAAAAAGCAAATGTTACTTGTGTGTAATTGTAAAATTTTAATATTAATATAATCCTGAAAAAAAATATTGAAGAATGATCTTGTGTCCTCAAAGATAGATTCTGCCCTGGTGACATCATGTCCAAATCTTTGATAGCAACAGTTGTTTTGTGGCATTCATCTCCGCAGCCATGGAAATAAACAAACAAAAAGCTCATAAAATCATACTCAAACAATCAGTGTATTTTTTTTTCTTACTGTCTGTATTGTATTATCTCAGCTATATGCTATCCCAATGAATGAGTCACGGTCGCACAGTGAACAGCTGCTCTTCAGAGACATAAAGAGGTCAAGAATAAAATGCTTCTGTCAAGGTTTTTCATTTGATAATAATTTCTAAGTTAACACATTAAATGCTTCAGGTTTATGTATATAAAGTCCAACAATCAAACAGTTTATCCAGATGATCTTAACCACATTACTTGGAGGTAAAAACAATGAAGTGCACTTGAAATGTTGTTAATAATCCGGCATTGCAGAGAAAAACTGTAGAAGTCATGCTGAAAATATCAGTTATAATGCCTCATTAGTAGCCCAGCAGACCAACTGCCATTTAATTTTATTTATTTTCTTATTTATTTTTGTCATACAGGTATTGCTTTAAGGTATGCCCAAGCATTTCATTTTTTACAGTCTCGGCAGTATTAACACACAAATAATTGATTAATTCACTGCCTTGAGGCCCTGCATCCCCAGACCCAAGTTTGCAGCTTTTTCTGGTTGGTAATGGGACAGAATACTATAGAAAATACAATAGGTCAAAGTTACAGTGACGGTAAACTGTCTGGAAAATGATTGATGATTGTTGCCTTCGACTTTCTTTTCACCCAGATGAGTTTGGCTAAACTCTCTGTCTGATCTCCTTGTGTTTCTTGCCCTGTCTGACTTCTTTTTAGTGATGTCACTATGCTCCCAGATCTGAGCAAATAACCTGGTAATCATAAAGTTTTTATAACTGATATAAATGACAGAAAAAAACCCCCACCAAAATAAGATCAAATACATAATAAAGTAGAATTATACTTAATTATACAAAAATTTAGCATTTGTGTATAGTATGTATCAGCTGGACTTCTTTTTAGAGACTGTTTCAGAGAGGGTTAGCAAAGATTCATATGAGCACAGTTCAGTTCACTGGGGACTGGATTGTGTCTGTATGCTGAGAGCTGTTAAAGGAATGACAATGTTGAAAATAGGTCAGAGGGGTAGAAAGACAGCCAGGGAGAGAGAGAGAGAGAGAGAGAGAGAGAGAAAGAGAGAGAGAGAGAGAGAGAGAGAGAGAGAGAG
>JBBMOE010000074.1:861439-884183 GCA_037975065.1 Chaetodon trifasciatus
GAGAGAGAGAGAGAGAGAGAAAGAGAGAGAGAGAGAGAGAGAGAGAGAGAGAGAGAGAGAGAGACCCCCTCTGAGAGTCACTCGCAGAGCCAAAACCTGGTCTTGATCAGTACATTCCATTAGTCAATACAATCACAATGTTTCATTACTGCCAGTGGGGACTGTATCCTGTATCCTGTTGTATTTTCCATAAAAACCCTTTCTATAAACATAAGGCCCTTGGGAGATCATGGTCATTTTTTAAATTACAGTATCCTCATTGTCACACACCCATCCCTCCATCCACCCACATTATACTTTTCTGAAGAAGTGACTCCAAGTACCTCATGGCTTTTTCATTGCTGAATCTCTATAAAGATGACTGACAAGAATATAACTATCTGGACAAGATGCTTCAAATTCAGTGTAGTGATGTCACCACTAACGCAGTAGCAAGCACATCAACATCACCCATAAAATTCTTTCTCATATGTTTGACAAAACAAATGAGCCTGAGGTTCACTACTACCTTTTTCTGGAGTTTCATGGAGTTTCAAACTATTTCATGGTCTCCCTGAGCAGATGGTTGTTCCCTAATTAGATCACATGATAGAAACAGAGCTATTGTCATGACAGCTGACCTAACTTCATCCCCTAATAAAGACTGCAAGAAGCTCCAGTAAAAGCTAGTAAGTGGACCACAAGTTAAGAAATAATTTGTCAAACTTATATTTCCAAGGTCAATAATAAGCTTTCACACTCAACCCTTGCCATACTTTTTAATTCACAATTTCTTAACATGTAACAGAAGCAAAGGCATTAGATGTTTCTTATATTTCACAGTCTATCAATAAAATAAAGGCATATTTAATGTGTAAATTTGTTAATGGCACTTTCATACCCCAGCCATTAAATCATAATTTATCCCTTAGATCAACGATGTTTTCAACGTGTAAGTGCCTCGCATTTTGTACTTGTTTAATGTTTGGTCCATAAAATTGATACACCCTAATGTCCAATGAGCACTTCTCCAAAAAGTCAATGTAGCTATCTTCCTCTGTGTTATTTTTCTTTTTTGACTGTGGGATCTGAGAGCCAACATATCTTCGCTGGACTAAGAACAAAGGAAGAGAAAACATTCTTGGGTGTAATAATGAATTAGGGTTAGAAAGGGTGACTAATGGCCATTTCAAGAACAAGGTCAAGGTCAACCACTAGCCTACAGAACATTCCCTGTGCATTGTGACCATCTGCACTTTAACCTCTTTTCAAAACAAGTCAAGGACAGGAGAAGTGCTCTTAAACTAGACATGAGAGGGTAAAAGCATTCCCATATGCCGAAAGACATTCCTCAGCATATCAGGTTTATGGGGTCCATAAAAAAGGTACATCATTGAATTATTAAAATTGTTACATTTTTTTAAAATGGCTGAAGACAAGTATGAAACAAACATAAAACAACATAAAGAACCACTATATACAAAAACAGTTTCTCTCTCTTATTAACCATTCAACTCCAACACAGTGATTTTCAAATGATTGTTTTCCCAGCATTTTCACGTGACTGCAGAATGTCTTATCTTTGAGGGATATTTGTTACAGTCTCCTTTCACCCACTGCTGATGTGAACTAACAATGCCTCTAAATCCCTTTGACACAATTGACAGTAACAGTTATCTACAGTGATATGCTATCGAAATTAACTGAGCCTGAGGATTTTGCTGTGAAGAAACTTCATAGAAAAGTTTTACTACCTCAATAAGGCAGAATGCTTTTGCCATCACTACACTGATTTCAGAGGCTCTTTGCAGGATCTGGCTCCAGCTGTGAAATGCTGAAATTAATAGATGACTCCACACATTATTCTCAAATATTAGCAGATTGTTTGACATTACTAATGAAGCCGGATATATATTATAATTACAAGGCCCAGTGCAATCATGAAGCAATCCGATCTTGTGCTGTGTGCTCAGTGTATGAAACATCAAAGCAGTTTGTATCACATAACAACCCCATACCAAAAAAGGTCAGTGGTTTTCAGTGTCCCTTTCCCCTCCTCTATCAATTGATATCTAACAGTAATATCCAAATATGTCCAAACAGTGGGCAGTTCCACAGTCAGAGCAGGTAAAACATTTAGCTTGTCCCCTTAACAAGTCCATTATTCACTCCTGCTTACCTCTGAAGCACAGTCTGTTTATTTAAATGTTATTTTCTCTCCTGTCTGCTTAAACATGGGTCTTGACCCCTGCTGAGGGGTTGGGAGCTCCCTGTTTATCATGAGCTCCAGAGATCCAGTGGTAGCAGTCAGTGGAATTCTTGTTGCGTGGCTGAACAGCACAGCGGGCGCAGTAGACAATGCCCAGCGCCACCATCACCACAATGAAGATACAGATAGGCACTAGGAGGCCCACTAGCAGCCAGGTGCTGCTCTGTTCCCTATCTTCCTTAACAGAATCCAGAGTCCCACCCACACTCGGTAGTGGCTGGGAAGGAATAAGCTGGGTGGGAACAACTGAGTCTTGGGAGTGTGTGATCTCCACATAGTCCTTTTCCTGCTCCCCAAACTCCTCCCTTGGGAACATGGAGTTTTCCCTCAGGGGGTACTGTTCTTCTCCTACATTGTGGTAACTGCGATCCGTAGGCATGTTGTGGTCTATGACTGAATCCTCTGGATTTCCTGGTTTCTGGCTGGAAGTGGTGAGCCCCACCCACCAATTCCAAGCTCCCTCAGAGATTGTAGAAGTGGAAAGGAAGGGGGGAGCTGTGGTGGTCTCCCCGTCATCATCTTCGTACCACCCTGTTATAGTACTGGAGATTGTGGTGGGTGGGGGTGTGGTGTAGATGGTAATTGGCAAAACTTCCAGCTCAGACTGAGATCTCTGTCCCCACTCCAACCAATCAGCTTCCCCATTATCTATGTTTTCCTCATCTTCCTCAGTCTCCTGTGTTGGAGGGTCCAGTGTTAAATCAAAGGGCAGTTCCTCCTGAGGGGCACTGGTGACCCAAATAACATCAGAATCCAAAACCCTGGGTGGGTCGGTCAGCCAGTCAAGAGACTGCTCCTCCTCCAGTGGCCAGTCAGTGTGGCTCTGTTGTGGATTCCAATCGTAGTCAACGGGGTCCCATACAGGTCCAGGCCGGTGGGTGACCCAAGGAAAAGGAGGGGTGACAACAGATTGGTCATTTCCATCCCCTCTTTTGTGACATGAGTAGTGATCAGACATGAGTTCATAACCTTCCTCACAGTAGCATTCAAATCCACCCTCATAATTCACACACATCTGCTCACAAGTCCCAGGGATCTGGCACTCGTCAGTGTCTTGGCATCGGCTGGCGTCCTCAGGCACAGGGGAAAAGCCCAGATGGCAGTGGCAGATATGAGAGCCTGGAGTGTTCTCACAGGCATGTTCACATGGGTCATTTATACACTCATCTATATCCTCACATCCACCTTCATCATCCGGATGGTAACCCTCCCGGCATCGGCATTCAAATGTCCCTGGTGCATTCACACAAATCTGCTCACAAGGACTCTGGAGGCACTCATCTACATCCAGACAGCCACGTTCATCTGGTGCAAGCATGTATCCTTCAGGACAGGCACAACGATACCCATCAGAAAGGGGCAGACACTCAAACTCGCAGGGGGCCCCTTGACAAACATCAGACAGCTCACAATTCTGCCCATCGTCTCCTAGTTGATACCCATCAGCACATTCACAGTAGAAATGAACACCGGCCGGCCTGCAGAAATGCTCACATCCACCGTTATTCTGGTCACAGGAGTTGTATGATACAGGGGGAGTGGAGCAGAGTGGAGAATCTCTTGACCACCCCACTGAGCCATCTTCCTTCAGCATACACAAAACTGACTGTTCGTCCTTGGTGTCTGCTGGACAGGGTACAGTAGCAACAGATCCAAAGGGTACATGGGTTAATAGTGTGCTTAGAAGGTTAAATGGTGTGGTGTAGAGAGCATTGCCTGCCCCTTCACTCCACAAGGCAGTGCACATTCCTTTGTAGGCATAATGGCAAAGATACCCATCTACAGAGACTGAGCAGGAACCATCCAGCCATTTGAAGTTATCATTCTGCTCTTGAGTGCTGTAGCCCATAACCACACAGCGCGGCACCGAGCACATACTAGGGGAGTCCTCCCTCTGCCAGTTGGTATACTCTGTGTCCTGGTCACCAGTAGTCCATGAGAAACCCCGCAGTGGGCGTGTGGTGGTACACTGACGAGGCTGGCGTTGCAGACCTATCCATACCCTGACCTGGGTGCGTGAGTGGCGCAAGTCAAGGGTAGAGAAGAGACTGGCAATAATGGTGGCATCATCCTTGCGTTTGATTGTAGCTAGGTTGCCACCTTTCTCTTTACAGGCCCTCCATGAGTCCAGGAAGGTCTTGCGTTGAAAGTAGACCACAAAGCAGCCGTCTGCATTGCATAGTGCGTCCCTTTCTCTCAGGTCCTGGCTGAAGACTGAGGAAACTCCAAAGAGCAAAGCCAGCAGGGAGGTTAAGAGAAGAGCAGCACTGCTCACCAAGAAGCCCATTCTTTTTTAGAACTGAATATATCTCTCCACTCTCCGCTTGTCTCTCACCCTGACTTTCTCCTTGCTTTTATCTCCCTGTCTTTGAAAATGTCTCTCAGCTGTGGCTTTTTCTTTTCTCTGGTTTTGTTGTCTATGTGAACTTTTCTCCCTACATTTGAGCCCTAGTTTTTTTTTCTGCCTGTGCTCTTTACTCTATCCTGCTGAAACAGATCTGTGCTGGAGTTGAGCACATGCAGATTGTCCCAAGATTTGAGAGAGCAGGAGTCGAGGCAAGAGAAGGGGGGTAAGTAGAGGGAGGGAGATATAAGAAGGGAGGGCGGGCAGAAGAGGAGAGAGGGAATAGAGGAAAAGAATTGTATGTTTTTTTGGGGGGGGGGGGGCTCTATGCCGATGTGTGTGGGGGGAGGTGCAGCAAACTGTGCATTTCTTTTTCAGAGGATGTCATATGGTTTTCATAATCCCCGGTCATGGACATAGTTTGGTACTTTGCCATTTACCCACACAGACATACACAAACACATTCATATGTGATACTTGTGATACTTGAAAAAAGTTTTCTTATCCTTAATAACTAAAATGAGACTGAATATTCACTTGAACAGATGCAATCTTTCCAGTAATCATTTATCTTCTATTTCTTCTTCTCTAGCCTTGAATTCCTCCATCTCCCTTTGTGAATCATTTCTCTCATCTTTTTATTCAATATGACTCAGATCAGCAGGTTCTTAACATGCAAACCTCCTATGGAGTTCAATACTTTTGACAGTATGTGTTTTGTCTGCTTCATTTCATTCCATACAGACTGATGGGAGGTTTTCCAACAGGAGCTCCACAGGCATTTTCAAGTTCGCTGAGTTTGTTTGATAATGTTTTTGTATATTTTCATGCATGTATCTGTCATGAGTTTGTTGATGACAAAAAAAAAGTGGTTCCAAAGGGTAATATGAAAAGGAACCAAGCTTTGACTTTAGCCTGGTATCTGTCTATTTCCACACAATTGGCAGCCTGCACTAAGAACACAACCAACAGCCAGAAAGAAGATACCAGATGCTGCACAAAAGGTCTGCAACTACATTAATAATAACAATGCTCTTCGTCATGCTAATAATTCTCAGATTGGGATGGGAAGTAGGGAAAGTAGCTGAGGTCGCTGGTGTGGAGGAGGAAGGCCTCTGGGTTTACAATGAAAACAAAGCCAGGCCAGTGAATTGGAGACTTGTGTTCCTGAATGGGGGGATGAAGGTATGTATGTGTGTCTGGGAGAAGAAGAAGAGGAATGGGGATATGGGTGGGGGGCAGTAGCAGGAGCAGGAGTCTGTAATAAATCCAGTTGACTGAGAGCCTACACTGTACCTTACTGTTGCATGGTGTAAAAAGTTACCTGACCTGAAGCTACAGTACAGTAAATTACTTTTATAAGTGACTATGCTCTTATCTTAACTATGCCTGCAGTGTAGAGGATCAAAAAGTACTGGACACCAGCATGTATGGCAGATTTATTCAGTTATATTGAAAATAAAACATAACTTTGTCCAGCAGAAATATGTTTTTCCTCTCTTGCTAATTATTTCACAGCCCCTTACATTTGTCTTGCAAGCCCTGGCCCTCATGTTGGTAACCACTGCCATAATACACTACTCTTTTCTTAGTCTTGTAAGCTTAACACATACTGAGGTTGTATATTGAAAGTATTTAGACACAGTGCTCTTCAACATTAAAAATGTGGCCATCAAAAATTTCTATGGGCAAATCAGCCTCAACTGCATTTCATCACTGGTCATGTAAACAAATATTGGAGTCGTCTATTAATGGACAGAAACTATTTATTGTCCACATTAGTATTTAAATTTTGCATGGGAAATCTAAAATTTTGCACCATTTGAATTTGTGGTGTTGACCAATAAACCATCTCGACTGCAGACCTCCATGGGAATGGAGAACCAGAGAGTCCAAAACAGAGCAAGTTATCATGATTTATTAGCTGTGTTTCCCTGCTAAGCTAGAGTACAATCTGTGCTGCACAAAAGAAACATGGTTTCAGACAATTATGAGTCAAGAGCCACTGGTATAAATACACCTCGTGAACAAATTCCAGTCAGTGTTCAAGCTATGTTAGAGAGCTTTTGTGACTGACCAGAGCTGACGTTTTCCTGGCTGGCTAGTGTGACAGCAATTAGCTCGCAAGCCATAGTAGTTTGCAAACTACCCCTCAAAGTAGTCACTATGTCAGCAAGTTTTTAGCACCAACTGATTTGAGAGGACGTGCAGAGGCACTTTGCTGTGCCACTCCTAGTACGAGTGGGATTTTAAAGTGTTTTGCAATTTCAGTCAGAGACAGGAGGTGATGGTAATAATATGAAATGTAGATGAGTAATGGCCTTGTGCAATAGTTATGGTTATCACAATGAAGGGGATACAACTAATGAGGTGACAAATAGAACAAAATAGTGAGAACTTTAAGAAGACAGACGGAAAAATGTGAATTTTTGCATGTGTCTCTATTCCTCTAGTGACCCTTCACCTACAATACAAATACACATTATACTTTCACACACACCTATACCCTGTCTCAGCTTGGCGAAAATTCAAACCAGGTTGACCATTTGTCCCCCACTGTGACATCACTCACACCAGGCAACCTCTCGCAGCTGGCCTGTTTTTATGACAGCTTGATATTTTGAGCTTACCTGGTGTTTAATGATCATGACTCGCCTTTAACACACGCTCAGTAAATATTTTTTAACAAGTCCCTGCACGCCTGTCTCCCAGCATCCATCAGTGCTCCACGATCCCCAGCGCTGGGCTAGACAGGATAAATACCATGTGTGGATTGATATCACAAGATTGGAGCAACGCTGCTGTGAACAATACGTGGGCTGGGGTGCGTGACAGTCTGACAACTTTATTGAGTTATCTGTACAGATAGGTGGTTCATTCACTCACACACATGCACATGCTGACTTCTTGAATGTGTCCCCAGCACATGAACAACATTTGGCCTGTCAGAAGTCAGGTTGCCACTGGATTAGCTGAATATGAGTTTCACCAACCATATCTTACATATTGTCCCTTTAAAATGAGATTCATTTTAGAATGCCTACAAGTACTCTTATTGATGCTTTATTGTTTTACACTCACATGTTGACAGCAGCATAGGACTTCTCCAGAATGCAGGAAATGAAGTTTCTGATACTAAAAGTCTCATGGCGGAGGACCAGCTGGAGATGTGACCCACAACCAGTTCATTATAGTTTATGATAACGCAGCACAGTGAGGATACAGATGTTTATAGAAGCAATGAGCAAAGCCTAAACAGTGATCTGTCTTTCAGTGTTAACAGAGAGTCCAGTCTGGAGTGTAGTTCATCCACTTCACTGATTAAGAATTTTAGAGTAACAATAGGTTTCACAATCAAACAAAGCATTTATATCAAATCAATGTTTCTGTTCATATTCTCTCTCTCTCTGTCTGCTCCTGCGAATCTGCATCATACCTTTTTACCAATCTAGCAATTTCTTAATACCTGGTTTTAGGGAGGTGCTGCAGCCCCCTCAGTACCCCTATTTCCCACATCCACTGGTTTTGAGTAAAATTATTGATGATGATTGCTTTTGCATTGATATCAAAACTGCATGTATTTACATAACATATACATAAACACAAATGCAGAGACATAAGACAAGACTAACAACTAGACAAAGAGAAGAAGATCTGGAAGCTGCTCTTGACATGGTGAGTAAATGAAACTCTGAACTGAAATTGACAGCAGATTACATCACTTGACTGTTGACTGCTTAGCACCCTTGGATTTCAAAATCCCTAAAGTGATTTCAATGTAAGAGATGACGGACAAAATTCACATTCATTGTTATGCGTATCCCAAAATTCAGCCAAAGCTAGCATGAGGGTTCAGCAGTCTGAGTTAGACAAATCAAATTAGCACCCTCCAAAGTTTTAAGTCATAAGTCATTTTAGTGGGTAATTCAATCTTTATGTGAGGACCCATGGTGACCTACGGGTTCAAGCCATCGGCCATGAACTGCAGCATCATACAATACCCCCAAAAGAAAGGATTGTGTACTTAAAACAGATCACTGATCACTTCATTTGTCCAAATCCTCAAATTAGATTCATTTCAATTTAGGATTGCACTTTTTGCACAGTCCAGGATTTTGAACTTACATCCATCACTACATCAGATGGAATACTCTTATCACAGTAACATACAGTATATACAACATATCCCTTTGATGACAGTAATGTACTTCAGATGGCAGTTTTGTACTGTACATATTGTACATTCTCACAATAATCCATTGCACATGAGGTGGCTGACTGAATTACAGTGAACACTGTATACATCCAATGAATCATTTTTATATACTTCTTCAAAACAATGCAATCAATAATGTGCACAGATTGAAATGACCAGCAGGTGTCTTGGATTATGATAGATTTATTTATTATTTATTTAACTGTCAACACAGTCTGACTGAAATTAGATAATTATGCATTTCATGAATAACAACAATTGTTACATTTTCTGAAAATATTTGTTTGTCCATGTTTACAGTCACATGACTGACATACATTTAAATATTTTTGTTTGCTTGTTTACTGTTTATTTTGTGCAATTTGTTAATCATTTATTATTAATTAGACACCTCATTATTGTATTCTGCTTTAATGATTCTTAATCTACTACAGACAAAAACACTGAATAAATTATCCTCAAAATATATTTGATTTGCCGTTGTAATCTTTTGTCTTAGTAGTACTTGTAGTAGTTGCAGCAGTAACAATAATAAGCCTCAAGCCCCCAAATAAGCTGAAGTTCCTTGAGGAACCTCAGATGGTTTGAAAATGGTGCTTTGAAGCATGCAAAGTGGTTCCAGACCATGGTGGAAAACAGGGCTCCTCAAGGAACAGGCAGGCAAACACAAGCACTGCACTGATGGAAACACACAATACTCCCTGTAAAACATTTTTCTTGTATTGATTAAACAGACAGAGATTGATATACAGACAGAGAGCTTTAGGTGCTATGCACATGAGGTAGGTGTTGTATTTTTTGAACAGAACGAGGCTAGCTACTAATTGATACCTGTGGACAACCATATTGTTTATCAAATTTCACTACTAGCAAACACTTAACTGAGCTGGTTTTCACTTTGAAGATAGGACTTTATTAATCCCACACCGGGGAAATTTAGTCATTACAGCCAGTAAGTGGTACAAAGAGCAAGCACAGAGGCATAAAGAGGTCAAAATAAAAATATAAAAGTATACAGGGTACAGGATAGAAAAACAACTATGAATATGTACATTTCTACTGATTATTAAAAAAATTGTAAATGGCAAAGAATCCTACTGCCGTAAGAAAGTACTGCTGCTATAAAAAAGTACTGTTGCTAAGAGCCAACAATGGTAAGCAGGGAGGCAACTGGGTTCACACTTAATGAATGGGCGATAAGTTGCTGCCTCAGGGCTTCAGTTGTGTTTCCTGACTGTAGAGACACAGCAGTAAATAATCAGCTGTCCGCAGGGAGGGTCTGTTGTTTATATGGGAATCTCCAAAGTGTATTTCACTTATCTTGATTCTCTATTCTTAACTGCTTAATCTTTACTAATGATGAAAAAAAAAACCTTAATGTAATGAGTGAGGTCACCATGGAACAATGTAGCGTGAAGTCAACACTCAACAGACTAAAACCACCACCACTCCTTCTCCTGCTGAGATGCAGAATGAATGGAAAAAGATGCTCTGACAAAATATAGCTGGCTAGCTGCCTCACTTACATTGCAAATAGATGTAATGCGTGAGGGGCATGATGGTTGTGAGGGATAGGGTTATATTAGAGCGATATTGAAAAGGGAAAATGATCAGGTCATTGTTTATTAACTGTTCAACAGTGTATTCCACAAACTAGTCAGCAGTTTTACCATGAAGACACAGCTTGACTCCTCACCACCATCTGCTCGGCCTTACCTCTCACACTGGTTAATGTTCAAATTTGCTGTCTGTTGTAGTGTCAAACATTCTGAAATTACTGTAAAATATTTTCAATATTTTATTTTTTTTTTTAATTATCAAGGCCACTCTTATTAATGCAAAAACTATGAATGTCATGCAGCCTTTAGTATAGCGTTATTATGTAGACTAATTTTCACTCAGCACCTCCAGCTCTGACTTGCAGTATCTAACAACACATACTGTGCAAATGTCTTGCCATTTTGTCCCTACTAAATAAACTTCCATACAGGATGTCATTATACTAAAACACAGAACCAGCTACTTTTATAACACTGGGCTCTTTCTCCATTTTACTGCCATTATGTCTAAATAAACCTGACAGGAACTGAGGTCAAACTGTATTATACTCTGTGTCTGTCTTCCAGCTGTTCTGCCTCAATGCCTAATGGACTGTATATCTGACTTCAGCAATCTGCTGGACTTAATGTATGTCATTTAGGTGGGGGCAAAATAAACATTCTTCATGGAACTATTCAAAACAACAGAGGCTTTGAAGACTGTTTAGACTGTATGTGTTTTGCATGCCAAGTGTCTGGAGGGAGTGTTGGGATCTCCAAACTGATATCCTGCTTCCCCTCCCATCACCCCCTCTCCACTTCATCACCCACTTCTCCCACAAGAAGAGCCAGGTTTGATCCAGGGGTGTGTGAGTCTGCATTGTAACACAAGCACTGTAGATAGTGAACTGTGGATATTGTCTAACAACACCTAGCCTCATATCTCTGCTCACCGTGCTGTTTCTGATGTCATAATGGGACACAATCAGCTCTCAGGTTGAATACAACACTTCACCATTTATTTTTATTCCTAACTGGATCCCCATCAGCTTTCACAAAATGGTCTGATTTACACACAAAAAAATGATAAAAATAAATAAAATAAAATTTAATTTGATAATCTTGTTTCTGAACGCACCCTGATTTCTGAGCAGCAGTCTTGGCATCGTCCCTTTGAAGCATCAAAGACCTCAACTCATCATCTAACCATGGTGCAGTACTGTCCTTTACAAAACTTTATATAGAAATTCAAGTGGGTTGAGTCACAACCTGTGTAAGATGGCAAACAATGGCTATACACATCAGCTTGTACTATAATGGACCATTTTTAGAAAACCAATAAATATTCAAGTCACCCAGAAGGAAAATATCCTTATATAAAATATCTGTCACTGTATTTAGAGTTTTGCATATTCTGTCCAAATAGACATATAACATAAATCCAGTGACAGCCACCTCAGAGTCATCAGAAATGCCGTCCAGGTGTGTTTCTGAAACATGAATAATGATTGAAGAGCAGATTCTGGTAATCTCATTAACCTTATTCCTGAGGTTACATATATTTAAGTGAGCAAGAACTAAATAGCTGACATCTGTCAATTATAATCATAACACGTGATTGATATCAGTCACACACTATATTGTTCCAGGTCAGCCACTCTATCAGCTTCTGTTGTTTATGTCAACTTCACAGAAGACAATACAGAGTCCAAAAAAACCCCATCATAGTTTCAAAAGTCGCCGCCAGCAGCAACACAGGCACAGCCAGGCTAACTACACCAAGCTACCTGGCCAGTCTGCTAGTCCCATTAGATCAATTTCCGAATTCAAGCTCAAATGAACACACCGTCAGGGTTTCGTGGGGCATGAAGACAAAAATGAATCCCCACTGCTCACCTTAATCTGGAAACATATTGCTCTCATTCACACAACATCCCACAATTCTGTCCTCACTGTCCTCGCAAAACCTGTTCAATTTGTTCAAAACTTGTTTTGCACTTGCTCAACCCTTTTGTTGTTAATGAACTTCCGTACATGATTGGTAGATGTGATTTATTTGTATGGTATCAAACGGATGGCCTGATATTCTCTCCACTCTATCAAGTGCCAGTAATCAATTGTAAGTTAAAATCTAATTCCGATAACTGTGGCAAGCTGACTTTATGTTTGTATCAACACTGTATTAGCATTATTAATATCTGAGCAGCGGTCTAAGGACACAAATTACCTGGCTCTCCTGAGAAAATTATATCATGATAACACTCCAACACTGCATGCACTAATCTGTTCAGGCCCAATCATAAACCCTGGCACAAACAATGCTCCTTTATTTTGGATGTGTGCCAAAGACCCATAAATCATTAAAATAATCTTGCAAGAGCTTCAGTCCCTTCACATAAGAGGACAGGAGATGAAGGTCAGTTTGCAGGTTCATTTTTTCAGCCTCTGCGTCCTGCCCTCTCTGCCCTCAGCAAACATACAGCGATCACAGTTTCTTCACAGTACAAAGTCCAGATACACCACGCTGACCCTCATATAATGCTTCTCTGTGAGTTACTGACCGCAGGGAAACACAATTAACCCTCTCTGCAATTACATCCACTGACAACATATCACCTCAACACAATGCACGTATGTGGCTTCACGGTGGTACATCACATTAATACAATGCAATCTATCATTACTGCCCCAGTCAGGCAGCATGAGGTTAAAGATGTATAGGTACAGACATGCTTTATAGGTTCAACTGTGTCTGAAGCCAAGGTCTGACCATAATGATGCTCACAGAACTTAAAGCAGTGTGTGCATATGTTTTGATAGAAAGGTTTCTGACTGCTGGCCATATCCAGCATTAACTGGGCTTTAAGGGACCCCAACTACCCCAGAGGTCTCTAAAGTCCCTGATTCAGTGTCATCTTGTTATACTGTGCAAGTCTTTTCAAGATGGACATGGGCATCCCAGGCAGTTAGAGTTCATGCACATTTAGGCTGCTTGCACACAGGGAGGAATTTAAAATGGCATGAAACTTGGTGAAGGCATCATGTTTCAAAGATCCAAAGCCCAAAGTTAAGATCTTTGAACTTCACTGTATTTACGCCTTGCTAGCACTATGGGTCTAGTGATAAATTCTACTTTTTTGGTGATCCCCTGACATGAAGTTGGCCATTAGGTTGACATCTGGGTTTCTAAGTGAAATGTTTGAACAACTAGTGAATGGAATGCCATGAAATTTGGAAAACACATTCACGTTCAGGAAGAATTACTTATGTGATCCTCTGTCTTACTCATCATCAGGTCTAAATTTCAATTCATCCAATAACTTTTGGTTTACTAAATACCTGCAAGACTTCATTTTTCCCCCGGTTGGGGGCCTTAAGCAACTCCTTTAGTAACAGAGTGCTGCATCCAATGTGTGAGAAAGACACACATCCCAACAGCTGTCAGATTGTTTAACTCTACATTACGCCATGTAGCACTGTATTGATACTGTCTCTTCTCAATTCGACATCATGAACCTACTTTTGATTTGCACTATTGTTATCAAGGTTAATATATGCTTAATGCTAATATCTGCTCACATTTATCCATTTCACCTGGTGCAGTTTCAAAATTTGCATATTTCTCTCAACTGTGCAATAACACTATTTATTAACCATCTTGGCAACAGTATTTTTATAAACTGTATATATTGTGCATATAAATAGACCTTGTATTTCCCAAGTGAAATAGTATTTTCTCAGGTGCAATAGTATTTCTCAAGTGCAGTACAATACATGACATGTCAGTAGTTAAGCTTTCTCGTGAGACTACTAGAAACAGTACTTTTTTATGGCAGTAGGATTCTTTGGCATTTACTATTTTTTTGTACAAATGTACATATACATAGTTGTTGTTTTGTTGTTTTTTTCTATTCTGTATCTTGTATACTTCTTTATTTTTATTTTGACCTCTTTATGCCACTGTTCTTGCTTTTTGTAACTTGCTGGCTGTAACAACTAAATTTCCATGGTCAGATCAAAAAAGTCCTATCTTATCTTATCTTATCTCTAATCTTATTGGCCGAGGCTGTACTTTGTGTTTAGTGCTAATTAGTAAATGGAATGCGAACATGCTAAACTAAGATTGTGAACACAATTAGTATTGTACCTGCTTAGCATCAGCATAGTCATTGTCATTGCAAGAATGTTAGCATGCTAACAAGCATTTACCCCAAATGCCAAGATTAGCATTAGCATTAGATAAGTATAGCCTCACAGAACCGTTACTATGGTTGTATTTGTTTTACACATTTTTTTCAGACATTTTTGCTTTTATTAGATAGTTGAGAGTAGAGAATTACATGTGGTTATCTCTAGTAGAGAGGGGGGATTACATGTAGTGTTACAGTGGAAGGTAGGCAGTAAGCTCCACCCCTTCAGCAATGTGCACCTATTGATGGCACCTGCACTCATTAGCGCAGCTGGAACTAATCAGCCAGGCTACTCTATAAAAGGAGGCTTGTGGCTCTGCTTTAGTTCGCTGTGTGACACCGGAGGGTTAACACCTTCAGTTGGCTCTCCTGGTTTTGTGTGTGGCATTGTGAATGAGTGTGTGAATGTTCTTAAACTGTAGTGTTTTTTGTTCTTTTCCAGAATTTCACTCCCTCCTTTTTAGTGACTCCCAATTTATTGTTTTCAGGCTCATTTCTCTTGTTCTTCTATCATTTTGATAGAATTAGTGGGTGTTTGTGGATAAGTTATTCCCCATCTCCTTTTAGACCCCAAGAGACCCAGTTTGTGTTGAGTGCAGTTTGTTTTTTGTTAGTTTCCTCTACCAGCAACCGTCATTAAGTTTTGTTTTGAGGGGAAACGTAATAGTAGCAAACATGATATAAAGCAAAAACGCTAGATGGCCACAATGCCAAGACTTGCATGTTTTGTCTTTTTATACTAGAGTGTCATGAACTGAGTCTTCCAGTCGTTGTATCTGAGACTTGTGAAACAATAACCTGCTCAACTTCTGCTAACCATTATTCAAAAATATATTCACATTCATATTGTTTCTCATCTCATATTATTGTGTTTTGGCTCATTTACTGCAGTTGCAAAACAAACTTTCTTTATTTGCAATATGCACAGAATGTCTTTAGGTTTTGTGTTATAGTCAAAGCTGAAGCAAGCACACTCATAAAGCTGGGCAGGGAAAGAGTGTGAGAAAGAATACATTTGAATAATATTGCTGCACTGCAGCTTCTGAGGCTTAGTTTGAGCAGCCCTTGGGCAGAAAGCATAGATTTATCCCTGGTCCAAAACATCTGTTGCTGCTCTTTTCCCATGCATTTGCTATTATTAATAACATCTTACTAGAATAGCCTAGAGAAGAGAGACAGAAAGTCAGACAACAGGAGGAAGTAAAATATATATAAATATTTTGAGGGTTAAACAGAAATACCATCATACTTAGTCATTGTCTGTTGCCTGCTCAAAATGAAGACCACACTGACTCCCCAGAAATGAGGTGCAAAACTTGCTTTAGCAGCACTTTTGTTTCACCAAAAAATAAAAACTTGATTGTTTCTTCATGAAACTTTGTTTTAAACAATGTCTGTCTTTATTGACATACAAAAAATAAAGAACTATGGACAAACTTGAGACAAGCTGTTGAGAGTAACAAACGAGAAACTAAGGCAGAGCAGAACAGCTGAGGCTGGATGTGGGTGGCAGGTCCTAAAAAAGAAAAGCACACTTGAAAGTCAAAGGGCAAAACAAAAATCTAGCAAAGTCCAGGGAATCAAGGCAGGAATCAGTGTCCAGAATATGTCTTTAAAAAAAAGAGAGACGTTAGGCAGGCAGAAATCAGGACAATCTGGCAACCATTGGAGAACAAAGCCAGGCTATATACTGTTGGTCTAATGAGTCAGATGCAACAGGTGCACAGGTGAGAGCAGGGAGTGGAGAAAACCATGCCCAGCATCAGACAGACAGGGGAACAGACTAGGGACAGACATGAGGGCAGATCCTAACAAGAAATTGTATTTTGTGCCCACTTCTTAACCAAACAGGTGGGAATGAATTGTATCTTGTGCACACACAATAGCATGCAAACAATATGAGAGTCATCTTCAGTCTTCTGAGAAATACAGTAAATATACAATGGGACATAATACTATTTTCTCAGAGAACTGAGGAAGCAGTGAAAAGGCACTCACACTTCATCATAAATGTAAACTCAATAGAAACATGATTAGGATTCATGGAACAAGATGATAAATGCTAAACATCTTGTTCCATGAACATAAGTATGCCAAACCAATGGGCGCGAGTGTAAACATAAGTCGCTCACATGACGTTCAGTATTTTCAGTCGCATGTTGTGACGTTTCAGAACCTAAAAGGCTGTTTGAACCTGTTTACGTGCCAACACATAACCGGCGTTTTCAGAAATCTCCACTTTGGCCGGAAATGATCATTTTCCGTGAAAAAAAACTCTGTTTGCATGTAAATGAGAGGCCAAACTGCATGAAAACATATGCGTTTTCCCTAAGTATAAAGGTTGCCTTCATCTTCAGCTAAGGTCAACTGTAGATTAGGGATGTTCTCCAGTGTAATGCAGTCGCTCTCGTCAATTTCTTCAGTTCATCTTCTAGTTCAGGTTCAGAATCAGAAGTGAGATTGTTGTTGGCATAACCAGAAGCTGAATAAGTAGCCATGTGGTTCCCTTTTAACATGCAGCTGATTGCCAGTATGCTAATTTACTGTTGAATCACCACACCCCCAACTAGGGCTGAGAATTTCTGCTAAAACAACCCAAATTCAAATACAAAGTTCATGGTTTTAAGGCCCCCAATGCTGTTATTTGAAACATGGAGTGGCTTCTTCATGATTTCAACTTACATATTCTGCAAAAAAACGAAAATCACTAATTTTTTTTAAAAATCAATTTTTTCCTGTTTACAGAACTTGCGCCGGGCCGACTTGTTGCTGATTTTCTCTTGGCGGGTCACATTTATAAGTAGTATTTAGATAATGATATCTATTTCATGTTGTAGTAAGCAGACAAAGACATTTTGCAAGCTATGATTATTTGTCACAAACTATAATTGACATGGTCTAGCTGCACAGCTTCCTCATTCTTAGTGCTTCTGTTGTTCATCCTTCCCATGTGTTTCTTGTAGGTCCCCTTAGTTGTTAACTTTTCCTCCTGCTGCCAATCACCCTGCACACCTGCAACTCATCCACCCCTCAAGCTCCTGCTGTATATATACCCAGGCCCTTACACTCCAGTCTTCACTAGATTGTTCAGTTTGCCAACGTGGTACTATTACTATGCTCTAGTTAAAGTCTATTTCAGTACTTTCCTGGTGTTTGCCTGAATCTAGTTTAATTCTGTCTGTCCTGTGCCTCAGATCCACCACCCAGTATTTATCAATCTATATCTGCCCTTCAGCCAACTACTCAGTAAATCTGCATCTAAACTATTGTAAGCCCTGTGTCTGAGTTCTGGTTTTTGGGTCCAAATGAGTTCAACGTAACAATAAATCTTATAAAACATACATAACTGACATATCAATCATCAATGAACAATTAATAATGTCATATTGCATTAATCATGTGTAAGGATATGTGAAAATATGTGTTCAAGACCACAGACTGCAGACTGAAGGGATAGTCTGATTTTTCTAGCTTTACTCTTTATCTTTGCACATTACACTCTCCTGGCTGCTTGTAGGCTGATCTTCCCACGATCCCTTTATCTCTTTGACCCACTCTCTTCCAGTCAAATCATGAACTCTTTCTAAGGTCATCGCAAACTAGAGAGATACTGAAACTTTGGTATGCTCACTTAAAAACCCAACCACCCCCAAGCATGATCATACATGACACAGCCTCCATTTAAAGACGGTTTTCTCGCACTCTCTTCTATCTCTCTCTTCAGGCCTGAGTATACCCATAAGACAAGGTCAAAGTCAGTGAAGCATCTGCCTTCTCACTCACACATTAGAGTGATATTTCACTTTGTGCTGTAGCCAGGGTTACCAGGCACACATGCACACCGTCATACCACTAAATATTCCATACACAGATCCACCCTGCTATAACCTTTCACCAAATGGAGCTCCACCAACTCAATGCCCTCAAAAGACAGAGTCTGTGCTGAAGAATGTTTTTGGAAATTATTTGAATTACCCTGTATGAATGAAGGATAAAATAAAGTTAAACTTATTGGAATAACAGACCTTGGACACAATGTGTTCACTGCAGATTGTTTGCATGCGGAGTGAGTAGAAAAACCCTCTCAGCTTGCATCTGGCTTTGTAATCAGCTGGTCTATTTGATCCGTGAACCAGATCACTGACTGCTCTTCATCCGTCTCTGTGGGGGCAGAAGGACACTCATGTCAGTACTTGGGTTTCCATTCTATACATGTATTATCAATGCATTAACCCTACAGAAAAATCCCCTTTAGTTAAAGTGATTAAGACCTGACACAATCTTTTTAAAAGTTAGGTGTAAATGCATCCAAGAAGCATTCAAGGCAGATGGAAATCTGATTGTTCAAGCCATCTCCAGAAGTAATGTGAGACACATTCTAGCCCAATATTGACAATGTGTAAATGCATCAATCTCTCCAAGCCACATAATCCTCCTAAGCAGTGTCTGACTTTCGTAATACATTCATGGTCTGTCTCACCTGTTCTTATTGATAACAGTAGATTAAGTTACACTTAAGTGACACTGAAATTACTCAATCTGTTTCATTAAAACAAGGAAGCGAGGAAAATTATTCAAGCAATTTCAATATATAGGGTCACATATGCAGCGTTATTATAAAGAGCTAATTTAAAATACAGTTCACAGTTTAAAATGAACTAGTTCATGTTCATTCTTTACAATTTTGAGTTTTTACAGTCCCAAAAAATTTACTAGTTCACATTCATTTCTTCCATTTATTTTAAATGAGCTCCAAAGGCCGCAGGCCCTCTACAGTGTAGTCTAGCAAGTTACAAGTCTGTCAATTTGTTGTTGGGAAACAAAGGTAACTGGCCTTTCATAAAATGCTGTGAGTTTGACGGAGGGAGGAACTTTGAAATTGTTGACTCATGGTCTCACTCTTTGTTAATGATTTTTTGTGATCATCATACACTTAGATATGTCAGACTCAAACACTTCAACTTGATGCATCGTTTAAAATTTGTAGCTGATGTTCTAACCTGTTTTTTAGCCTCAGCAGACACAATGGGCCTAAAAATTTGAGAGTTTCCATCTGGATTTCCAATTGCATTTGCCATGCCAACATACCAGATGTTTTTTCACAGGATGAAGTTATGACCCATCCTACTGCACCCCTCAGTGCAGTTAGCATATGGTGAATGGACAGACCACTCCTTCATGGGTTATCACTCTGGGTTATGGAGGCACCAATACTGTGGTGTGTTGTTATTTAGCTAAAGTTTCACCTGGTTTCAAGGTACATTGATTTCTATGTTGATGCAATAATTAATTTGCATTCAAATTGCATTACTGTTGTCCTATATTTATGATAGGGGGACAGGGTTTTCTTATGCATATGTGATTGGGGTTGGTAACAAACTGTTCATAAATGAGTTTAACTGTCATCACAGCACAATTAAACTCTGAGCCTGTTAGCTAATTTATGTAATCTACAGTTTTGATGTACTGACCAGGCATTAGGTAAATTAGCTTCAGCGAGGCACCAGACAAATGGGATTACAGTCCAGAGGTTAATCTTATCACATCAAAGATTGCTTCATTCAATAATTAGGATACATTATTTTCTGATGATCAAGTTTGTAAAATGAAATGCATGTCTTTGTTGTTTTATAGTTAAGGATTAGTTCATAGACTACGGATGTCCAATTAATAATCAGAGGAGGTTTGTAAACATTTGATATGTGATATTTCCATAACATTAGCTATCATTAGCCCTGTCAGTCATTGTAAAGCAGCCTCAGGTTCAAAATAAAACAGAGAAAGGACGAAGAATACAGATTCTGCTCATAATATTTATCTGAAACTCAATATTATATATCAAAGGACACTTCACTTGCAACTTTCTCTTATTTGCCATGTTGAGCACTTTAATGTCACATGCTATGAGCCCTGTAAAGTATGCCCACAATCATCCTTGGACAGTATATATGTAGTGACAATGAGCATTGTCTTAAGGTATCACAGACCAAAAAGTTTGGGAACCTTCTTTAAAAGATGCTGCACATCCAAGTAAAAATACTAACATAGCAAACAACAAAATCATAAATACCATCCCAAAATAACAGAATTCAAGAGGTCAAAATGTGCAAAAAAATGTGTTAACCTGTAACCACTGAAAAAAACAGATAAAAATTATCCTAAATTTGTAGTAAGTTGACATTATTTTGCTGAGTTCTGTGGTTTTTAAGAGTTTGTGAAGTTTGAGGGACTAGTAGTCAAACTAGTCCATTCTGAAAAACTTTAAACTTCACTGAATGGGATGGGAAAACCACCGGTGATTGGTGGGATAGGCAAACATCCTATAGCACAGGAGTTAGTGTATCTTCCTTGTAAATGTCATATATAAACTCTCTTGCAAAGAAAAACAATGCCTGTCCCTTTTCTTTCTCCCACCTACAATCATGGAAAAATTATTAGACCACCCTTGTTTTCTTCAGTTTCTTGTTCATTTTAATGCCTGATACCACTAAAGGTATAGTACATGAAGAATACAATGAACATGACAAAAAATGCAGTTGATTCCATAATACGTTATGTCCTATTTGACATGTTTAAGCTTAATTGTATTCCCAGGGTATATAAGAGGCCATTTCATGTCATAAGCAGCACTACACATGCAAAGGCCTAGAGTGGTTTCCTGCTTACATTCAAGCCATAGCACAACTCAGAAGTTGTCAGCTCTCACATAATGCCTAAAACAAAAGAATTATGTGAAGCCACAAAGGCAGCCATCTCAGCACTGCTGGAAATTGCCATGAATGCGATACAGGCAGCCAAAAAACTGAAGATCTCCAAGACAGCCGTTCATTACACCAAGAAAAAGCAAGCCGAACATGGTACTACCAAATTGCTAGCTGGTCGAGGCAGGAAACGTCTTTCTACCCCACAAGAGGATCATGCACTCATCCGTTCCTGTGTCAGGAATCAGGAATGAGTGGGCACTGTCGAGAAATGTGACTTGTTCAGCAAGGACAGTTCGAAACCAACTTCTTGAAGCTGGTCTGAAGTCACACAGAGCACAGAAGAAGCCCTTCATCAAGGAAAGGCAGAGGAAGGCCCAGTTACTCTTTGCTAGGGATCACAAGGATTGGACTGTTGATGATTGGCCTAAGGTTCTCTTCAGTGATGAATCCAATTTTGAGTTGATGCCCACTCCAGCCAACTTGCTGGTTAGGAGGAAGCCTGGAGAAGCCTACAAACCAGGCTGTCTTACCCCTACAGTAAAACATGGGGGTGGATCGGTGATGGGGTTGTTTCTGTATGGGTGGAACAGGGCAAATGCAATTGTGTGAAGGGCGAATAAACCAGGTCACGTACAGGGCTACTCTTGAAAACAGTCTTCTTCCATCAGCTGATAAACTCTTTTCTGCCCTGAATGACTGGATTTTCCAACAAGACAATGCCCCTTGCCACATGGCAAGGTCAGTTAAAGCCTGGATGGAGAACCAGAACATTCCTTGGCCTGCTCAATCACCAGATCTAAATCCAATTCAATCCAACTGAAAACCTGTGGAACATCATCAAACTCAAAATGGAGAACCACAAGTCCAAAAACAAAGCAAATTTGCCCAAATACACAGCAAATTTGTTTCAATTTTTGCAACAGGAATGGGCTGCTGTGACAGCAGAACAATGTCAGAAGCTGGTGGAGAGCATGCCAAGACGCATGGCTGCAGTCATCAAAAACAATGGTTATGCAATCAAGTACTAACTCCTGTGTGTATCATGTGACTAACAGATAGAAAATAAAACATTGAATGCCTAAAAGCACTGTTTTCAGCAGTACAATGCCATAGCTATTGATGTAAGAACTGTGTAAGAAGTGATTTTGGTTATTATCAAGAAAACCATGGAAAATGGTTAGATATCAGCTCTTAAATTAAACTCTTATGAGCTATTTTTGTTGTTTTCATTATATTTGTCCAAACACCTTTAGTTGTACCAGGCATTAAAATGTACCAGGCATTAAAATGAACAAGAAATTGAAGAAAACAAGGGTGGTCTAATAATTTTTTCCATGACTGTACCTAATTCTTCCTTCTAAATACTAAAACATTCTGTTTTAACATAAACTACTGGTCGAAATATTCTCTCATAGGCAACTTTATTTAAAACTTTGTTACCTACAACTTCTGTGAAAGTTATTTCAAGGCACCCACAAGAATCCAACAAAATAGTCCACCCCCC
>JBBMOE010000074.1:888985-1034505 GCA_037975065.1 Chaetodon trifasciatus
GACGGCCCAGGAAGTTCAGGATGGTCCCTGACAAAGTCATCTATGAGGGACCGGTCCAGTATGAACCGGGACGGGACCCACTGACGCTCCTCTGGGCCATAACCCTCCCAGTCAACCAGGTACTGCCTGCCCCGACCCCGGGTGCGCACAGCCAGCAACCTCTTGACCTTGTAGACAGGGCCCCCGTCTACTACTTCCGGAGGAGGAGGGGGCGGGGGGGCCGGGACCATGGAACTGTCCTTGACTGGTTTGACCTGGCTTACGTGGAACGTGGGATGGACACGGAGAGACCGGGGCAGACGAAGACGAACTGCTGCAGGACCAATAACCTTAGTGATGGGGAATGGCCCCACGAAACGTGGTGCCAATTTCCTCGAGGTGGTTCGGAGGTGAAGGTTCTTGGCTGAGAGCCACACTCTCTGGCCTGGCTGGTATGCAGGAGCGGGCCGTCGTCTCTGGTCCGCGGCCCTTTTGACCCGGTCTCCCTGGCGGATGAGGAGCTGCCGGGCGGCCGCCCAGATTCGTCGGCAACGGCGGATCATGGCATGGGCGGAGGGCACCGACACTTCTGGTTCCTGGTCCGCGAAGACAGGAGGCTCATAACCATACGCACATTTGAAGGGTGAAAAACCTGTGGCTGAGGTGGGCAGGGAGTTGTGTGCATACTCGACCCAGACCAGGTGTTTGCTCCATGTAGAGGGGTTCTGGGACACCAAACATTGGAGGCCGGTTTCCAGCTGCTGGTTGATGCGTTCGGTCTGGCCGTTGGCCTCCGGGTGATAGCCTGAGGTGAGACTAGCCGTGGCCCCGATGAGACGACAAAATTCCTTCCAGAAACGTGACACAAACTGGGACCCCCGGTCAGAAACAATGTCCTTAGGAAATCCGTGGACTCTGAAGACATGGTTAATCATAATCTCAGCCGTTTCTTTGGCTGTGGGCAACTTGGGCAAGGCTATGAATCTAGTCATTTTGGAAAATCTGTCTACCACCGTAAGAACCGTGGTGTTACCTTGGGAGACCGGGAGCCCCGTGACGAAGTCCATGGAGATATCGGCCCACGGTCTGGAGGGGATGGGAAGCGGCTGAAGAAGTCCCATACGTGGCCTGGAGGACGTCTTATTCCTGGCACAGACCGAACAAGCCTCGACGTACTCCCGGACCTCCCGTTCCATGGATGGCCACCAGAACCTCCGGGAGATGGAATACATGGTCCGCCGTACCCCCGGATGACAGGAAAGCAGCGAGGTGTGAGCCCAGTGGATCACCTGTGGGCGCAGCTCAGCCGGGACAAACAATCGATTCTCGGGACACCCACTAGGTGGCGGGCTCTCACCGTTTGCCTGCTTAACCTCATTTTCTATCTGCCAAGTCACCGCTCCAACCACACAGGTCCGTGGAAGGATTGGCTCTGGTTCTTTGGCAACAGGCTCGGGGTCATAGATTCGTGACAGGGCATCGGGCTTGACATTCTGGGACCCTGGCCTGTAAGAAAGAGAGAAGGAGAAGCGGTTAAAAAAGAGCCCCCACCTGGCCTGGCGAGAATTCAGTCTCTTGGCTTTGCATATGTACTCCAAGTTCTTATGGTCGGTCCAGACAACGAATGGATGATCCGCCCCCTTAAGCCAGTGTCTCCACTCTTCCAGGGCCAGCTTGACCGCCAGCAGCTCCCAGTCGCCGACGTCATAGTTTCGCTCCGCCCTAGACAGGCGCCGCGAAAAGAAGGCGCAGGGATGCACCTTCCCATCCTGTTCTGACCGCTGGGACAGGACTGCCCCAACCCCCTCATTGGAGGCGTCCACCTCGACTACAAACTGCCGCTGAGGATCAGGCATCGTGAGAATGGGAGCCGTGGTGAAGCGGGTCTTGAGGTGCTGAAAGGCTGCCTCTGCCTCCGGAGTCCAGAGGAACTGCTGCTTCGTGGAGGTGAGTGCATGGAGCGGAGCCGCTATAGCACTGAAGTGTCTGATAAACCGCCTGTAAAAGTTAGCAAAGCCGAGGAACTGCTGGACTTTTTTGCGGCTATCAGGCGTGGGCCACTCGGCCACCGCGCTCACTTTAGCCGGATCCATCTGCACCCTTCCAGGGGCTACAATGAAGTCCAGGAAGGAGACGGTGTCGGCATGGAACTCACTCTTTTCTGCCTTCACATAGAGCTTGTTCTCCAACAACCGTTGGAGGACCTGAGATACGTGGTTTCTGTGAGTTTCTAGATCTGGTGAGTAAATGAGAATGTCATCCAAATACACATACACAAACCGGTCTAAAAAATCCCGGAGCACATCATTAATCATGGTCTGGAATACAGCGGGGGCATTAGTGAGACCGAAAGGCATGACTAAGTACTCGTAGTGGCCGCTAGGAGTATTAAATCCTGTTTTCCATTCATCCCCCTCTCTGATCCTGATTAAATGATAGGCATTGCGTAAGTCTAGCTTGGTAAATACCTTAGCCTGCTGCAGTTGGTCGAAAACAGATGTCATTAGGGGGAGGGGGTAGCGATTTTTGACAGTGATGGCATTTAGGGGGCTGTAGTCAATGCAGGGCCTGAGAGATCCGTCCTTTTTCCCCACAAAAAAGAATCCGGCCCCAGCTGCTGACGAGGAAGGACGAATAAGCACCGCCCTCAACGATGACTCTACGTATTCTTTCATAGCAGCTTTTTCTGGCCCGGAGATGGAGTACAACCGGCCCTTAGGTATGGCGGAGCCAGGAATCAGGTCTATGGCGCAGTCATAGGGCCGGTGTGGGGGAAGTGACAAGGCCTTGCTTTTGTTAAAAACCTCTCGGAGGTAGTGGTAGCAGGAAGGCACGGAGCTCAGGTCGGAGGTTTCAGAGTCTGTGGCAGGGGTGACAGAGGTGATTAATAACAGTCATGTTATTCCCCTGGACCGAAAGCGGTTTGCGGTGGTCCACACAATTCTCCCCCCACCCCATAATTGCCCCTGTGATCCAGTTCACGTGGGGGTTGTGTTGACGTAACCAAGGGTTGCCTAAAACCAGAGACTGAGAGGGTGAAGTAATTAAGTAAAGGATCAGGAGTTCCCAATGCCCCTGGATCTGCAGATCCAGTGGCTCAGTAGCGTGAGTGATCCAAAACAGTTTTTTGCCGTTGAGACCCCTGGCTATGATGGGGCTGGCCAGGGGGTTCGATTTTAACCCCAATTTCTCCGCCAGCCCCCAGTCAATTAAACTCTCATCGGCCCCAGAGTCTATGAGTGCCTTAATGTCCATAGTGATGGCATGGTGCGTTACCACGCGGTCCGTGGCTGGGGGTTGACTCACCTCCTGGAGTCAACCCCACGACCTTTTTGGTCGGACAGGTAGCGACGAGGTGATTGGATTTGCCGCAGTAATAGCAGCTGCCTTCCTGCTGTCGTCGTCGTCGCTCCTCCGGTGTCAGCCGTGTCCTGCCAAGCTGCATGGGCTCCTCTTCCCTGGTGGGGACGGAGGGAAAACGGTGCTCAGGTGGCGAATCACGGGGAACTTGCCCCCCCGGGGTAGGAAAACGCGGAGCCCTCTCCGACCTCGAACCGCTGCTCCTCTGTTGCCGGAGCTCACGAACCCGGTTGTCAGTCCGGATGGCAAGCGAGATGAGTGAATCCAGGTCCGCAGGCAAATCCAGGGGCAACAGCAGCTCCTGGATATGAGTTGCCAGCCCCTTCAGGAAGACGTCGTACAGGGCGGTGTTATTCCACCCGCTCTCCGCCGCCAGGGTGCGAAAGCGAATAGCATAGTCGCACACTGAGTCCCGGCCCTGTGTCACTCTGCTCAGCTCCCTGGCCTTTTCCCTGTCAGTCGACACAGGATCGAAGGTCATCATGAGGGCAGCTTTAAAGTCTGTAAAAGAGGAGCAAAGCGGAGAGTCTCGAGCCCACTCAGCGGCGGCCCAAGCTTTGGCTCTCCCTGTCAGGTAGGAAATCATGAATGCTATTCTAGACTTGTCTGTGATGAATGCGTGCGGGAGCTGTTCAAAATGTATGGAGCAATCAATGAGGAAAGCCCTGCATTGTCCTGGTTCCCCCGAGTATCGCTCCGGGGAAGCCAACTTGATTCCCTTCCCCGCCACGCCCTGGGACGCAGCCGCAGCAGCTGCTGGGGGTTCCGGCGCCACTGATGGTGGGGCTGTCTGCCGCAGGTGGTCCGTCAGCTCCCTCACCTGGGCCGCAAGCTGGCCAAGCTGGTCCACCATCGCCGTCTGGAACCCCTCCTGACGAGAGATGCGGGCTTCCTGAGCCTGTAACGTGGCCGCCCACCGGCCAGCCTCTGCTGAGTCCATACTGGCCGAAGTGTACTGTCAGGCCCGAACTCACACAGGACTCAGACGCAGAGTAGGTCAGTGAGCAGACTTTTATTAAATCAAGACACCCCCAATGCAGAGCAAACAAAAGGGCTATGAAAACTGAGCTATGAAAAAACTCGACTCTAGAGAAAACAAAAAAACACTCCCAAGGAGGAAAATATCAGATACGCAGATCTATCAAATTTATCAAAATCAAAATCACTCTCTCAGAGGGAAATCAAAAAGGCTACAAAACTTAAAACTAAAGTCACTCCGAATGGAGGTAGAGCGATCAAGGAAAAAGGAAAGGACAGGAAAGGAACAAAAAACTCTCCTAAAAGATGGAGGCTAGACTCAATACTACTATTACTATACGAACTAAAAATCACTCCAAAGGGAGGCTAACCAAGAAAGCAAATGACTCTTACAACTATAAATGCAAAACTAAACTACAAAAGTTACAACAAAAAATCACTCTAACGAGGTTTCAAGACTTACTGGAACAGACTGTGGCTGTGGACTATGATGCAGGCTTTGGTGATCGGACACGAGACGAAACACTTCGGCACAGGACAAAGGGAAACGCAGACTATTTAACACATGAGGGTAATGGGGAACAGGTGGACACAATCAGGAATCAGGGAGGACCAACGGGTGACACAAGAGGAAGGGCAAGTGACCTGAAACGAGAGGAGAGTTAGACTTTCAAAATAAAACAGGAAATGACAAGACAATAACCCAAGACAGGATGACCTCACCGCAGTGTGACAGTGGAGCATTCAGCAGCTAAAGAGCCTGATAATAATCTCAGGAGTTGGTGGAGACCAAAAAAGAGCTAAAAGACAAATTCACAACTCTAAATGAATGCTGATGTCGCTCCATAGCTGCTGCATGTGCGAATAGGCAAATGTTTGCTGTCACATAGCATTAAAGTGGGTAATGATATGTGAAACTTGCAAGTGGCACAAACTTGCACATTTACACTCTCAATAAATAGTACTGATATGTCTTTTAAATTTTTGGCATTTAAAACCTTCAAATCTGTCTGTCTTAAAGTAACACTCATGTTCATAACAGCTTGTTGGTCGCTGTAGTTATTCTTTGCTTCAGGTTTAAATGGGGTACATCATCTGAAATTCTTTTATGTACTTTTAGTAATTAATGATAAAAAACAACAAATTTAATATAGTTCATGTTCGAAGGGTTCAAAAAAATTCAGAAGTCCAAAATAACACCAGCTTTTTTAGCTGAAACAAGGTTGAGCCCACTAATAACTCAATGACTTTCAAATTGCCGCAGGTTTCCAGAAATATATTTAACATATATGAAATCATACATGAATGACTGTCCCAACATCTGACGCAAAGGATTTGACTCACATCACTATTTATAAATTCTCTGTCTGTTCTCAATGCTAGCAGGGAGACAAATGGTGGAGCCAGCAGATCAGATATGGAGGTTTGCTTTAATGTGTCATTGATAAAACCAAGGTCTTGGCTTCATCATTGAACCTAGCAGGAGATAAGTGTTTTGGGACTTTTTCCCACCGTCCCCACCCAGAAGTCTATCCATGCTGACCCCTTCAGTTCCATTACAGCTAAAGTCAGTCCTATGGACATTTACATTCAGCATCACAGAGCAGAGAAAGTGCCCACAGACCACACACCATTAGCCGTGAGAAAAGATGAATAGCCAGACTGCACAGCTACTTGCAACTTAGAGAAACAGAGAGCAGAGTTACTGCAGAGGTCTCCTTTACTGTGTATTGTTCTTTCACAGTTGAATGGGTGATGTGTGATTATGTTGCTGCAATGTTGGCCAAGCCACACAGTCTCCTCGTGGGAATGAGCGTCTGTGTCTATGTGTATGGATGCAGAGAGTTAGCAAGGTGTCTGTTATTCAGGCCTGACTTAAGTCTGGACAGCAATGTGTTTAGCAGACCAGAGAGACGTTCCCTGCAGCAGTGACACAGTATGAAGGAAGACATGTTTTGTCTGTGTCAGTAAAGTCAACCTGTGTTGATTTAATTTCTATCAGTTACTGTGGCATTTAACTCACCAACTTCATTACTGACATCTTTTTGAAATTATCTCTCAAACTAGCCATAAACATCCATTAAATAAAGTATTGTCTGCTTCAATTTTGACCTACTGAACTTAATGCACTTTTGCGTGCACAGGTGACAATATACAGAGTATTTTAGCAACATGTCCTCCCATTCAATAACAAAATATATTGTGTTTCCATGCCATCTAAACCAGCACACAGAAGTGTTTTCTGATCTGACACCCGAGAAGGATGGCAATTTCAATTTTGGATATATCCTTAGAGGGCCATACAAAATTATTGAACACATGCGTCACACTAACCTCTGTGATGGTTGATGTCTGTCTCTTTGGCGAGGTGTCTGATATCAGATGAGCAGAAAAGAGTCTTTGCAAGGGCCAGTTTGTTGTTGCTTTACAGCTCAATGATCAGTTGGTTCCACATTAAACATTTTTTTACTCTTCATGTCCTAAAACTCACAAAGTGCCTGACAGAGTTTTCACATTCACCAGCGTATTCAGATGTCGTAGCAGGCTTTTGTTCTTGCAGAGTAAGAAAATGCACTGTTACCCCCTTCTAGTTGCCATGCCACTAATTTGACATCAAATGATTTTACATTTGAAAACAGAGAGCTGAGAAGCTGTCGGAGCTTGAGTTTGGCTCTGAGAGATACTGTGGGAATCCATAGTTTCTCCTCCTTTTTGCCCCTTTGTGTCTGATGTTCCTGATTTCAACCAGGTGCCAGGGCAGCTGTGGCTCAGGAGGTAGAGCGGTCATCTACTTATCAGGAGATGCGATCCCTGGCCTCGGCAGTCTACATGTCGTAGTATCCTTTGGTAAGATACTGGCTTTGCCATCATATGAATCTGTGTGAAAGGGTGAATGCAGACTTTTGTTGTAAAAAGCACTTTGAGTGGTCGTCTAGACTAGAAAAGCGCTATATAAATACAGTCCATTGACCATTTACATGACTCTGATCACCTCACCTTCGCTCATCTGCTATTTGAAAGCAAGTGCTTGCCTGGTGGTGATTTTAGGATTCGTGTGTAGCCTTGTCCAAATGTAAGGGGTATATGGACAGTGGTCAAGGAGGGGAGACAGCCCAGGGTGGAAAATTTCCATTACATTCAAATGCCAATGTTGACAGGTATTACTGATGATGAATGAATCAGAATGAATGATTTATTTGGGAACAACACCAGTGTGCTTTCACATTAGTAAGCCTATCAAGTACAGTGTAACATGAAGACATTGCTGAGAGAGAAAAAAAGAAAATTAGTGCTAATTACCATTCAAAAATGATTACTTAAATAACATTCTGTCCTGCTTGTTTTACTGCCATTTCTGTAGTATTGTTAATGGTTTATACAAATGACACTGGTCTATAAATTTGCCCCCTTTGGACTATTTGTCCATCCGAAAGGAGGGATGGGTTTGCAAACCAAGATCTAAATGTAACAAAGTATGAAAAATGAAGCCTGAAAACAAATACAACTGCATTTATTAATGACCCATGAGCAAAAATGGAGGCTAAATAACACAACTTGGGTGCTAGCGGGTGCTTTTATCAATAGTTCTTTAGAGAGAAAATGACAAAAAACATAGTCCAGAGATTAGGACTGAGAGATGTTTTGAAAGATATTTCCCACCACCATATAAGTTGGTGTCATATCAGCTATATCTTTGACTATCTGATGTCACCCCTGCATGGGGTCTGGGAATGTGCAATGTGTGATGGGAGGGAGAGAGTTGGATGATGAAACAGAATCTTAGTCCACTGGAAAACACCAAAGGAGGCTGGTGGGCTAGGGTGTTTGAATGCCCTCAGGGTGGGGCAAGGAGTTCATTGGTTGGTGTCATGAGAGACCAACTGCACCAGGCCTGGCTGTGATAAGGAAAGCTTGTCTAAAGGGGCCTTGTTCTCAGTATGTCATCCAATGCTCCTAAGTGAAGGCTGAAAGCAAGCAGTGGGAACAAGGCCATTTCCACACTCCTCCATTAGCATCAGAGTAAACAAGACTGAGGGCTGGTATACACAAGATATTCTCGAATGAGGTTATTTACTGCTCATATTTCTGCAGTTATCGTAGTTGTAGACCTTAAATCAAGTGAAGTGATATACTGTAGAGGTGAGATAAGCTGATAGTAAAAGGGTGTGAATGAAGGAGGACATTTATTAAAAGAACACCTGGTTTTATATAAAATTTCAAACTATTAAGTTTGTTTGTCAGCAGACCCAGCTTATAAAATGTCTCTTCTAATGCCCCTTATAGTTCCAAGCCCAGTTCAGCATGCTAATATCCTGTACCAGCTCTGGTTGGCTCTGAGTCCAAGATTCCTATCTATTATTTTCTCTGTTTGAGCTGTCTGTGCATAAAGATAGAGCCCATGAGGGCTTGGTAACACCAGCATTTAGAACAGAGAATGCTCAGAGTGAAATTTATTGTGAATGAACTTTGTAACTGGTTAACTGTGACTCAAGAATTTGTGCTGATGTTCAGTTGAAGAGAGAACAACATGCACAGAATGCAAAATGAAGGAAGCTCTCATATTTGCTTTGTCACATCATCAATTTTTTCATTTTAATTTTTTTAACGTTGTCTGCTGTATGTCAGTCAACACCAATAAAACTTTCCTCTTTGCATCTATTTTCCCTGGAATGAATATTGACACAAAAAAAGGCAACAAGATGAACCTCATAATATCTTCTTGATAAAGCTCATTGCTCATGTCCGGTCTTTAGTCATCTATGAAAACCCTAGCATTCATTGTGTAAGTCATATAATCCATGTTGCATAATCTTTTTCCTAGAACCTATTTTTGTAATAACAATAGTAATAATAATGTTTTAAAGTTAACAGCAGGTTGTAACCAAACCAAAGTTGAGTTTGTTTCCTTTGACCACAGTCTCATCATTAAAACTCCTTTCCTAACCCCACACTGGAGTTTGATTCACTCCCATCTGACCCCTGATCACATGACCTTAAGAAGAATACCTCGGTTATACGTCATACTGATTCACTTCTTTTCCTTTAGTCAAAGTCCACACCCTGATTGCCTAAAACTCAAGAGCAAAAGTCATATAATACAAGAATACGACACAATGTCCTGTCTCAGAAATCCCATGTATCACATAACATACACAGACACATAATACAGAGGTCTTAAGAGTTTGATATCGGTCTGAAGAAACCAAGGTTTACACCATGCTAGTAGCTCTGTGACGCTGAGGTGGCACGGTGGTAACACTGTCGCCTCACAGCTAGAAGGTCCCGGGTTCGATTCCTGCCTGGGGCGCTGTGGGCATCGGGGTTGTGACCTCCACCATGCCTTGGGTGCCTGCTGCTCGAGGAAAGGGGCCTTTCTGTGTGGAATTTGCATGTTCTCCCCATGTTCACCTGGGGTATCCTCCATTAAAAAAAAAAAAAAAAAAAAAAAAAAATCCACTAAAAACATGCAAGAAGATCACCACCTGACCAATGATGATGACAAAGAAAACTGGGTCCCCAGGCGCTGGTTGGCAGCCAGCTCCAGGATAGGAGTACCAGGATGGGTCAAAAGCAGAGGACAAATTTCACCAATGCATGGACATGTGCACACTGTAATAAGTAACCTATAGAATTTACCCAATAAATCTGAGGTAACAATTTGCATCCATTTTTTTTGGGTAGATTTAATTCCATATATTGAGTAAAAAATAACTGAAATAAAAAGCTATGAAATACTTAAATAAATTGGGTAAAATTTACCTCACATTTATGTATATATTCAACAGCTACTTACTCAATAAAATTGGGTAAAATTATCTCTTAATTGCTAGTAGGTAATACCTGATAATTACTAATAAAAGTTAATCAGTATCAGATAGTAACCATTACTTATTCAGATCAGGTAAGATTTACCCCCCAAAAAAGACTCTAAGATGGTGATCATCTCAACGTTTTTAATGCATGAAATCATCACACAAAAAAACACAGTAAACTGCAATACAACTGCTTCACACAACATTTCAAGGAATGAACCCGTTTTATAACTCAAATGTTTTCTGGATAATTGACAAATGCACACACGCAAACAAGGTCGTTCCTGTGCATGTACAGTATCGAACATAAGGATAGAACAGATGAACACCAACATTTTTAGTTTCTGTGCTTGCTCTCACTCTCAGAGAAAAAAAGAAACAAACAAATGGGGAGGGGAAGAGGAGAGCATAGAGGGATCCAGATGCATCCATCTGTACATATATATTTCTATATTTGTGTGTGTCTGTGTGTGTCTGTCTGTCTGTCTGTCTGTCTGTGTCTGTGCATGTGTCTGTGTGTGGAGCTGAGGAGGAAAAAGTAGAAAAATAAAAAACTACACTCCATCACAACTCCATCTAGTTATGTCCAGACAAAACATCCTCTTGGAACAAGAATAAGCATTAGCTTATTTTTGAGGCTGTGGACCTTCTTCAGTACTTTTGCTCCATCAAGTTCCAAAAAAAGCTTTTGAAAAGCTTCAAATGTGTTCTTCAGCTGCTTTGGATATTCGAGGTTGAGGGCATATATCAGTCCCATCAGCAGTACACATGCCTTTGTTCGGCTTCCACATCCTTCCATCTCTTGGTTCCCCTCAATCACAATGGACACATCTGATGGAGCCTCCTCAGCCATGACATTGTGCATCACGATCACCTTCATCATTTTGTCTGTGTAGTCTTCACATTCCTACATGTTAAAAAGAAAGAAACAAAAAGCATACACATTTTTAAATTAAGTATATTATTTAAGATGCTGTTCCAGTTGTGGTGGAAATTTTAAAGGAGTCCTATTTACCAGTGTGAGAGAGCAGACACCTTTCTACTGCACATGTTATACTTAATGGCCATTTATACCTTACTGTACAACCACACTTAAAAAAAAGCTGAACTATCCCCTTTACAGGCTGTGTGTTGCCTATTCAAACCTCCGCCCATTCAATAACATTAGAAAAAGCTGGTGCTGACTAGTTCCTAACCTTAAAACCAGCAGTCAGACACAGTCATGCATGCTGACTAATCTTGTAAAAACCACACCGCGAACACATTTCATTGCAAACCCTACTTACCGACAGTTCTACGTTTTATATTGGAATCAGTTATGTTTGTTTCTCCATGCAGCGATTTGTCCGGACGGTGAAACAGCCACGGTGCCGCCAGGGACAGATTCAAACTTTCGTTTCAAGTAATGGCACGTAACACAGACTCACGCCGAATACAAGTGAAGTGGAATATTTCATCATTTCATAAATTACCATTTGTATTCGCACTATACACAGCAATAGCCCTATGTACATAGCTTACCTTCACTTCTGCTGTTCCATGGCAGCCGGAGCAAGACGAAGATGGCAGTCAAAGATTATCCCGCTCGCTCAAACAGGCGGTCTGAGGCATGCGCAATTTGGAGCACAGGACTCTCAGCTTTGGGGTATAGTTTACCCTATTTTTCCATGTAACAGTTGTTACTGTTAACGAATAGGTAGTATGTGTAAAATTTACCCATTACTTTATAATTCCTTGGCTGACTACAATAATCAAGAAAATTTTATACGGTTTGCATAGATAATATTTACCACTCTCCAAAATCACTTTTTACAGTGTAGCATGTGTAGCAAGCAGTGTGTGACAAATAAAAAGGGGATTGTCCCTTTCTTCTTCTTTCTTTCTTCTTCTTCTCTGGAACCGCAGTGCTTTGAGCTCAATGCTAACACTAGCTAACACACTTGTGTAACATCTTTACCAGGTTCATCACTTAAGTTTAGTGTGTGGACATGCTTTAAACACATGGAACTGAGGGAAAAGTCATTAAAATTATGATCTGATGATGACGCAAGATGAAGTTAAAGCTTGAACAGTCATTTCAATCAGGATAGACTAATAGAATAAAGAGTAAGGCAGGTATGAAATGATAACAAATTTATTGTGCACAGAAAAGTAGTCTTTGGCGCTTAGACCCCGCAGGAAGTAGATCATCTTAGGAAGCAGCTCGATGGATTAGATGCTTCCCATGTAAAGGAGACTTCCCCCGGAGCCTAGACACTGGTGGTGGTGAAGAGGAATGATGCTCCATGGTAGCACTTGGGTGAAGAGTTGATGGAAGATGGCCAGAATCCTGATTGAAGTGGTGAAGGGGTGGAGGTGGGCTGAACAAACTTCACACAGAATGACAGCTGGATGACAGCAGAGGGAGAGAGAGAGAGGGAGAGCACTTTTAAATTTGACAGCTAATGACTGATTGGTTAAAAGAGAACGGGTGGCAGATTGTGATTGGATGAGAAGGATGATGAGTAGTGGAGCATAAGGATAGCGGGTAATTGATTGTGACTTAAAGGGCATGCGCAAAGAGATAGTCTTCCTGACTGAACTTTCGCTAAGCTTCATTACGATGTACATTTATTTGACTCCTTGGGGACTTTGAATATCTTTAGCAAATTTCACAGCAATCCATTCAGTGGTTGTCATAATGTTTTACTCAAACCAAAGACTTGAACCTATAATGTTTAACTATAAAATCCCAGCAGTTATGTTATGTTAGATACACCAAATCTGTCAACCATTGAGAAGATGCTAAGTGTTGTTAAGTAAATTTTATGGTAAAATAGGGATTTCTAGCATATAAAATGATAGAAAGTGCCTCAACAAACATGTTAAAAATAGTTAGTGGAGAAAGAAAAGTGACACAAGAGCACAATGTAATTAAAAGTCTGGCATGTGACTGCAGGGTCTCGCAGCCTTAGGTCAGGACTGTCAGACTATAGATGACAGGGTCAAAACCAGTCTCCATGGTAATAATATGCTTCAAGCTGAAGAGCTGGGGGGTCTGATTTAATTATGGAGCTCTCGTTTGTCAAACAGACCTAAACTGGCAGACAGACAGCTTTCAACTGCAAATCTGCTGGCTTCAAAGTCACACTTTCTATTTGACAGGGCAGTATACTTTATAATTCACAGCACTCTATGAATATCATACTGGAAGGTGAGCAGGACCTCACTTTGTTGTTCCAAAATAAACAGCTGTGCATATATTCTACCAGTCAGTCCAGTTCCTTGCTTAAAGGCCTGAAGATGGAAAAAAGTGTTGGAAACTGGTATGAGCAGGTTTTGTTATGAGCAAATACCAGAGATAGTTATTGATATCAACAAAATTATTAATAGGATAAATAATTTTGGCATTAGGGGTGAATAAATGAAGCATGGATGCAGTTAGTAAAAGGGGTGTTCATTTTAAATAGTAATGTTTGGTCACTATTTTAGAGGTTTTAAAGTGAACAAGGAAGGACTAAATTTGAGCACTGACCACAGGATAGTGATGGGTCGTACCGTGCCAACGCTTCGGAGCGTGTGTCCAGAAATCCCGAAAGTGTTTAGCGAAGCGCGTATCGATGCTTGTGTCGTTTAGGACGAATGACGTCACTGATGACGTTCGAAGCCTCGCTGGTTCAGGAATTGGTTCGAGTATCGGCACGATACCACAATGGATCCACTCACACTTCGTGGGTTAATTTTGCGATTTGTTAGTTTGTGTGTGACATAGAGTTGCATTTTGATGGAGCCTGTGAGAAAGAGAAAGTTTTCCCCCGTGTGGGAACATTTTGATCTGATGTCTCCCAAGAAAATAAGTACACTTTCAGTAACATTATTCCATGTGTTTTGTGTTTGTTATGCAGTGTACTATATTTTTCACTGTCTGTTCTTTTAATCCAAGGTGAAGTGTTTGTTGTGTGCTAAAGAATTGGGGTACAACAACAACAACACCTCATCCATGCTGAGGCATGCTTGTGTTTTGCATGAAAATAATGAGGGGAATGTGGCATATTTTGTTTCTGAATAAAAATCAATGAAGTCCTTAAGTTGCACAATCAAATTCACTGCCCTCTTCATGTTCACAAGCACGTCTACTGCCCCTTACCTTGTTAAAACACAAGCTTCATCTTGCCATCACTAGTAACCACAGGGAACAAGAAAACCACACGCGACGGGATGACCCCACAAAGACAAAAGAAACACACAGACTTAAATAGAAGGGGAACTAAACAGACACAGGTGGACACAATCACAATCACTAAGGAAGGCCGCCAAAATAAAACAGGAACTAAGGCTACCAAAATAAAACAGGATCCTAACAGAGAGATGACTGAACTGAAAGACAGCGCGTTATAGAAATTATTCTTTCTTGAAGAAAATGTGTTATCCATAACAATGACTTCCGTCTGCAGGCAAGGTAAAATTGGTGATTGAACAACAAATTTCTTTCAGGACCCAAACCAGTGCAGACATTGCAGTGGCAAGGCCATGTGAAGCCGGACATGTCAATTCTTATATCCTTGGTGACATCATGGCCGTGTCGCTGGAACTCCAGAATTCCAGTGGGTGTCAAATGGAATCTCACCCTCTGGTGATGGGCCTTTTGGCTTTGTTTCATTGTTCAGGATTTTACTTTTACATGAGGGCCTCTCTTCACCTGCAATGTTTTTCCTGTACCACAGAAATATATAGTCAGACGGTCAATGTGGATGATTAGATATATAAAGCTCAGGACTTGACTCTGGATACCAGGGTTCTCATGCTGCAACCCCACATGTTGTTGGCTATTAAAACACTTAGGTATTCAGGGCGGATCTCATCCACCCCCGGTGCTCTGCCACCGAGGAGCTTGCAAACTGCCTCAGTGACTTCAGTCCCGGTGATGGATGCACCGACCCTCAGGTCCCCAGTCTCTGCTTCCTCTACGGAAGACATGACAGTGGGATTGAGGAGATCCTCAAAGTATTCCTTCCACCGCCCGACAATATCCCCAGTCGAGGTCAACAGCTCCCCACCCTCACTGTAAACAGTGTTGACAGAAAGCTGCTTCCCCTTCCTGAGGCGCCGAACGGTTTGCCAGAATTTCTTCGAGGCCGACCGGTAGTCCTCCTCCATGGCCTCCCCGAACTCCTCCCAGACCCGCGTTTTTGCTTCTACAACCGCCCAGGCTGCCGCACGCTTGGCCCGCCGGTACCCGTCAGCTGCCTCAGGAGTCCCATGGGCCAACAAGGCCCGATAGGACTCCTTCTTCAGCTTGACAGCATCCCTTACTTCCGGTGTCCACCACCGGGTTTGGGGGTTGCCGCCACGACAGGCACCGGCGACTTTACAGCCGCAGCTAAGGGCGGCTGCGTCAACAATGGAGGTGGAGAACATGGTCCATTCGGACTCGATGTCTCCAACCTCCCTAGGAATCTGGTCGAAGCTCTCCTGGAGGTGGGAGTTGAAGACCTCCATGACAGCGGGTTCGGCCAGACGTTCCCAGCAGACCCTCACACTACGTTTGGGTCTGCCAAGTCTGTCCCGCTTCCTCCCCTGCCAGCGGATCCAACTCACCACCAGGTGGTGATCAGTTGACAGCTCAGCCCCTCTCTTTACCCGAGTGTCCAAGACATACCGCCAAAGGTCAGATGATACGACTACAAAGTCGATCATTGACTTCCGGCCTAGGGTGTCCTGGTGCCACGTGCACTGATGGACACCCTTATGCTTGAACATGGTGTTCGTTATGGACAAACTGTGGCTAGCACAGAAGTCCAATAACAGAACACCACTCGGGTTCAGATCGGGGAGGCCGTTCCTCCCAATCACACCCCTCCAGGTATCACTGTCGCTACCCATGTGAGCGTTGAAGTCCCCCAGCAGAACAATGGAGTCCCCGGTTGGAGCACTTTCCAGTACCCCTCCCAGGGACTCCAAGAAGGCCGGGTACTCTACACTGCTGTTCGGCCCGTAAGCCGAAACAACAGTGAGAGACCTATCCCCGACCCGAAGGCGCAGGGAAGCGACCCTCTCACTCAGCGGGGAGAACTCCAACACATGGCGGCCGAGCTGGGGGGCTATAAGCAAGCCCACACCAGCTCGCCGCCTCTCACCGCGTGCAACTCCAGAGTAGAAGAGAGTCCAGCCTCTCTCAAGGAGTTGGGTTCCAGAGACCAGACTGTGCGTAGAGGTGAGCCCGACTATCTCTAGCCGGTACCACTCAACCTCACGCACTAGCTCAGGCTCTTTCCCCCCCAGCGAGGTGACATTCCATGTCCCCATAGCCAGGGTCGTCATCCAGGGTTTGTGTCGTCGGTGCCCCCGCCCACGACTGCCACCCATACCACAAGGCGCCGGCCCCTTCTGAACCTTCCTGCAGGTGGTGGGCCTACGGGAAGGTGGGCCCACGTCGCTTGTTCGGGCTGCGCCCGGCCGGGTCCCGTGGGCAAAGACCTGGCCACCAGGCGCTCGCCTGCGAGCCCCAACCCCAGGCCTGGCTCCAGGGTAGGGCCCCGGTAACGCCGATCCGGGCGACGTACGCGTCCTTGATTTACTGTCCTTCATAGGGGCTTTTGAACCCCTCTTAGTCTGACCCGTCACCTAGAACCTGTTTGCCTTGGGAGACCCTACCAGGGGCATCAAGCCCCGGACAACATAGCCTCTAGGATCATTCGGGTACTCAAACTCCTCCACCACGATAAGGTGGTGGTTCAAGGAGGAGAACTGTGATAATTATGTCTGACTTTACTTGGATGGGCACAAAAAAATAACGGATGGAGGTTTTTTGGGTTAAACTTTATCTTGCATGACAGCATGAGGAAAACAAAAACAATGACTACAACATAATAACATACACATAATAACTGATAATGAGTAATTAATGAGTTATTACAAGTTTGTGCCACGAGTTAAGAAGTAATCAGACTGAAATCATTGCTTAATGATGAACTTGTTATTAATTTCATCATTAGATAATTGATTTATCAATTGTCAGTACATGAATTGTTACTTGTTCCTTGGTAATGACTCAGTAGTTTGTGTATATTATTGTGCTGTGCGTTAGCATTACCAAAAATATTTGTAATATCTGTGTTCATCTCCTGTGTAAGTAACTTCTGACTTTGTCAGTATTTAACCAAGACTATTATCTTTCCATAATCTTAAACAATGGCTTTGAGTTGCCTTAACCTAACCATAAAACTTTTCTTATTCATCTTTAGTTGCCACAAGCGAAAGTTGTTAAGCAAAATTCTGCAGACATTTCCAATATGAACATTTTGCATTGGCTCTACACAGTTTGCAGATTTGCTCCATCCAGACATTCCTCGATATGTTACAAGCACACTGTAAAGGTGTCCACTGGTGACTACAAGGACAAACACTGATCGACATAGGCCAGCTTTGCACTTTGATGTTGTTAGAGTAGTGAAAGCCTGTTTGGCACTGTCTTTTTCCACTGCAGCTTTAACTGGCTGTTGTGTGATGATTAAGATCCAGACACTCTCTTCTGCTTACAAAGTAAGACCCTGGGCTGCAAACTGCAATACAATTATATTAGACCCTCCTGACAGTGCAATACAAAAATTAATAGTAAATAGACAAGCTAATGAACTAAAGAATAAATAAAGACAGAATGGGAATGTTTGAGTGACAGCCAGTGTTATCTGTCATTTGTTTGGAAGCATTAGCTTGTGTACACCTATGTCTTATTGTAATAAGAATATGTGTCAAAGCAGTGGACTGTTTCACTGATAATTCACCACCACTATAGTTTTAATTAGAACTCTGTTATTCTCTGCATGCATTGTGTGTGCCTACATCAATTAAAAACTGTTTGTTTCCTGACACGAAAGTGAAATATATCCAGTGGTACACATCTAACATGTTTTTCCTCGTTGTTTAGCCTAAAGTCTAACTTGGTGGACCAATAATTATTTTATAATTTTAGAGCTATAAATACTACTTTATTACATTTACTGCTTTGTGATACCCATTTAAAGGATTAGCCTGGTGATTCTGTTTGTTTTTGTATTGTCAACAGATACCATGTGTGGAACTAAACCAACACTGTGTTAGTTCATCTCTCAATAATTTACTTATGTGCTGATTACAGTGGCCCTGAAAGTCCAATACAACTCAGCTTAAGAAAACACAAGCAAACGAAGAAATGTGCTGCAAACACGGACATCATAACAAAATACAGACAACCCAACCAGATACAGAACTGCACCGCACCTCTAAGTGCTGCACATGACGCTATTTGCTTTTTTTGCTATGTATTATGGTATACAATGTTATATTATTCTCTCAAAAACTGGGGAACGATCTTTCAAGCTGGGAAGCGGTAAACTGTCTCCTTTAAATGAATAGTCTGGATTGTGGATTATTGGTTGTGCCATCTGCTTTGGCCCTGCCTGACTTCCACTGCAACTGCTGTTAGTCATAGATTCATAGTGTTGTTATGTACATATACTATCTGTTACTGACGAAATCATATACTTATATACCATCCTGGATATACCACATACTATATAACATATAGTATTTTATTATTAGTCAAATCTGTTATTAAAGCTGTCATTTTTTATTGTAATTGCTGTGCATCCCTCTTTCTTTCTCTCTCTCTCACCCTTTCTCTCTCTCTGCTGTATGAATGCATTCTTGTTAGCATCTATTTGCATACTGTAATGAGAAAGTCAGTAAACAGGTGCAGCCCATTACTGATAGGATTGAATGCAATTGTCATGTGGTATTGACTAAAAAGTTAAACAATCAGATGATTTCTTTGTAAAATAAAATCCCTTTATCTTGCTTTACCACTTGCAGTCTTTGAGCTCCATCCTGGATTTGCTTTCCAATTAAAGCTCTTTACTTTATATCTTTGTACCACCATTAAATGATTGTCATACTAACAACACTAACACTAACAAAAATGTTCTATTTTCACAGTGAAAATTTTCTGTTCAGTCATTGAAATAAATTCATCAAGTGCGGCTACTGTGACCAAACAAGCTCAGTGTACTGAAAATTATGAACACAAGCAAATGGAGTGAACAGATTGAGACTTAATCAGCACTGCAAATATAAACTATATTGACTTGTGTAAGTCACAGTTGGTGGCACGTACAGGCAACGCAAGTTGGACCTGAAGTCGCACATTGAGAGCAGCAGAGAGAATGGAAAGATATAACATCACTTTGTGTACCCAGAGAAGGATATTGCTTTACAACTTTGCCATTTTGTGTGAATCTAATGATTGTCAGAAATTGTTAATTTTCCATGTGTTCCATGTTCAGGACAAAATGGAAATGGAACACCAACAGGTGACGACAAAGACAAAGTGGCAAGCAGAGTTGTTGGAAGTTTTAGGTTCTGCCTTCACTTTAGCCTGAGCTGCCATTATACATAAAGTATAAGGCTTAACTTAAAAAATATTAGTGGTGTCATTCAAAAAAATACTTTCAGCTGACCAAGCATATGTAGTATTAGGTCGAGTGGTATCTTATTCAACATTTAAAAGCCACTGCCATATATTCAAAAGATGACATTGACATGCATCACAGGAAATGAAAAAATATTGATGCCCTATTACAAAGAGCAGAAATTTTTCAGGTAGGTCTGTTACACAACAGATGTGCACATAACAGACCTAATACACAATCACAGGGCATTGGATGCATTTGTATTACAGAAACATGGTTGCAAGGCTTATCTTGTTTGTTTTGTTGCTGTTTGTTTTGTTAAAAGTATGCCCATTTAAGTTAGCAAAATTACAACCCTGCCTGCACAGTGTATTCTCCCATCACACGGGCAGCCCACATACTGTCAGCACTACTGGGGATTTTGTTTGGAGAAATTTAGATTTACTATAATAAGCTATGCCCAGTTGAATCAATCATTACCAAATTTGATGCTCTGTCTGAGTCATTACCCAAAATCATGCAAACTCTACTAAACATAGTGCAGGTAAGAGACTAAATTTGAGCAGATTAAATTTAAGATGGTTTCGTACCTTCTCGGGCCTTTTTGGGGTAAAGGAAGCTAAATTAGATGTTTTTCAAATGGTAAAAATGGACTTTATCTATATAGTGTTTTTCTAGTCTTATCAACCACTCACCTGGTGTTTTGCCTGAATAAATTAATGATTCAGTGTTTCTCTGAACATTTGCAAGTATAAATTTGCGACCTTAGTATTCCTGAAAGTCTTTGTGCATCAAGTCCCTTTAGTTTAATTTAGTAGAATATAGACAGTCAATAATGAATTGCATTCCTTGTGAGAACATTTGGTCTTCATAAGAATTGAAGTGTGAACACACACACACACACACACACACACACACACACACACACACACATACACACACACACAGAGTACATGAGCAGTTATTCTGCCCCTTTACACACAGCCTTAATAGACACAGTGTGGAAAGCCCCAGACTGACTTTTGGTTTGTTTTCCCAGTCAGTGAGAGATGTATTACTGACATAATGAAGGAGTGGTTCAGTGCTCAGTGGTAGGAGTTACCCCGTTGGTGAGACTCATATATACACCAAAACTGAGCCCCTATCAATTATACTTGGTGTGGGCAAATGGATGGGCACAGAGCAGTTTATAATGTACAACTTATCTGTTTTGTTCCTGTCTATCACCTAAGAGGTGATGGACAGGAACAAAACAAAGCATGGCTGTGCAACTAGTGCATGGCTGTTTGGGTTTATGAGAGATGTCAGAAAGTGGAACCAGCTTTTACAGCAACAACAGCTAGTGTATCTGCTGGAGGGCAACATTCTTGGGAATGCAAAGCAAGACTGGGAAAAAAAATACAGAATATAAATCCAGTACAAACCAATAACTCCAGTCTGACTGCCATGCCTTTTCCAGAGAAAATATGCTTTTATTGCACAAGTGTAGACTAACTATGTACATTTTAATGCTGTTGTACTTCCTTAACCAGCAGGGAGGATCTAAGAAATAGCCCTTTTTCACTTCAGGAACTGGACCCATGACTCACAACTTGGAGCTTACCAAAAGCTGGGCCTGTAAAAACCGAGCTCAGGTTCTGCCTTGTTCTTAATGTCCACCATTAAGGCCAAATCACACAGACACTTGCCATCACTGAGCTCTACAAAGGTTTTCCCTTCATCTGTATGAATTATTCAAGACAAAAAGACATTTTGTAACAATTCTACCCTGTCCATTGCTAACAGCTCTGCAGGAGCAGCAAGACACTCTATCACACATGGCTGCTTGTTGGGCATCCAAACTCAACCAAAGAGCTTTAAGTTTATCCAAGAGCATTTGTTCTTGCAAATCACATAGTATAAGCATCGTTCAAGCTGTAATGACTCTTGAGATTAGCCTTTTTCATCACGAGCTCCACTGAAAACATATTTTGTGAAATTTTAGGGGGTCTCTAAAATATGGGCAATATGCTATTTTTGCCATGCATTGCTATCTTTCTGTATCATCATCGTCATTGATTATGAGGTTAATTAGGCTATTATTGATGTATGAATCATGCATGAGGTTGATTCACTCTAATAAAGATACTGGCGTGCATGCTATTCTTGCAATCAACATTGAAGCGTAGTGGTGCAATATCAAATTTCATTCACGTTAACAGGTAAACTGAAAGATCAGAAGAAAAAAGAAACGCTATTAGTCACTAGTCATTAGTCAGTTAGAAACTCAGTCAGTTGCCAATATTTCTCTTTCTTATACTGGGCATAAGAGGCATGTCAAAAAGAAAACAAGAAAGCTTATTCACAATTTTGGATTTACTAAAAACTCAAAGCCAATCGAATGTAAAGAGCAGCCAGAGCCGGAGACTTCTTCTACCGCATGGCACTTACTTTTAACATGGTACTTTTTTTCCCTGACTTTTGTTTTTACGGCAGTGCTACCCCAAGTCAATATAATGAAAAAATATTTAATAAAATAAAGAATACAAATATTATCTGTACTATCAGTATAAGACTATGTATTGTGATTCAACATTAACAATAAATTCAACATAAATTCCAACATGAAAAGCTTTTATTTTTGGGGACATCTTCCCATTCAGACCTACCTGCTGTCACTCCAGTTCTCATGTCTCACTGAAAAGGCCCTTAAAAGCTTCCAGGTCTTGCTTAAACCAATAATATCAGTCACAGCAGGTACACATCTCTGAAAGCTGATCTTAAGGCTCGCTGTCACAACAAAAGCCCTGCTAAACATCAAACAGGCTCTTACAAAGCAAGGACACATCAAACATTTGGCTTCCTCTGTCGGCTTCTCTGCACAAGAAAAGTGCTCCATGTTTACTGCTTTGTGTTGTATTTTACTGCTCACCAGCTATACCACTACCTCAGTTTCATATATGGGTGGAAATCCTTACATAAGCTACAAGCTTACATAGATTCCTGAGTCAGTTCAATGTACAACAACAATCAAAATGGCACAAAGACACTGAAAACAGTGTAGCCATGCCCAGCTTATACTGGACATCTGAATAACTAACATCTGATTTTAAGTAGCAGTTATGTCCCAATAATATGTTTCATGTTGAATAGTCCTCAGGTTACACATACATTTAGCACATAAAAGAAGATCACATCTAAAATTGTCCAATGGCAATTACAGAGCAATTACAGAGCTTAAATGAGATGAAATGATAGTGTACCTATTCTATGACAGGACAGACTATAATGAAAGAATGGGAATGATTAAAGTGGTCTGCCCACTCAATGTGCTGATAGAAGCCAGGTAATCACAACAAGATGGCTCACACTGAACTTGAAGAAGGAAGAAATGCTGCAAGATAATCAACAGAAGAGTAATGTTACTGCTCTTCCTTAAGTTCTCTCAAGAGCTCTAGAAAAAAGAAAGATTTCATTTCCCTGAGCCAGTTTAGTTAAGATTTATTTGTTTGTTTGTTTCATTAATGTTTCATTGAGATAATGATCCCTTTAAAGCAATACTGTCTCCAGTCTGGTGCCATGGTACGGCCAATGTATGCTTGAAACATGTTGAAACTACAGTAAGTTCTGGCTGTTCTAAATGGGCACATTCGAAGGCTGAGTTAAAAGCTTGCCATCATAACATCCAACATTTACTAAGGGTTATATCCAATGGTTTAAATTTGCAATATCTGACTTTAGTCAACTTGGAGTGGAAACAAGCTGACATATTATCAGTTTATAAAAGTAATACAGCAAAACTTTTGGCCAACAGTTGTCTATTTACACGTCCAGTGAACACAGAGCAACATGATCATTAGTTTGTGTCAACCCAATTAAAGTAATATTCACTTTCTTTTAGCTCTGGTTTTGTCTCCATCAACTCCTGAGATAAAAAATCTGGCTCTCTAGCTGCTAAATGCTCCACTATGTTCCCCAGCTAGTCTCTGTGTATGTCTGCATTATGTGTTTGGTGCTGAGCTGGTAGTAAACAATGGGTTCATCAGAGCTTTTTCATATTGAAAATACATGCTACTGCTGCTGAAAACCAGGCTAATGAATCAAAACAGTTAAGCCATGGGTTGTAAAACAATGAGCTGAAAGAAGCTGAAACACTCCGTAGATGTGAGAAGACCTGTGGTGTTGGTAATAATTATCTGCAGTATTTGCATGTTAGTTAACAAATGGCTGATTTTATCCATAGAAATCTTTCACGCTCTACTTTGATAAAAAGGACAAATATACCACAATCTCTTTTTCTAAGAGTGGCATATGCAACAACTTGACAGGAAAAAAGTCACCAGACACCAAGCATCTGAATAAGAGTTCAATGTATGATGAAGTCAGTCCTGTTGGCTACAAATCAGCATCTTTGAGGAAATCATCACTGCATTGCAATCTGACACAGACAAGCTCATAGGAATACACAAACAAATGATCCAGTGTGAATGTGGTGCATTTTTAGACACAAAAACAACAGATTGCCTGTCAGTCAGCCCAGAGCTCTTCGAATGATGGCAGAGTTGGGGGGATAGAAACTGGGCCAGAGACAGCTGTACAACAGTCTTCAGTGCACAGTATCTGACTTATCCCACTTCAAGATGTTACAGGCATCAATTGGATTTCACTAAAATGAATGTGGAGTCTGTGTGTACATATGTAATGACAATGTTGGACTCTGTAGTTTTCTCTTGGTCCCTGCCAAATCCGACCAGTGATTATATGTTTAGTTGCATGTCATCTTTCAACTGCTGGCTGTCGAGGTGGTGTCCAGCAAATGATGTGGGCTTTGTAGATATCTGGTGGACTTTCTGGGAAAGAGCTGCTTTGATTAGGAGGCAGTATTGATTCCAATTTGGGCGGAGCAGCTCTCTTTTCTAGAAATCTGACATAGTTTATATAGTGAACCACAACCATGGCAACCCAGAGCTGAGACCAGGAGGCAGACCTGCAGTCGTGCATGCTTCTCTGCACTTAGTTAGTTACCAGCCCAAATTCCAGATACTTTGTAATCCCTCCATGTAAATGAACTAAATCAAAGGTAAACAGAAGAGGAGGTACAGCTAAAAACCTCATAAAACAGGCACCACCACTGTAACAGTGCAACAAGAAGGAGAATTAAATGTGGACTCTTAAACATCAGATCTCTGACATCTAAAGCTGTATAAGTAAATTGTTAAACAACAGATTATATTATTGACTGATTTTGTTTGACTGAAACCTAACTGTCATGAAGAATATGTCAACCTAAATGAAGCTACTGCCCCTAGTCATGTTGATTCTCACATTCGTCATGGCACCAACCGAGTTGCAGCCATTTTTTGACATAAGCCTATTAATCAATTCTAAACCCTCTAAAAACCTTGTTAGTCTTTCACGTCACATGTGGAAAACTGCAGCCAGTTTACCACTGGTCTGTAATCTGAGTTCTCTGAGTTTTTATCAAGTTTAGTCCTTAACAGATAATGTAATAGGTAATTTTAATGTTCATGTAGATGTCAATAATGACTGCCTTATTTCTGCATTCATCTCATTATTAGATTTGATTGGCCTCTGTCAGAGTGTATATAAACCTATTCTCTGTTTTAACCACACCCTCGACCTTGTTCTGGCATATATCATTGAAAATTAACATTTAATAGTCTCCTCACAGAATTCGCTTTTATCTGATCATCATTTAGTAACTTTTACCATATTACCCCACTAGAACACTGCAATCACAGTGTAGCCCTGGCTAAAATTCATTTAGACATCAGGATGTAAACAGTTTTTAAAAGCAAAATGAATGTTAAAAATGTATAAATATGGTCAAAATGTTTAAAAAATGTAAGTCATAATGTTTAAAGTTAAAAGGTCAAATGTTGGATTTCATGTGAATAAGCATAGTTAGCTTGATATGTATGGCCAGCACGTGTAGTCAGCATGACAATCTAACATGGATTGCAGCATAATGTCAATCTTTGTGTTTCCTTATTTTAATTGGAAGGTCCTAAAGTTAACAGCCAATTCAGGTGCGTGAGTAGGAAAAGGAGTGAGGCTGTCATATGATGAATAAGTTTCGGGTAATGCAAAATCAAACTACCATCGACAAGTTCACATGTTGTAAAAGAAAGTCAGCAATAACGTTCCTAGCTGTTGGACTTATTGTGATCTACACGAGGTAAATAAGGGTTTTGGACTGTTTTTATACTGTGACTAAATGTTACATATGTAAAAAGAATGTGTGGCTAATCGCGGGTAGCTGTTAGCATTAGCGTAATAGCCATTAGCTTTGCTTTCATACTGTTAGCATTGAATATACTTAAATTGGTGAAGACAAGCTATTGCTAGATCAGCATGAAATAGTGCATGGACTTGTTGCTCAGGAAATGTATGTGTATGACGGAGGTTTGTGACTGAGAGAGAGGACCTGAAAACCTCCTATGGGCCACTATGGAGAGTGATTTCCCTCCTGCTGGTGTGCTACCGTAGACTCTTGCTGCTGTTGTTTCTTCTATGCTCTGACTGCCGTCCTTTACCACGTGTCCACTCACCTGCTCCGCTGAATTTCCCTGGATTCGTGAGTACTGTTAAACTAGCACGTGTTATTTTATTTTCATTGCTTGTGTTAACAAGTGAAGCAGCCATTACAGTTTTAGGCCTCCACGCCCCCACGATTCAGACCTGCAATGGTGTTTTGTTACTATTTGGTTTGTTGTGGGCCCACAGTATGTTAGTATTATCATTGTTGTTCATATGTTAAAGATGGCATGCACTTATGATATTAGAGCTTAGAGGTAACAGATGAAGATTTAAAAGAGACGTGAAGGAAATAAGAGAAACAAAGTATTATTTTGTGTTTATTAATATTGGATATAATTTGTAGTTTCATTTATTTCCATAAGAGACAAAAAGACTGATTTTATTTTGTGTGCGTGGATTAATAAATACTCACCTTGGTTTTATTGCATTTTAAATATACTTGTGGTGCAATAATTCATCATAGGAAATTCATATTTTGAGTATTTGTTGAAAAAGGTTAGACACCAGGTAAAAAACCTAATTGAAGGCATAAATACCATTATTATACTTCCTAAATTTTATTGGAGGCACCACCACCAAAGGTTGTTAAAATAATAATTCATAAATACAGGTAAAAGCACCACTAAATTTGAAACTGTACCCAGGTCCCCTCCCATAGTAATAATCCACGTAGTAGATTCACATAACAGTATACAGTTCCATGGGACTGGGGTTACACCAGAATGCAGGCTTACTTATGGTTCCTAGAATTTGAGCAATCAAGCTCCTGTCCTGTGGAACCATCTTCGAGTTTCGGTGACTCAGGTAGGTGTACCAACTTAGCAAAATGGTGTGTCAATGTATGTGTTCATGTGACACTCCAGATCTCAAAATTCACTCTGACTACATCTTTTCAGTTGTTTCTGACAGAGAACTCAGTGTGTGGAAAGGTTGGCTTTGTGTGTGTGTGGTGGTGGTGGGGAGGTGGGGGGTGCGTCATTGTGGTAAGACTGCCAACACAAAAACTAAAGAGCAGAGACAACTCATTTCCAGCCACCCACAGAACACAACCACCACAACGCTTAGCCATCAGCCTGACAACCACTAATCTAACCAGACTGTGGTGCGGCTCCAAACCAGAGCCTGTGATGAACACTGAGAGTTCCAGAGGCTGGAAGGAGAGGTAAGGTGACGCTCAGCCCAGAGAAGGCAGAGGACACGCATTCAGGCTCTGCAGGGGCTGTGGTGTGGGAGTCCTGGAGTTGAGCCAGCTCAACTGTGGGAGAACTCTGGGAGATGTTTACCATGTGAAACCCCAGGGAGGTCCAGTCATTAAATCCCACTTTAAATTGGCCAATCTGAGGTCTGCTATGCAACCCCTCCTCCTACCCTCACAGCAACTTCCTTTCAGATTGTTTCTGGGAGGCATTATTTTACTTAAGGCATGATGGCTGACAGTTGTGGGACTGTAGGCTGGCTGTAATGACAAGGGTCAGTATGACTCACAGCCCCAGTGACCCTCTGATCAGACTGGTCAATGTGTTTAGGCCACCATGCCTCTGTCTAGTGGTATATACACAGGGAAACCATTAGCTAAACCCATGTGGTTAAGTAATTGGTGAGAACAAGATTACGTTTTTCTCTCTTCCATTTTTAATTAAACCTGTGTTGGGGTGGAGGAAACAAGTTCGCTGTTTGTGTGTAAAAGCACTACCATTTTTGCAATTTACCTTATCCGTAAGTCTTGCATTGTCTATTTGTCCAGACAGACTCAATCAGACATGTGTCAAATTGTAACAAGTAACACATAGTAACACATTTTCATACCTGACCGGCTGAATACAGCTGCCAATGACTTCTGTAACGACTGTTGAAGAGTACCAGCAACAAGCCAGTTTGTATGATACAAAAGTCTGCCTTCATCCACCCAGAAGATTGTCCACCTACATCATAACCAGTTCTTTCTCCTCACATCATTAACATTTTAAAACAGACGCCATTTGCTCAGGTGTAGGCACAAAAACTACTTGGGGAGTTTTAGGCAACAAAAGTACTTGCTTAGAGTTAGAAAAAAAATAATGGGTTACAATAAATATGTAACTGTTACATATGCGGTTTGCTATAAGTACATTCTGCAACTTAAAATGGATTTGGTTTCACATTGGACACAGACAGCAGTGTACAGGGTGAAAGTCCTGGTTGTTTGACCTGTCCATCCACCCTGACCTCCTACTTTGCTCCCGTCATAATTACTACGGCCACTAGAGGTTGCCACCTAACAATAAACATAAATATGGGTTATAATAACCTTGCAAAGTCGACCTATATGGATGTTTTTCAGAGGAGGATGGGCTCTTTGTCATACCCAATCCTGAAGGAACCCTCACGTATCCCAGGCCCTGTGAGGTTTGCCACTGAAATGTTTGAAGCTATGTGTGTATGTTGCTTCAAATACCACTGGGTCAAGACAGCCTGCCCCAAAAGCATTCTCACGCTCCAACTGAGCCTTCCTCAAAATACAACAGGAAGTAGGGGGTTAGACCATGAGGAAAGGGGTCAGGCGGGGGGGGAATCAAAGGCTGGCTAAATGAGTGAGCAAGAAAAAGAATGATTTGAAAGGACATAGTATTCCAGTGCCATATATGTCCATATTACTAGGTCCATGTGGGAGCTGACTTTTCTCACCACTAGTGTATTTTTAGAATTCCTCTGGCTCCAGCTGAGTTGTATCCAGTGTTCCATAAATACTAATAACAATAACACCATAATGAAACTTTAGCTTTGAACCTCAGAGGCATTTTATATCTTCATCACAACAAACTGGCCAGTAAAAACAACAACAATCTGTTCTTCTCAAAAAGAGAGCATACCTGGCAGCTGGAAAGCATCAGGGACACCACACTATGGCTTTAAAACGGCTGTTAAAGCTGTAAAAATGCTGCATCATCTTTAAACCACAGTTTCTCATATGTACTCTAAGTGTTAAATAAAGAAGATGCAACAAGTAAAATAAGACTCGAGTTACAGGAAGGCATGTATTCATAAGTTATTTACTATAAATTTCCTCCACTTTCAAGTCTCAGTGCTAAGCTTGGCTAAAAAAAAACTATAAAGCGCTATCAGTTTTTGTGTCCTGGGCACACGGACATGAGACTGATCTTCTCATCTGGCTTTCTGAAGAAGAAAAACATGTTTTCAAAAGTAGTGTTCTCTGAAAAGGCTTTATTTGAAGCTACAGCCTCCCACATACACAGGATATGACCTCTAAACCTGTTGACAGACACTTTGGTGGACTAACAGAATGAAGAGCAGATGAAGTCAGCATTCCAAAGTGAGTCAGTGTTCTAGGTGTTCATAATAAGACTCCAAAATATATTGTTTGTAGCCAGTGTGCTTTCAGCCTGCAAGTCCGATTGAGAGCCAAAATTACAACTATCTGCATTTTAATGGACAACCATTAATACTGAAGCCAAATTGATGCAAATACAACGGACACATTTTGTTCCTGCTGTGCACACTTCAGCAGCTTTCTAGTAATGTTAGGTAACTAATTAATATCATATGGAGGTATATGGCTGCAATCAAAATCAGTTTGAAATTTCATTGTCACGTGCACATGATGTATGACAAAATTAGTTTTAAAATCCAAATGTTTTTCTTTTTTCAACTGCCAAATAAAAAAGGAAATTCCAAAGAAGACCATAATGATCAAGTTGAATATCAACGGGACTTTTCATTTCCTAATATAGCTGACCATGCACAACATAAATTTGAAAATGTGATTATAAACTGGGTTGTGCATGATGCCCTGATTTCAGCTAATTTGTAACAAAAATTTAAATTTTACACATTTGTAAAACTGTTGACAAGACAGGGACAATCCTACCGTTACGCATCATAAGTATACATCATTTACATTATAGCCAACTAAAACTACAAATTGATTGTTTTTGGAATTTTCATTTTCATTTGCAGGGCCCATGAATGTCTTCTGCTTCTGCTATCAAGTCCCACAAGGTTTCATAATAGAGTTGCGTCAGGGCACTACTATCACAAAGACCATGATTCTAGCATAATTCCAAGAGTGACTATGACTTATGAGTGTGAGTGAATCGGGAGAGGGCACCAATGCAATTTGGTAAAATCCTGATAGCTCTGCATATTCAGTTACATCCCTAATTCCTAAGTGCTTCATGGCTATGTAGTTACACAGAAATGTTCAAGACAACTTGGGAAGCAATATCAGGGCAACATTATCTATTTACTATGGTTGCTTAATCAGGCCTGCAGCCGTGTATTCAAAGCAGACCCGGAGACAATGGTGAAATTCTTCTATATCATGTGACTGTGGGAAAAAAATCAACTCAGATATATATTTGCCCTTCCAGACTTAGTTTCCAAGCTACATGAAATGATTGATCACCACATCTACACTAGCAGCCAAATGTATCCAGTATAGAGACAGAGCTGTGTCTCTTAGCAGTCATTGCACCATAGCCTTAAATGGGCAAAAAATTAAATTTGATTAAAGATTAATTCCCTGCAATCCACCACATTCTTAGTGCCTCTGATATGCTGCAGGACACTTGGGACATGGCAAGTCAAAGCCACTGCAGAGAAAATATGCTGGATATTTCATGTTCATGAAATGTCTGAGGGGGAGGGAGTACAAACAAAAACAAAAGCAAGCTAAGCTCCAGAGAGAATGGTGGGCTGCAGTGTCCCTGTTTCTCAGCTATATTTTTCATCTGGATGGAGGGGGAAAGAGGAAGGCCAAGGGCAGGAACAGATCTGTTTATGGGAGAACAAGTAGAGACACATAGGATGACAAAGTCAGGAAGAAAGGGGTGTCCTCTTTATCCCTCAAGGAGATGACCTCACTTGCTCCCTAAACCGCTTTCGGGTAAAACTCCTCTGTTTGGTAGCTCCAGTAGTCTTGTCAGGGCCTTTGCATGCTCTATAAATAGCAGCTTATGCTCCAGCTGAGTGGGAACAAGCTGTTGTCATCACCCTGCGGGGCATGCAGAAGGATGGGAACAACAAAATCCCATGGAGATCCCATCAACAGGACCCGCAGCCTTTCTATTAGGATCAACACAAACTGGTGGTTTCTGTCACGCTCAGAAGAAAGTCACCCATAAATATGATTGCCTTTTTCAACACTGTCAAGAGTAGTAGCACATTACTGACAGGTTGGATTAAATAGCAAATTCGGTAGTCATGGAACTGACCACTCAATCCGCCTTTATTCATGTTCATGTTGCATGGTCAAGCTCTGTCCAAATTCACAGAACTTTGTTTTTAAGATATGTTGGGATAACCTGTGGGGACACATGTAGATTGCATAATCCACAGGAGGATTACAATTCTTGTTTTGTTTATATAAAAATTGTGTCTTAGCTATCAAATATTTTACTCTGGGTAAAGCTTCAGTCACGTATTGGAGCAGAATGACATACAGTAGAATATACCAACCAGTATAACACCAGAATGTGTAATAGACCCATCCACCAGACCGCTTTGTCAGTTTCCTGTTTTGTCTCAACTAATCATGAAAAGAACACATTCTCATTCCAGGGTTAGCCATAATAAATATGCAACATCCAGTTAGACTTTCAAAATAAAACATGCTTAGAGGCACTTCATTCTACGGTTGAGGTTTGGTTAGGTGTAGGCACCAAAACTACTTCAGGTCATACTTTGGGTTGTTGCATGACGTAAGTTAACTTGCTGCCTCCACAATTACAGGATATTCACAAGCATCGCCGCAAAAAAAAGGCATAATACCATTAAAGACACCAGCTATGCTGCTCACAGACTGTTTTCACTCCCACTACATATAAAAACCATTGCAGAGCATCAAATCTCAAACCTCCTCCAAACCTCCAAACATTTTTTTTTTTCCACAGGTAGTCATGCTGCTGGATGGCTGACGCTTCCAGGTGCACTGATCACCTTGTGTAAATAGTATGTATGCAATGTCACATATGAGTGCTCTGCATATGTTTATGTGTCTTGTGCATTATGTAGGCTGTGAATGTGGCCTCAAATGTTATGGTCTGACTAATTTGTCTTGTGTACACAAAGGATGAGTGAGTCAGGTCACAAGTAAACAAAACTATTGTTGGTAAACACAGGTCTTTTGCAAATGATTGCATTCTGTTTTTATTTACATTTTATCATCACTGCCTTTTTCTTCGCCATAATAGTTAATATACTTTCATTAGTGCAGCTCATTTAGACTTAAATGCCTCAGCTTGCATAATCACAGTGATGGATGACAGAAAGGAGGCCTTTTGAACACAGTAGAGCGAACCACAGCAGGTTCCTGGCACCGATAGATCTGACAGAAACACGGAGCAGCTAATGAATGTGAATGTGTCTTGTTGCCTCGTTCTTAATGAAGTGAAGAACTAGTGCCAGCTGTTTCCTCAGCAGGGTCCAGGACACGGCTGTTGGCAATGGAGACAACCATTAAAATGACATTTATCCACGGATTTGTTTTTATGTGGGATTACTAATGCAGGATCATGTCATGTGTCAGTAGTTCAGCAGTTTTTTCCACAAATAGAATAAACAAATTGGTTTCCTGTATTTTACTATGAATATATAAAAATTAGGTCCTGTTCATAGGAAGCACTTAAGTGAAAATACATTCAGCACAGTAATCTACATTGTGGTTGGATTAAGCATTTGAGACATGCACGGTCACATTTCACAAAAGTCTGAAGTGTGTATTTGTGGCAGTAGAATAACTTAAACAGATTTACTTCATGACATTCAAAAGAAAAAGAAAAAATGTATTTATTCTTAGAAACAGGAGAACATATGTCCTGAAAAACAGGTGGCGCTATGGAAGCATTACAAAATAAATAGAATGAATAGAATTCTTAAAAAAATAAATAAATATTTAGTTTAATATCTCATCCCAAGTGAGCATACAGTAATTATGAGGAAACTGTTATGATTGTAAGAGCTTTAACTTTTAATTTTGATGTCATTGATTATCAGTAACATAATAACCTGTTTCTCAGTGCCTCCGCACAAGGCTGAAAGTTTTCAGAAAAAAACAATTGATTAGTTGATTACTTTTGCCTTGTTCTTTCTTACAGGCCAATGCAAAGTAATGTAGTCTTAACTTTACAGTCTTTAAAAACTGTTACTTTTAGTCATCTATACCTGCACCTCCCGTACTGAAGAACTCTTATCTTCATTCGTTGTCTTCAATCGTCTTTATTTGGATCCACATTAGCTTCACTGTAGTGGTCTGCCTGGAATCAACATTAAATTGGACAGTGTGGAAGAAATATTATGGTCATCATGGATTTTAAAACCATGCCTGTGCCAGATTTTTCTTCATCTTACATTTTATGCTTCATGGAGACTGTGTGGATACCTGACTCGGCGCTGCAGCTGGTAGGCATCCAACTCTTCAGATCGCGCCACAGAATTTTTTGGCAAAACAAAAAGGTGGAGGAATCTGTTTCCATACTAACAGTAATGATGATGATGTAGTGTAATGTCACATGTCATGATGTGGGTGATCCTGCACCACCATTCTCCTGATCTGCAATCATTTTTCATAAATTACAAACCTACTCTACTTTCTACTCTCCCCATGATTTGCTTCTTTCATACTGGTTGCTATTTACATTTTACAACAAGCCAACATGCAGGATGCTCAGCACACACTGCAGACCAGATACTGTGTGTGAAGCAGACAGACAGAGAATATTTTGGATCATTGTTTACACTTCAGTCAAAGACAATGGGCCAGTCCTGTCACCAGCTTCACCTTCCCCACCTCAGCAGGGGATAGAGCCTCTCCACACAATCACACATGATTTTCAAGGGGCGGGACTCCAGCAAAGCAGCCAGACCTGTGCTATGCTTATTAACTATCTTTAACAGCTCACTAGAGACATGCCACATACCATTCTGCTTCAAAACACCCAACATCAGCCCCACCCCACCTGTCACCCTGACCCCTGTGGTAGTGAAGTCATTTGAGAGCTGTGTGCTGTCCCACCTCAAAGCCATCACGGACCTACTACTAGAAACCCTGTAGGTGTACAGTTGGCTCTTTAGACGGTGCTGTCAACATGGTTCTCCACTTCATCCTTCACCATCTGGATTCCTCAGGAATATATGCCAGGATCCTGTTTGTGGACTTCAGCTCTGCCCTCAATACAATCATCTCTGCTCTGCTGCTGTATAAGCTCACCCAGTTGAGTGGGTCCTTTCTGACAGGAGTCAGCACATGAAGTTGGGGAAACATGTATCAGATTCTTGGGCCATCAGCATCCCCCCAAGGATGTGTTCTCATCTGGGCTTCTCCCTGTACACCAACAGTTGCACCTCTGTCAAGTTCCTGAAGTTTACAGATGACACAACCCTCATCGGACAGGCAATATCAGTCTTGACTGAAATATCTCTGCTGGACCTAAAATAACAACTGCTGGATGGGTTTCCGTGGCCTTTTGTTAATTCACGTGGCCTTCAAGATGAACTGTGATAATTTTGATAAGCCTTTGAATTTTCATGAGCACCATCATCAGATCACAATTGTAATGAAAAGAAACGAGTTGGCAAGGTGGTGTGAGACAAGAAATCAACAAGAATTACATTTATTTATTTATTTTCAATGGGAAAAGATGACAGTTATGTGAAGACATGAGCAGCAGCATTTCTGGTTCCAGCCTTCTGTATCCTCAGTTTCAGGCCACTACAGACAGTCAGCCAACAACACAAGGGTCTCAAGTTCAAAGTCAGTCTTGCCCTCAGAAACAGTAGCTGACAAAATAATCTCATCATTAAGTCCATTTAATAGCTGTTCTGGAGCTTTCAGTCATATCACATGATCTTCACTGGCAGATGGAGGTGAGATTGTTTTGTCATCTGTTCTTTCCACAGTCATGAATGACATCTGAGCCTCAACTTTAAGCATGGATGAGAGGACCTTAAAGTTCTCAGAAAGTGCTGGAAATTTGAACATCTATAATTCCATTCCGACTGAGCAAGCACCACCTGCTGTTCCAGAAGTTACAGAGCAGCAACCAAATGGACCTTGAGGTGAGACTGTTTTGCCGACAACACATTCTGGTCATATGCTAACACAGTATGATCCATCTCTTGAGGCAAGAGTATAGAACTCAGGAAAGGAATCACATGGTGAATGAATCATGTAGTTGCCATTGTGTGCCTGAATGGATCTGAGGGAGTGAGCATGATGGAGGCGTCACAGAATCACAGTGTGGAGGCCACGGTGAGTCTGTTTGACTCTTTATCTGACACATAATACAGAGCAGACTTTGACCCCTGCCATCTCATGCACAATCACACAACAGCTACACAAAGGTATGCCAGATGGCTCTGTATGCTGCTCATCCTTTTGTATTCACACTATAAATGCTGATATCACTCTCTATATTCTAGGCATAAGTTGTTGAATGTAAGAGGTTCAGTGTGCCATATGTTCAGTTGGAATGTGACTATATGCTTTTTATTTAGCTTTTTTGCCTAGACTGAATATCAAGAGAGGCCATGATGTGAGACCCCAGGTCAGGGGAGGACACAGATAAGAGACCAGAGTGATGTAGAGATGAAAGCAAAATAAGAGGAGATTCATGATGAAACACACAGATAAAGTTGAAAGAGAGGCTGATAAAGGCCATGTAAGCACTGCTAGAGCCACAAAATACCTCTGAAAACACTGCTGCAGCTGTTCCCTCATCATTTAATATGAAAAGCGACACTTAGAGTGTGGAACTGCATTTCCGTTAGTGCCGAGCTACAAGTGGGATGGAAAAAAAGTCCTCTATAGTGACATGCTCATTGACGCCCTTTTCTGGTCCACTTTCTTATAATACCCTAGAGGTTTATAACTTGTAACAAATGACTTTATTGATAGTTAATATATGATTTACTAGTGCTTTATAGATCAGTTACAAGCGTAATAGTGGCTTTTGGATTACTTGGGGTATTTATCCTCCTCCAGCATGACACATACTTTGTCTTTTTAGCATTTTAGTTTGGTCCTGTAAAATGTCTCAAAGTGTTTAAACACCCCTTAAAACAAAGTAATATCTACCTGCATAGTTGCACAGAGTATGTCAGTGACCATTCAACCAAAGACTGATTTTCATTGTTCTGTTTGATTACTTTTCAAAGTTCTAAACAAGTAAAATTAATTCATAGGAAAGGGTTTTGTTTTTTTTTTTAGTTTATTTTGCTCTCTGTTTAAAGGACAGTTCACATTTTTTCCAGTCAGTCTTTAAACAGTATGCCTATATACATTGGAAGCATTGTTGGTCATATTGTAATTATTCCTCTTGTTTATACTGGCTGCGAAGAAATCCCATACAAAAGTGATTTCAATATAAGTGACATGAGACAAAATCCTCAGTCTTCTTTTAGTGCAAAATGCATTCTAAAGTTCAGCTGAGAACATACTAAGTGTGTATTTTCAATTCCAAATTCCCTCTTTGTTTTTTCCAGAACACTATGTCTGTGGTTAGCTGCAGTGGAGGTAGGCTAGTCATACTGTGAGACTTTGTTACTAAACAGACCATAACTTTGGAAGATACCCACTTCATTTGTCAGACTCAAACTCAAGATTTACGGTAGCTTCAGCTTAGGAGTACAGTGAAATCATTTTAGAAAGGCATCTTTAAATGGTCAATATGAACAGGAAAAACAATTACAGTCAATAATAAAGCTGCATATTTAAAACTGTATTATTCTGCATTTACTGTAAGCCATGTACAGATCAGGCAAACTAAGTCGGACTTCAAAGCTGAGATGTTTAATAAATATGAGATTTTTCTACTGAGCAGTTGAGCAGTCTTTGTGACTGAAGCTTCTGCCACCTGTGCCCAAACAATGAACCCTCTTTCGGAGTCTTTCCTCTTGTCATCAGAAAATCAGAATCAGCTGGGTCTGCTCAGCATCTTTATACATGCCACAGAGCATGATTGGACGTTAACTGCTTCACTGTGCCAAGCAGTGCATGTGTGCAACCATCTGCATTCATTATGTTTCTCCAGACATCTATTCAGGTTTTTCGTTTAATTTGTCACCCATCTGTATATAATGTGTGTATATAAACATGTTATAAGCCATTCTATAGTTATGTATGATTTTATATATAGGATGTATATATTTTGGATTTTCCCGGCCCCAGATTAGGAACCTCTGGCTAAACTACATCAGAGCCTGCTATCATGACATGAGGATGGTGAAACGTGTGGAGTTTTTAGTCACACACACGTAAAAACAAAGAGGCAGACCACGCATTCTTAAGGACCTCCCCTTCATTGTTATGGTGCTGTGTTGAAAACAGCAGACAACAGTCTGTAAAAGCCAAAGCAAAATCACAAAAAAAGTCACTCCCACATCAAGATGCATTCACATACGCTCAGTGTCTTCAAGCTGCCATGCTGTGGTATCGGTGATGACATGTGGACAACACTGTGTTTTATAAAGATGGGCTGTCATGTTCTGCAACAGGCAAGCAGTGGAGCATGATGAATCATAACCATGAAAGATGAGACTGATGCTACAGTGCTGAAAGAGATTCAATTTTTCTGCCAAAGTTACAGCAACAGACCTCCCTGTGCCTGGCATCAGGAGTCACTATCTCAGTTTAACACCTGGATGTACAAGCAAAATTTCTGACATCGCAACTAGTTTGCAGTCAGTCACGTTCAAATATGTCATGTGAAAACTTGAAGAAGAGTTAGTGACATTTTGTGTCCAACAGTTAAACTTTTATAATGAGCAGTAAATATACATTCTGGATTTTTCAATGTGGGACATAGAGATGTAATCTTAAGATTATTTTTTATCTAATTCATTGAATGTTGTTGAAAAATCATATCAGACTCATTACTTAAGGGTATCCTGAATGTTATTGGTCTGCTATATTGCATTGCAACTGGCAAAATGTCCATAAAGAGCTATAGTTCCTGGCTGAAAGTCACCATTTCATTTCAAATTCAATGTTAGAGTCGACAAAACCACAAAATGTGCCACCGTCAAAAACAGATTGGTGCTGCATTTCCTCACACCAACATAAATTGAATTAAAAAAATACACACTGACTCTGTCTTAATGAAATAGCATCTTACAGCTCCAAATCCACTCAAACTATTGCTCTTATGTCACTTCACTGGTGACATCTTCCCATTCCCTCATTCAGGTTTATGCTCCCTCCCGCTCACTACGCTCTGCCCAGGAATGGCGCCTGGTGTTGCCAGCTCAAAAAGGCCCTAAGTCTCTTTTCTTCTGTGGTTCCCTGGTGGTGGAATGAGTTACCAACCCCATTTGATCTGCAGAGTCCCTCTCGATCTTTACAAAAAGACTACCTATCTACCTATTCCCAGTCTCCAGGCTCTGGACCCCACCCACCATCACTGCAGTGGCCTGAGATGATTTTCAGGCCTCTACAAACCTCTGTGACTTGGGCATGTCAGCATTGTCATTCTGAGATTGTTAGCATGCTCATGTTAGCTGTTAGCTCAAAGTACTACTATTCGTCACAGAGCCACTTGTATAACTGTAGATTCTTGCTCTTGTGAACCTGTTGACTGCTTAAAACCTAGTCCTAAAAGGTAAATATTGAACCATGAAGTACAGTAATTAAAGGATGTTCACAGTCGGCAGTCTAGAAAGAAGCTATGTACTTGGTTTTGATGAATGTAGTTATATTGTCAAAATGAAACTTGTACACTATCAAAACAGGATCAGAATGTTAGCATTGTCATTATGAGCATGTTAGGATGTTGGTATTAGCATTTACCTCAAAGCACCACTGTGCTAAGTACAGCCACACAGAGCTGGCAGCATGTCTCTCCAAAGTAATTGCAGATAGATCTCAAATTTACTGAAATGCTGCCACAAAAACCAAGTTTAACTTGTTCAGTAGTGCAGTTAAGAAAATGCAGTACCAGTTTTTTTTATATTTTAGTAGTATAAGTGTTACATTAAACCTTTAATCACCCACCATGATTTTGGACATCAAGTTCCTGAAGACATTTTTACACTGTTGCACTGCCAGACTTTTTTGAAGGTAAGTAGGCACCATACTTTCAACATTTTAGTTATATTCTCTGCCATGCATTGTACCTTAAGTATGTTTGTGACAGTGTGTTCTCTTTGAAAATAAAAATAGTGACTATAAATATGAATCTGATCTGTCTGTGGGGATCCGCAGTTCTCCTTTTTCCCTTTCGTGTCTTGTGTTTCCCCTCTCCCTCTGTCTCACTGCTTGCTCTGCCTCATCCTTCCCTGAGCACAGCTGTACTCAATCATTCAATCAAGACTCACCTGCCGCCACAGTATATAAGCACCAGCTCTCCATTCAGTACTTGTTGAATGGTACGTGGTAACAACTGAGATTCCTGCAAATACGCCTAAGCATATTTTTTGCTTTTTCCTCACCTGCTTGCCTGCCTTCCTGACTCTTGTTTTGGTACGTGCTTGGGTGCTGTGCCCTCACCTGTCCATGTCCGCACCCTGCCTGTCTGAGTCTTTGGAAGAGACTGGATCTGCTCTCGTCTGGCCTACTCCTCGTCAAGCCTTCCTGAAGCTTGGAAAATTCACTCTCAGTTGACTTTAAACTTTCCCGATCTCTTGTCCTCTCTGCTTAAGTGTGACATTTTGGCTCCTGTAAACCGCTTAACATAACATTATCAATCCATATATTTTCATAATCATGTAGTTTTTCAGGATTATTGTTATTTTCATTATTATAAATGTGTCTCATTGCAAATGTACAGTAAGAAAACCATCCAGAAGTCAATAGTTTGAACAAACCTCACGTGTCCCTGAAAGATGCATAATTACCCAGTTGAAATTAAATTCTACACTCCAGAGGTCCACTTCAGAGCTCATCCATTTTTCTTTGATTTCATTGCTTCTATCAGGGATCAGAGACAGCAATAGGATATTGAGATGCTCCCCGACCAAATTCATGCAGTGGCATCAGTAAAGGTTAGGACTACTAAGGACTACTACTTTTTCTGACACACTCGGGAGTTTGATTCCTCAGCTGTGTCAGACAGGATTTTCCTTCTGCCCTGGGGAGAACAGCTTAATACTTCTTATGCAAAACACATTAAAAACCTTAATTTGACTTAAATGGGTCCATTTAACAGAAATGACACTGACTGAATGGAATAATGCTCTAAAATGTTGATTGTGTCCAAGACGTTCTTTCTGTTCAGGATTAGTATCACAGTTAGGGAGGGTTAGAGGGGTGAGATAGAGAGAGACAGAGAGAGTGAAAGAGAAGGACAGAGAGGGAGTGGGGGGGAAGGGGGAAGGAGTTGGAGGGTGGACAGAAATGCAATAGCAGAAACAATGACAGTTACTAATTTAAACTAATTTAAAAATTGTATATGATATAAATGTAGTATATATAGCATAGTATATACATATGATATATGCACATATTAGTAATAGATAGTATATGTACATAATAACGACACAATGAATCTAATAATAATGGAAGTATAACCAATAATAACAGCAGTTGCAGTGGATGTTGGGCAGGAGAGAAGCCATATTCCACAGTCCAGTTTCAACCACTATCCATGGGAACCTGTGAGACGAGAAAGCACAAAGACTCCAGGGAAGAAGTTCAGTTAGTAATTTATGCTTTGGTAGGAAATGAAAGCATGCAGGTGGAGAGGCAAAGAAGATAAGACGGTGGCTGACCATTTAGGGCTTTGTAAGTAAGGAGAAGGATTTTAAAGTCTATTCTGGATTTTACAGGGAACCGGTGAAGAGTGGCTAATATCTGAGAAATATGATTTGTTTTCCTTGTTTTTGTCAGAACACATGCTGCAGGTTTCTGAATCAGCTGGAGAGTATTTAGCAACCAATTTTTCCAGCCTGATAGTAATGTGGCAAGTTGGAGGCAGGCAATATACCAAGGGATGCTGGTGTATTATCGACAATGCCACCTAGGGGAATGTCACCCCCAGGAAGTGGTGATTTCACCCTTACCAGGGATACCAAAAATAAGGCTCACAGGTCTGCTAACACACTGACAGAGACAGGAATCCAAAATAGACGTACCAAACTTTATTGCCAATATATATATTTAAACAATTATTGATTATAAAATGACCAAGCAACTATGATCACAACATCTACTGTGCATAGGGGCCTGAGGAGCAAAGCAGAGGGGAGCTTACCATGGAGGACGGACCAAAAGGAAACGAGGATGGGTCCAAAGAAAAAGAAACACAACACCCGTGAAGTCTAACTAAATCAAACAAAACACAGCAAACAATAAGAAGAGTGAGGGGACACCACCACCCGGAGGTCCGCCTGCCACTGGCTTGCAATCCATCGCTCCTGCCCAACAGAGAGAACACAGTTAGTGTTGGGCCATATAGGTGCCACAAACTAAAGAAAATGGCCAATTCGACCACACACACACACACACAAAATCAATAAAAACACATCCAATTGACCAAAAGCAATATAGAAAATAAATCAAAACTCAACCCGCACAAATAAATCCCAACAAAAACCCATGACAATTAACAAAGAAAAATGATAAACAATCCAATTAAATCAATAAACCAAAAAGGAAATCTAATCTAATCTATACTTTCCCCAGGAGTTGGAGGTCATACAATGACATAAGCCAACCAACTCCAAGGGGGGGGGGGGAACAAAAGAAAGAGCTTAAACAAATCAACATTAAATCGGGAAATCAAGTACAAATCACTAAATTAATTTAAATAAACAAAACACAGTGGGCTCCCCATAGCGCGCTGATATAGTCCAATTTGTAAGTAATAAAAATCATTTTAAAAAAAGAATGTTGTCACTAATAATAATTCTGGTGAGTTAGGCTCAGTTATCTTCTCCTTTTCAGTCACGCACATCCAGCAAAACCATTCTGTCCGCAAACCTTTTGCTCACCATGACCCCTGCTCTCTATCACAGTGAATGAAAGACCATAGAAAAGATAAGGTAAGATAGGACTTTATTGATCCCACACCAGGGAAATGTAATTGTTACAGCCAGCAAGTATTACATAGAGCAGAATAAAGTAAAAACTTACAGAATAGAAAAACAACTATGTATATGTTCATTTGTAGAGATTATTAAAAAAAATGGTAAATCCTACTGCCACAAAAAAAAGTACTATTGCTAGTAGTCTTATGAGAAAACTATTGGCATGACATGTATTGCACTTGAGAAAAGGTGACACGTTATGTATTTGTGCTACTCCCACATAGCCCCCAAAAAAATCAATGAATGCTTTAGCATTTTTGTCCCCTGCCATAATATCTATAATCCATAATATATATTTGTTTATAAATATAATGAAGTATTTTTAGACATAAAACAAATAATATTAGAAAATCCAATTTTTTTATTTATTTATTTATTTTTTTTCTTAGAAACTGTCAAAGAGGAGTAGTTAACTAGCAGACTGTCTGTTTTGACCGGTGAAAATATGGTCTTAACAGGCCAATATTGAACTGGCTCTTCAAACATAAAAAAAATGGAACATGACTGTGTAGAACCAAATGTAAGTGGTTTAGATTAAACTAAACCTGTAGCCTATGAAATGCCAAGTAGTAGGGAATTTTCCTTTAACATTGTGGGAGCACAACAGTGGCTTTTTATCTAAAAAGTAAGTCTTCACTTTATTAGTTTTGCTACATTTTTAAGATTATTTTTAAGATTTTGATTTTTAAACTTAATTTCTTTTTCAAGGGTATGCTTTGCCTAAAAATAGCAAGTTACATTGAGGCAAAGTGTTGATTTACAAAATATTCACAATAAAACTGACAAAAATAGATGTTTCAAGCCATTTGCAAGCCAAGTAAAGACACATTCATTCTGACACCAAACATGACTGGTTTCTTTCAGCTTTGCAGCTTTAATGAAACAGTGACAAAAACAAAGCTGTATAATAAAGCACTGGAATCACAAATCCCAGTGTCAGAGCACACTACAGACCTCATTTCAGTATACAGTACATGTTCTTCCACACTGAGATGAATTCAAGTGTTTGTGTTGGACTCTCAGTGGCAGAAAGCAGCATCCTATATGTTTTGTTCCACCTCCAATCAGCAGTTGTCTAGGAGACTAGATTCCAATGAACACAAGAGGACAGCCTTATTTGTGTGAGAGGGAAGAGGCTTGTTATCTCACTGGAGTGAACATACTCAAAAGACAACCTGACAATGTTTCATGTTATATTAGGTAATGCAAACATGTTGCTATTTGAAAAGCAAGAAGTAAAACCAAGGGAAAACAGTGACTAATTTAAGTCATTGTCGATTTCATTTTTCTGTTAATTTTCCCAACACCATGGCCTGACTATCCCTTATAGAAAATACAATTATGTGCTATTCTCTCCCTCTCTTTATTTAATCTCTCTGGGTGAAATAATACCAGTTTCAGATAAATTGTGTGTTTCTAAAACATATGAGAAAAAAACAGAAGTATCTCACCTGTAGATTACTTGAACTTGTAATGCTATGATTTGTCATATTCTATAGTGACTTACGATTGATGCCCTAATATTTTTATTTTAATGTGTTTATTATGTTGAATGTTGAATTAATAATTTGTGTGCATGGATTAACAGGACATATATATTTTAAACATTTTAATATATGTTTAAAGTTGCTTCAATCAGCATTTTTATATCAGCAATGGATTAAATGAAGCATGTAATTTTAAAGTGTTGGTTGTTGTTGTAGTGATGAACGAAAAGTGAATTATTACTAACTCTGCGCTTGCCTTCACCTCTACAGAGCTTCCTAGTAGTGATGCGAATTCTGGCTCTTTTAAGAGAGCCGACTCTCACAGCTCCGCTCATAAAAGAGTCGGCTCTTTCGGCTCCCATGTGGCTCCTCAGATTTTTTGTTGCTTAAATTAATTTATTACCAAAATAATGTAAAATTATGTGTAAAATTAATTACTAATGTACAAAACATACTTTATATCAAATTTTACTGCATTTCCTGCGCTCATTTTCTCACCTTTCCAGCATTTTGTCTGTCGCGGCTCTCTGTGTGTTTGTGTGCGTGTGCGCGTGTGCGCATGCGCTGTGTTTGTAACCCCCCGCTCCTCCCCCTCCTGCTCAGTGCGTACACACAGAAGCCACCACGCATCATGTAGTTGACCAATCATGTGTGGCTTGAACAAAAAAAAGTCAAGAAAAAACAAAGAAAAGAACCCAAAGCTGCTCCCGCTCCGGCTCCCAGGCAGGAGCCGGCTCCAATCATTCACTTCAAAGACCCGGCTCTGAGAGCCGTTTCGTTCGCGACCAACACATCACTACTTCCTAGCACCTTTCAGTTGAACTGCCTTAGTTCAGACTCACAGCTCTCATTAACCAGGTTCCTGGCAGCAGGAATTGCAATTGCATCAGGGTGGCCTTGGCCCCTCTTTAGTGGCACCTCTAGCCATACTAAAGTATTGAACACATATCACACTAAACTTTGCATTGACTGGAGCTGCTCCACTTTGGCAAGGCATCTGATGTCAGATGATGATGATGAGCTGGTTTACCAGATTTGGTTGAGTTAGTATTGAGTGGAACCAAATCTTAGCAAAAGTCTGTTTTGAAAAGAACTACCCACTGTAGTAGGTCTTTGTTTTGCAGCTTTCATCTTTCAATGTTGTTGCAAATTTGTTCAGTTCCTTTTGTTTGCTTTTCATGCCCTGAAACCCATCCATCCATCCATCCATTATCTCCTGCTTCATCCGGGGCCAGGTCGCGGGGGGAGCAGGCTGAGCAGGGACGCCCATACTTCCCTCTCCCTGGACACTTCCCCCAGCTCTTCCGGGGGAATCCCGAGGTGTTCCCAGGTCAGCCGAGCGACATAGTCGCGCCAGCGTGTCCTGGGTCTTCCTCGGGGCCTCCTCCTGGTGGGACATGCCTGGAACACCTCACTTGGAAGGCGTCCAGGGGGCATCAGATAGAGATGCCTGAGCCACCTCAGCTGACTCCTCTCGATGTGGTGGAGCAGCAACTCTACTCTGAGCTCCTCCCGGGTAACAGAGCTCCACACCCTATCTCTAAGGGAGCGCCCTGCCACCCTGCGGAGGAAACTCATTTCAGCCACCTGTATCCCGGACCTCATTCTTTCGGTCATGACCCAAAGTTCATGCCCATAGGTGAGGGTAGCAATGTAGATTGACCAGTAAATCGAGAGCTTCGCCTTTCGGCTCAGCTCCTTCTTCACCACGACAGACCGGTACAGCGACTGCATTACTGCTGCCGCTGCACCGATCCACCTGTCAATCTCACACTCCATCCTCCCATCACTCGTGAACAGGATCCCAAGATACTTAAACTCCTACACTTGAGGCAGGAACTCTCCCCCAACCTGGAGAGAGCAAGCCACCTTTTTCCGATCGAGAACCATGGCCTCAGACTTGGAGGTGCTGACTCATCCCAGCTGCTTCACACTCGGCTGCAAACCGCCCCAGTGCATGCTGAAGGTCCTGGCTCGAGGGAGCCAACAAGACAACATCATCCGCAAAAAGCAGAGACAAAATCTGCCGGCTCCCGAACAGAACCCCCTCCGGCCCCTGACTGCGCCTAGAAATTCTGTCCATAAAAATAATGAACAGAACCGGTGACAAAGGGCAGCCCTGCCGGAGTCCAACATGCACCGGGAACAGGTCTGGCTTACTGCCAGCAATGCGGACCAAGCTCCTGCTCTGTTGTACAGGGACTGTACAGCCCTCAACAGAGGGCCTCCAACCCCATACTCCCAAATGTTTTGCACACTCACCAGCATGTTCAGAGATATCATAGCAGGCTTTTGTTCTTGCAGGATTGGAAAATGCGCTGCCCTTGATATAATTATGTTATTTGTGATTGATTTTGTCAGGAATGTCTCAGTCGAGTCAGCCCATATTCTTATCCATTTTATTTGCGAAATTGCAGACATTGAGATAGAAAAGCCATAATTTGTTTCTTGTTTTAAACTCATTCTGCATTTGAAGCTGCATCAGCTCTGGATCTGGATTAGGTTGGATATTACATGGTACCGAATAGAAAGATTTTCCTCGCTGGACCATCAGTTGAGCTGCCACCGCATGTGAGCACTGCATACCTACCACGGCAGGTTTTCCCTTCAACTCTGTGAATTTTTCAAGACAAACTGACACTTTGGAATAATTTTATTTTGTCTGGTGCTAGAAGCAATGATTGTAAATGAAGTTTCAGCTTCTTAGCGATCAGCTCGCTCACCAAAAAATTTGCCTGTATAACAATGTATAACAAAAATAATTAGCTGTGTGTTTCTTTTGTAGATTAGCGTGAACTCTTGCATGTTGTAGCGTGTTTTTTTCCCATTGAGAGCGATGTAAGACTAACTAGTTTCGAGACAACAACTTCAGCCATCAAAGGTTAGCTAGCTGCTACTGTAGCATTTGTTACATCAGGCCACAAGTTAAAGTAGAATCCAAACATTTTGTGTGACATGTTTCTGATCTTGCAAATGATTTAATGCATGTTCGAGGCAGTAGTGTTTTGCCATATAGCACAAGCTAACCGTAACCGCTAGCTTCTAGTTAGCAATCAGCATGGTCTTCACATGCAAATCCAGTCGGGGTCACTGGGTACATACACAAACACGATACATACACACACACTCCGTGGGGTCTAAGCTTTGGAAATTTGAGAAAATGAAGCAGAGTTGGGATGATGGTGTTAAAAGCAGAGCTGAAATCCACAAACAGGATCCTGCCATAGGTTCCTGCAGAGTCCAGGTGCTGGGGGATGAACTGGAGGGCCAAGTTGACTGCATCGTCTACAGATCTGTTGGTTCTGTAGGCAAACTGCAGGGGGTCCAGGAGAGGGTCGGTGATGTTCTTGAGGTGTGAGAGCACAAGGCGCTCAAAGGACTTCATGACCACAGAGGTCAGGGCGATGGGTCTGAAGTCATTAAGTCCTGTGGTCCTTGGCCTCTTGGGGACAGGGATGATGGTTGAAGACTTGAAGCAGGCTGGCACGTGACATGTCTCCGGTGAGGTGTTGAAAATGTCTGTGAACACTGGAGACAGCTGACCACCACACTGCTTCAGCGCAGAGACAGAATCCAGTCCAGCTGCTTTCCGGGGGTTCTGTCTCCTGAAGAGTTTGTTGACGTCCCTCTGTTGACGTTGGTCGTTGATGGAGTTGGGGGCTTTAGGCTTGTAGTTGATGATCTGCCTGAGCCCTTTCCAGACAGACGCAGACTGTCATTAGTTGAGAACTGGTGTCGCAGCTTCTCAGAGTACAGTCGTTTAGTCTCTTTCACTGCCTTGCTAAACTTGTACTTCGGCTCTTTGAATCTGTCTTTGTCCCCACTCCTGAAGGCCTCTTCCTTTGCCAACCTTAGCTTTCTGAGTTTGGCTGTGAACCAGGGTTTGTCATTGTTGTTACTCACCCTGGTGCTTAATGGAACACAGCAGTCCTCACAGAAGCTGATGTAGGACGTCACAGCCTCCGTGTACTCATCCAGACTGTTGGTAGCAGTCCTGAACACATCCCAGTCAGTAGGGTCCAAACATGCACAGCCTCACTGGTCCAGTTCCTTGATGTCCTCACTACAGGTTTGCAGAGCTTTAGTTTCTGCCTGTATGCAGGAATCAGGTGAACCATGACGTGGTCAGAGTGGCCCAGTGCAGCACGGGGGACGGCGTGATAAGCATCCCTGACTGTGGTGTAACAGTGATCCAGAGAATACTCTCTCTGGTCGGACATTTAATAAACTGTCTATATTTAGGGAGTTCGTGAGTGAGGTTACCTTTGTTAAAGTCACCAAGGACAATAACTAAAGAGTCCAGGTTGGTCCGCTCCACACACAGTATCTGGTCGGCGAGCACGCGCTGTGCGTCCTGCACGTTGGCCTGCAGCGGGATGTAGGCATCAACCAGAATGAACAGAACAAAGTCACGGGGTGAATAAAAAGACTTACAGTTAATGATAAAAGATTCCAGGTAAGGAGAACAGTGCAATAAACAGAATTAAAACACAAAACAAAACAATGCACACCAACACACTGAGGCAGCCGTCCACGGCACCATCTTGGATCATCTTTCATTCTGAAATGTCATTCGCATTCTGAAAGGGACTGAAACAGAGGGAGATGGAGGGAGGTGAGAATCTTTTCCTAAAAGCTATTTCCAGCTTCAAAAACATGTTTTATGGAAATCATAGACCTACATAACTTATTGAAAAAGCTTCATAATATGGCACCTTTAAATGCCCTACTTTCATGATATAATATCATAATCATTATCCATAAAATTCACCTGAAAGCCAAATATCCCTAACTGTTTGTGAGAAGTGTATGTTTGTGTGCAGTTGGATGTATTAACAGGGGAAGAGAACACCCTGGACCTTACCCTTTCCACTGATCTTGTCTAACAATAAAGCAGTGCTGGTTGGATCTCTATTAAAGCTTCCATTATCCTTCCACAGTGGTGCTTTGGTTTAGAAAACCTTAGCCCTTTGGATTAAGTTAACACCCTGTGAGGTTGCTGGGGAAAACCACTTCTTTGTTTATGTGATCAGGGCCTCCTGAGATCATTGGAATTACATATTTTGCATAGTTCTCTTTTTTACCTACCTTAGATCACGTTAGCAGCCCCAATAATATGAGCAGCAGAAATCCCACAGAGGCACTTCATGTTAAGAAGGAGGATCAACCCCAGTGGAAAAGGTCGAGGTCATCTATACGGCATACCAGAGCACAGATTCTCTCTAAATTGAATTAGCATAAATGAAAGTCCATATGTCCTCCATTTTGAGGGAAACCTGGCTGCTGCTGTGACAGGGGTGACAGGTCAGATCACACTTTGCAAAACACTTGACAGTGTTGTTCCAGGAGCACCTCCCCAGCTGTTTGCTTTGCTAATGCAACCTGAGACATCAATATGACATATGCATCTCTGCTAAAGTAAAGCAAATGTGTACCCTAACAAAGCTCTCTTAAAGTGTCATTTATCATCAGGCCATGACATTCATTGCATTTCAGGAGTTATGTAATCAAGATTAACTTTGTGTTCCGCCATGTCTACCTCTACAGTAAATTCACAGGATGAATTTTACACCCAGGACGCACTGCCTGCCTCTACCTATGTGTGACCACTACCTCACTGAACTGCTGCAGCTCACAGGCATGTGGTGTCCACACAGACAACATTGCAGCTGTGGAACCAGTCCTATTTTTCTACGTTGTTATCTTTGATAATGGCCATCAATAATGATGATGATGTGATTTTTGTTTGTCCTCATTTAGAGACACAGAGAGGGGGAGCAGATCACACTAGAAAAAAACTGTCTTACACCTGATATTTTTTCATGTCTGTGGGAGGTGGAATGATGTCAAGAGAGAGATTATGTTTTATTGTCTATTTTTGGTGATAACCGTGCATGTCATTTGAAAAAAATGGGCTAGACTCAGATTCTGTAGAAGACGCACTGCAGTCGCTCATGTGCCCAGCTCCGCAGCTCACGCAGGCAGTATGGCTGCTCTAACATGGGTACTGAAATGAAAAGCAAAAGGTTGTGGTGCTTAGGTAGGCAGTGTGTCCCTGGCCTCTGACAAGGCCAGAATAGGTGAATAACTCATAGAAGTCACTGTAATACATGTAGATGGTGTAAAAAAAAAAAAAAAAAAAATTCACACATCGTGTCCCACTGGGGTTCAACCACAGATTTGATCCATTATGATTGCAGACAGGGCAATAAGTTGGCACTAGTCAGTCGGCATTGCATATATCCACTTGCAAATTCCCTCTGCCCATTTAGTAGTGTGCTGCAATTATTTTTTCCTAGGATAGCAAAGGCATGACACACCTTAGTCTGCTTCTGATTGGCTACTACTCGTTGTTGCCATCATTGGTTGGTTGGGTAAGAGTATCAACGTAAGCCAATCAGAGGCAGGATCATACGTTGCCAATGCCATCCTAGGAAAACTAAATGTCACCTGTGGTCTACCTGCTTGCCCTGTTGGATAATAAAGTCAATAATTAAATTAATGATGGAAAGAAGGAAATGAAGGAAATATGAAGCGAACAACAATCTGCTTTCAGAAGAAATGATGGTGATGCTAACATTACATCGGTGCTGGCCAGCAGCTCAGCTAACAGTAGCTCAGTTCCTGCTCCCACTCATGGATCTGTTGCTGCCACTCCGTCATTCTGTGGCAAATGTTCATTTCATAATGATCGTTACTCTCTGAAGTCAAGCAGCAGAAGTTAAGTGACAATGTCTTAGTACTACTGGAACACTTTTGGGTGAACTAAATATGCAAAAGTAATTTAACATGTCAGTGTTAATAACACAGAGTGTTTATCCGTTGCTGGTCAGGTCACTTTTAAAAAAGGGGGGGGCGTAAATTAAGAGTATACCCACTTCTTCAGGCACGACTACACCACTGAATCCATACACAAACAGAAGCATTAAAAATGTGTGGTTTTATAATCAGTAACGTGCTGGAACAATTTCTTGACAGTTTATCATATTAGTGTGGATGTAGCCTTAGTTTCTCAGATACAGCCAGTGAACAGGTTTTGGTTTTGGTCTCAGTTCAGGCATGATGTCACCAAACTCACCAACCTCACTATGACAAGACTTCAAGAAGCTACACGCAGTCACTGCACCTGGCTGTTGTTCAGTGAGAAGTAGTTCCAGCATGCAACTGATTTTTACATTTCCATTCATGTATAATTAACTAAACGTGACACAATGTGCAAATTAGTGAGCTTTAGAGATGTTTGCAGGCACAGCAGCTATTCTCCCCTGTTTCAATTCAGCATAAAAATTTAGGCTAACCATGTTCCAGTTCCATACTTAAAAGAAAATTGTGGTATTTTTAAACCTCGTTCTCATATTTGTGGCCATTCTGACTCTGTTGTGACATTTTGACTTGGAGTTAACTTTGCATTTGCCTCCTCCATTGTAAAGACTCAGTAAACACAACTCCAGCTAACTGCACAGGGATCTACCTCTTGAGGAACTTGCCAGCTATCCAAAGTAGTTGCCTTGTGGAAGCTCGGTGATGTGTGGACAACATGCAGATTTTGCAAAGAGGAACATTTCTGACATTTCTTCTAATTTGAATAAATGTATATAAAATTTAAGGATGCAACACAGCTAACTCGTAAGCTTTCTCTATTGTAGATGATCCATGTTGACACTGTGTGAGCATCATGTCTTGGGTCTTGGCAGGTCACTTGACTCATAAAAGTTATATGTTAAAATGTGAACACATACTAGGTTCATCCAAACCAACCGAATTACCACTATCCTGCATGTAATATTTCCTTTTTTTCCACGCACACATACACACACGCACACACACACGCACACACATAAAAGTTAGTCATTCTAACACAACCCAAATGACATTTGGGTGTATTGCTGCTTTCAGTCTTTGTCGTCCGGTCTGGTACTCAATAAAGACATTCTGTGTCTGCCCTGCTGCTTTCTTTTCCCCAGCCATAGCTGTGACTACAGAAGAAGAATAAGGAGCCTGTAGTGTAAGCAGGCATGTATTCCTTGTATTCCATGCCTTCGGTGCCTGTACCATGTACCATGCCTTCGGTGCCTGCTGCCCCTTATCTCAAGGAAAGGGGCCTTTCTGTGTGGAGTTTGCATGTTCTCCCCGTGTTCACCTGGGGTATCCTCCATAAAAAATGAAACCCCCCTCTAAAAAACATGCATGAAGATCACCACCTGAAAATGGTGACGAAGAAGAAACTGGGTCCCCAGGCGGTGGTCGGCTGGCAGCCCACCACTCCTGGTCTGTCGCGGAGGAAGGACTTACCAGGATGGGTTAAAAGTGGAAGAAGAATTTCACAAGCATTGCGTGTGTGTGCATGTTGTGTGTAGTGTGACTAATAAAGGATGTCTTTCTTCTTTCTACTTTCTTTCTTTCTTCAGTATAGTTTTCATCCAGCAGAAAGGAGCCATAACTTCACACAAACAAGAGTTGTGCGAATGCTGTGTACTTTTCTGCCCTGTCTAATGACACTATGGCCTGTGAGATGAATGCTCTTCTTTTCTCTCCTTTTCCAAGCACTGACACACAAATACACATTCCTCTGGTCTCTTCCACTCTCTCCACACAATATCACATCTCAGTGTTCAGTATATTCTACAGTGTGTCCTGAAAGCAGGAATAATCAGACTTCACAGCAGATACAATAACAAGCATGAGCCTAGCTTGCCATGAGATTGCACTGGTATGTAATCACAAAGACAGAGGGCTATACTCATATGAGATATAGCCTGTGTGTATATTTGTGTCTATACATGCACATACTGAGACGGTGAAAGAGAGGTACTGAGCAAAGGGGTTTAGGCTAAAAAAACAGTGTTCATAACCTGCCAAGTGGCTCCTATCGCCACAGCATGGCTAGGTTTATTTACTTAAACTTATGACGCCATTGCCAGTGAGCCACATATGGTGTGTGCGGTGGGAGAACAGATAACATGAGGAGAGGACAGCTGGGGTGTTTCATTACAGAGAAAACCCAGTGGAAGACAGATGCAGTACAAATACAACACCTCTGTCAGAGTCTGCAGAAGAGCTACACGTCCTACAGTTTCCAAAAATTTTATTAATAAATACTGCAGGACAGACTCATCAGGACACGCTTCATTGTGAGTGACCATTAGCAATGAAGAACAAAGGTCCTCAATACAATGGTCCTTCCAATGTCATTTTACTACACAGGAAGTTTACTCAAGAGTAATCCATTTTCTGAGACTCTTCTACTCCACTTTATTTCAGAGAGAAATATTGTACTTTTTACTGCTTGTTACTGAAATAAGCTGGCCAGCAGCATATAAAGTATATAATTAGCCTTCCCTTTACCAACTACAACAGTAAAGTGGTGTACGCATTAATGTATCCATAATTCTACTCCAATAATAAAAGTCAAAGCCCACTTTTTTACCACGTTTTGTCATACCAGTTGGTACTGACTAAATGCTGGTTAGATTTGCTTCCAGAGTCATTACAGAAGCAGTGACTGTGGGTTTGAAGACTCACCAGTCAAAGGTTGGTCAGTCATGGAGTTCTTTCAGTAGTAATTCTCAATAAGATCCCAAATTGTTAGTCCCTTATTTTATAATATCACATCTTGTTGCCCAGTAGGTACATATATGCACCATTTCACCGTGGAACAGTGGTAACACTGTCACCTCACAGCTAGAAGGTCCAGGGTTCGATTCCCACCTGGGGCGCTGTGGGCACTGGGGGTGTGTCCTCCACCATGTCTTCGGTGCCTGCTGCCTGCTTTATCTCAAGAAAAGGGCCCTTTCTGTGTGGAGTTTGCATGTTCTCCCCGTGCTCACCTCGGGTATCCTCCATATAAAACCCCCACTAAAAACATGCAAGAAGATCACCACCTGACCAGTGGTGACAAGAAGGAACTGGGTCCCACTCCTGGTCTGCTGCGGAGGAAGGACTTCCAGGATGGGTTAAATGCGGAAGAAATAATTTCACCAAGGCATGGCATGTGCATGTTGTGTTGTGTTCACCAAAAAGCATGGCATATGCATGTTGTGTTGTGTTGTGTTGTGTTGTGTTGTGTTGTGTTGTGTTGTGTTGTGTTGTGTTATTAATAAAGTGAATCTTAATCTTAATCTTAAATGGCACACTGTACTGTACAAAAAAATTACACTATAACGTCAGAGTAGTTTTGCTGCAAGCTAAAACAAAGCGTCACCTGATAACTCTGAATGAATGCAGGCTTTTGTATGATACTATCCAACACCAGGGAGAAACTCATGAAAATCATGTACTGAGATGGCCGATGTCAAGAAATGTATCAACCACCTCAGTAATGGTTAAAACTATAAACCAGCACAAGAATGACAATAACCAACATAAACCACCATGTTCTGAACAGACACATTACTGGACAAGACAAAATGAGGAGCTCCTACCTAAAAGAGGGGCTACTTCTGTCTCAAAGATGAAAAATGTGACAGCTGCCAGAGATCCATACTTGAATCTATGGATAAGAGCCACAAAAGTACAACTGAGTGCTCAGAGCAAAGTCCAGACTCAGATGTTGGGTTATTTTTAAGTTAGGTGTTTTTTCTTTTTATATTTTATACATGAATATTTGATGTTTTGTTACATACTTATATGAAACAATAAATACTGCAATTTCCACAGTCTCTGACAGAATGTTGCCCAGTCGGACAAACTGCAGTCTGTCTGTCTGATAGTCAGTAATCCAGGCGATTGTGGGCACGTCGACTCCCATCACTCGCAGCTTCTCACCCAGGAGCAGCAGCTGAATGGTATTAAATGCACTGGAGAAATCGAAGAAAGTGATCCTCACAGTGCTGCTGCTACAATCTAAGTGGGAGTGAACACGCTGCAGCAGGTGTATGATGGCGTCGTCCACACACAGATGGGGTTGGTAGGCGAACTGTAGAGGGTCTAGTGATGATTTCACCTGCGGTCAGAGGTGTGCCAGGACCAGCGTCTCCAGCACCTCCATCATGAGCGATGTAAAGGCAACGGGTCTGCAGTTGTTGGGGCCAGATGGAGATTTCTTTCCTGGAACACAAACCATGCAAGATGTCTTCCACAGCACCGGTACTCTCTGCAGGCTCAGGCTCAGGTTGAAGAGGTATCCCAGGATCACAGACAGCTGACTGACATATACAGAGGCGTGGCCACCGGGGTGGCTGGGGGTGGCAGCGGCTACCCCTGGAATATGAATGGCCACCCTGCCTGGCCACCCCCACCAGAGCTGCCAATCAGTTTATCCAGTCGACATTCAAAAATATGCAGGATGCCATGACTCTTTGCTCTGTTTGCACTTCAACTCATGCAGACTTGCACTCAGCTTGCACTATTTTGTCTCATAAGGAGAAAACAAGGGTGAGTAAACAGTCGCTCACAACGTGTAGTGTTAAATGATTTACAAATGTTTAAATTAAGTTGATAAGTAAGTCGTATCTAGAGTGGGCACAGTGCACTAGCATAATGAATTGAAGTCTATGGGGAACATTAGCCTGCGCTGGTAAAGGTGGAAAAAAACAAACGTCACAGGAACCCCAAGCTAGACTAATGGACTATTAAGTCACACTGTATGTGTGCACATACTGTGTATGTGTGTGTGCGTCTGTCACCTTTCAAACAAAAGTTAGAAGGTGTTTCGTAAAGTACAAGTGTGGAGGCTTTTCTAGAGTGGAGGATGGCCATTTAGTGTTAGCTTGTTTTTAGTCTTCAAAAAGATTTATTTCATACACATGTGCAAACAAGACAGCTTGGGGTTGCTGTAACATATCAATAGAGGATGATATAATTGCATGTGATACCTATCCTGTGTGTTTCAGTTTAAGGAAAGTGATTTTCTGACTTAACAATATTATTTCTAACCAAACAATATGCATGATTTCTTCAGGGGCAGACAGTGATAGGGAAAGAAAGAGGATGAAAAGGACTCAAAACAATGAGACCTTTTTTAAGATAAAGAAAATAAAGGGTGCAGATAACAGTGATCAAGGCATCCTGAATCAGTCACACTGAAATTGGGCTGGACTGTGGAATGGGCAGTTTTAATTTAATCAAGAATTATTAATTTAATTCTGTTTAATACTTTACGTCTATTTTAATACTCTTTATTGTTGATGAGTGGAAGTGCGGTTGTTGTTTTTATGAGCTAAAGGACAGTTGAATCTATCTATCTATCTGTTTATCAATCAAATAAGAAGGAATAGACAAGTAGCCTATAGCATAAGAAGTTTATAAGAACTGAACAGGATATGTCCACAGTGTCAAGAAAGGCAGCAGGATGTCTTTAAAATTGATCACATTTGAATAAGTATTAAAAGTTCAGTTGACGTTACACTTGTATTGACATTTTGAGTGACTGATACAACTTTGCCCAGGAACTTTGCATAATGATGAGGTTGAGGGCCCATCATCTGCAATTCAGCATTCTGCAGGTAGGCAAAATATTTAAGTCATAATGGATAACCCTAGGAAATTGAATAAAAATAACTTCTTGATGCAATAATTGAATATTTCTTTGTGTGATCAGACACTTCCCCCAGTGATCAGTTGGATCACGAACATGTGAACCATCAGGAGTCTCATAGTCAAAGCTGCAGTGACAGTGAAGAGGCCCCCCTTGCTTCATGCCACACACCATCCCACCAACTGGGTATTTGATCTCTTTTGCTTTAAGATTTCAGAAAGCTTCTACAAATAATGTGTTCTGCATGGTTTTCTAACATGTTGTTAGAGTTGTAATAAAGTTGTTCATAACTAAACTAAACTGATTGTTTCTGTCTCTGTAAGGTAACAAAGAGGTAGGCTTCGATGCCTATGAAACGCTAGCATTTATCTTGCTGAAACTAATACTACTACTTCTACTACTAGGTTATACACCAGCATACTCTTCCGGAGCACAGATCAGCTCACTCAAATAAACAAAAAACATTTTTCTCAGTCAGATAAGATTTGTGGGGCATTTAAAAAAAAAATGTCATTTCAGTGAGCCACCCTTCCACAGTCTGTGCCCCTAGCTTGCCCCCCCCAAGAAAAAAATTCTAGACCCACCGCTGGGCATATATATATATGTGTATAGAGTAATCTTTTATCAAATTTAATTCAGTTATTTCCACATGCATTTACAAAATGTTCCACAATTGTAGTCAAATAGTTCTCTCAACAGAAGCTCCTTTCGGCCTTTTCAGATCATCAAGACCTATTTCCTTATTCAGTCTTTCAAAAAATCACTCTAGAGAAGATCAAAGTCCAATAAGTTGAATGTCTGCCTGTCTGATCGTTGTTTACTGAGGTGAAATTGGTAATCACTCTTTTCCTAGTTTGACTTTATTTGGTCTGTTGACTCTGTCTCCAGGCCATTTTAATTCCCTCAATTTTAAATTCACCTTTAATTGTTTTCAACTCAAGGAGAGTGATTGTGACAGAGGAGATAGAGGCAAGAAGAAGAGGGAAAAGATGGAAATAGAGATTGAGGACAGGAAATGGAGAAAGGGGATAATTAGAGACAATAGAGGGAAGCAGTGGAGAATGCAACAACAACAACAAGAGACTGTGGAAGGAAATGGTTTCATTTACAGAATCAATGAATAACTTAGATGTGTAACCCCAGTCCCATGTAACTATATACTATTATGTGAATCTGCTAGGTGAATTAGTACTATGGGAGGGGGCCTGGTACAGTTTCAAATTTAGTGGTGCTTTTACCTGTATTTATGAATTTTTATTTGAACAGTCTTTGTTCCCTTATTCAACACTACAAATAACTGGCGGTGCCTCCAATAAAATTGAAGAAATATCTTTCATCTGTTAACACTGTCTGTTGGCCTGAACTTACCTGAATACATTTGTTCAGGAATCAAAAAAATAAAGTCCTCACAACCAAATCACATCAACAATTTAGGAGTTTTCTTTGCATGGATATGGGAAAGGTTGCTTATCAAAATGCTATGTGTGTGTGTGTGTGTGTGTGTGTGTGTGTGTGTGTGTGTCTGTGTGTGTACAATACATGCAACTTATGGTGGCACAGTGGCCCAAGTGGTAACACTGTCACCTCACAGTTAGAAGGTCCCGGTTCGAATTCCACTGTGGGCGCTGGTGGCGTGTCCTCTACCATGCCTTCAGTGCCTGCTGCTTGAGGAAAGGGGCCTTTCTGTGTGGAGTTTGCATGTTCTCCCCGTGCTCACCTGGGGTATCCTCCATAAAAATACCCCCACTAAAAACATGCAAGAAGACCACCTGAAAAAGAGATTGGGTCCCTGGGCGCCGGTCGGATGGCAGCCCACCGCTCCTGGTCTGCCGCAGAGGAAGGCGACCAGGATGGGTTAAAGGCGGAGGACAAGTTTCACCAATTTGCATGGCGTGTGATTGCATGTGTGTAATTGTGTGACAAATAAAGGGGATTGTCCCTCCAACTCTTCTTCTGCATGCTTCTTGCATGTCTGTTCAGGCTAGCCATTAACAAAAACTTAGGCTTGTTTACTTTGAGGAAAGCATTTCATTCCAAATTGGTCCTAGCTTTGTTCCTGTGGCCAAAAGAGAGGTACCCAGTTACACTGAAGATCCTCTCTGTAAATGCCTGAGAGGCTGGCATTGCCAGGAGGTCCAAAGCCAGAGGTTTCAGTGTTGGAAACGCAGTGGAACAACACTGAGTTAACCAATACTCAATGCCGGATTCCTCAACCTCACCACTAGTAGCAGCAGTCTGGTGGGACTTGGACAGCCCCTCTTTATATTTTAAAATCTCCTGCCTAATGTTTGTTGTTTTGGCTGTCTTGAGCCTCAATGGACAAATGGCACAGATGAACTTAAATCTACGCCGTTTTGCGGGGGTTGACTCTGGCTCTGCCTCTGTGCCCCCTTTTGCAACTTGCTCATCATTGGTCAACTGCTCTTCTCGTACTTGCACTTTTTGTGGCACAAGATAAGCAATGTAGTCCTCTGCCTTTCTGACAAGATTTGGTACTTCGCAATGGCGAAGAAGGTCTCTCAGAAGAAGGTCTCTCAGCATCCCGATCTTCTGCCACTCACTGGGCTGCAGGCTGTCCCAGCCCATGGACTCAGCCACAGCTGTGAGGTGCTCCTTGACTTCAAGACAGTGCGAAATCATAGCAAAGCAACTTGACCACCTGGTGAAACAGTCTTTTACGAGAACCAGAGCACACTTCTGCAGCAGCTGCTCTGTGGCGACAGATGACTTACATGCATGTGTGTGGAACAAAGCCACCATATTGCTGCCATTGTCAGTAATCGTTGTGAGGACCTTCTCTCTGGGGATCCGCCATTCTTGCATTGACTCCTCCACAGGTGTACTAATCGACTCTGCAGTGTGAGGGTGAACCATCTCCTTCAGGTTCAGGAGTTTGTGTTCAGCCTTGTTGTCCTCAGAGTTGAAGTAACAGGCACTGACTCCCAGGAAGGATGCTGAAGTAAGCCCGTTTTTAGTCCAAATATCCAACCCTGTAGTTATTCTGCGTGCTGTGGCCAGGTTTTGTTTGATCTTTTCTTTCTCTTCTTTGTACATTTTGTCAATCAAGTTTAAAATTTTATGTCTTTTTGGCACTTTAAACTTTTTGTCCATTTTTGCTATCATGGCAATGAACTCCTCATCTTCAACAATTCCTGCTGGGAGTCCTGTGCGGCCTATCCACTGCTCTATCCCCTCCTCTTTGGTATGTTGCTCTGGGGAGTTGTCATTGTACCTCCTCGAGCACTAGTTGGCTTCTCCATCTTCTTGGCTATGTGATTGACAAAACCAGTGACAGTATTTGGCCACCAAGGGATGCTTAGTACACTTACATGGAGTCAGTAAACCAGGTAGGAACTAAGAACCCACTTTACACTCTCTTGCACTCTCACAAATGAACACACGCACACGTTTGTCTCAGTCGTTTTAAGCTCCAGTGGCTAATGTCTAAAGCTAACGTCTAAAGCTAACGTAACGTTGTGACACATTAACCACAGCCTCATGAGTTGGCATGAGCTTTCTAAAATAGAAAGTGATGTCACGTTAATGTCTTGACATACCTCGATTTCATTATGGAATGCCTTGAGATGTCTCTTAAGATTCATGGTGTTTTTTCCTGTGATTTTGTGGCCGCATTTCTCCCCATCTTTTTCCACAACACCCTCCATTTTCTTTTCCACTTCTATGTAAATGAAAGTGTGTCCAAATGTTGTTTCTTCTTTTTCTCCCAGAGACGAACCCCGGCTGGCCGGCCATCGGTCCCATTCTCTGTGTCAGTTGTCGTTAACGTTAACCTACTGCAGCTACATATTCTAAATAATGCCCCAAGTGGGGATTGAGGAAGTGACATCAGCTGCGACTGTGCAGTGCGACCTGACGCAGCCCCTGAAGTGAGACACAGGAAACAGAGATACTGCAAAATAATAATAACAATGTGACTAAATGAGATTAAAATAACGTTCTAACATTTCGTCTCATCTCCTTTTAGTCAACGAAAATGAAGAGATATTTTAGCTGAGTTTTTATTTTGTAAACCACATTTAGTCCCGTTTTTATTTGTCAACAATATTGCATTATATATTTAATTATAGTTATCGTCACATGACCAGCATTTATGTTGCGTCTCGTCTCGTTTTCGTCACGTGATAAAGGTTTGTTGACGACAATATTTAGTCATAATTTTCGTTGACGAAAGCAACACTAGCTCTAATATCATAAGTGCATGGCGTAATTAACATATGAACATCAACAATAAACTAATATGCTGTGGGCCCACACTCTCTTTCACACACACACTGCAGCAAACCAAAAAACACAAAACACTGATGCAGGCCTGAGTCGTGGCTCGGGAGCGTGGAGGCCTAAAACTGTAATGGCCGCTTCACTTGTTAACACAAGCAATCAAAATAAAATGGCACGTGTTAATTTATCAGTACTCACAAATCCAGGGAAATTCAGCGGAGCAGGTGACTGTAAATGGATGGCAGTCAGAGCATAGAAGAAACAACAGTAGCAAGAGTCTACGGCAGCAGAGCAGCAGGAGGGAAATCACTCTCTGTAGTGGCCCATAGGAGATTTCCAGGTCCTTTCTCTCAATCACAAACCTCCATCATACACATGCATTTCCTGAGCAACAAGTCCATGCACTATTTCATGCTGATCTAGCAATAGCTTGTCTTCACCAATTTAAACAAATGCAACGCTAACAGTACGAAAGCAAAGCTAATGACTATTACACTTATGCTAACAGCTACTCGCAAATAGTGACTCACTCTTTTTACACATGTAACATGTAGTAACCGTATAAAAACAGTCCAAAACTCATATTTACCTTGTGTATATCACAATAAGTCCAACAGCAGGATAACTGGTCGTCAACCCTTACAATGTGATTTTCACTCCTCGATGGCAATTTGCTTCTGCATTTCTCCAAAACCCGAAACTTATGCGGTTTACGACTAAGCCCCACCCCTTTTCCTAGTCATGCATCTGAATTGGCTGTTAACTTTAGGACCTTCCAAATAAAATAAAGAAACACAAAGACTGACATTGGGCTACAATCCAAATTAGATTTTCATGCTGACTGTATGTGCTGGTCATACATATCAAACAAACTAGAGTCATTTTTATGAACTCCAACATTTGACCTTTTAACTGTGAAGATTATGACTTACATTTTTAAAAAACATTTTAACCATATTTATACATTTTAAACATTCATTTTGCTTTGTCAAAAAACTATTTACATCTTGTTGTCTAAATGAATTTTAGCCAGGGCTACATATGTAATTTTAATCAAATAAAATAGATTACTTATGATAAGAAAGCAATATATTCAAACACACTAACATATGTAAAGAAAAAAGGTCCTGTAGATGCTAGAAAATGTATGTAAATAAAATTGTTACTCCAAGAGAGGTAGAGAATGTCTCTGTAACAGGAGTAGCATCTCTGTGCTAACACTGGAATGTAGAACTACAGTATAGGGAGGCAGGTGTTTCACTTAGCATTAGGTGTAATGATGCATGGTCCATGTCTCCAAAGTCATGGTAAACTGGCAGAATTCAGAAAATATGCACATCTGATGTTACTCACCAGTGGAAGAAGGCCAGCTTGCCAACCACTGACAACAAGCCAGTTTGTGATTCATAGTTCACCCATTTTAGCAGAGTCACAATATTCTCCAACTCCATCAAACCATCCGGCTCCCCGGCAGGTATGTCCCTGGAGCCGAAAGCACTGGCTAGGATATGGGAATATTTTGTGTGTGTACATAATTTTGTCTAATAATAATTTTCTGCCTCTCTTCATCGAATGACCACAACTATTGAATTCACGCCACTTATACCAGAAAGAAGGAGCAGTGGTGGTTTTGAAGCAGGATATACTTTGTGTATATATCACTAAACTTATTAGCATTAACACAAGGGACACTGCTCTCTGGCTGCTCAGTGTGAGCACAGCTCTCTGATGTACTGACTTCAGACCAGTACTCACAACGGCAGCCCACTGCTCCAGTGTATACTTTTAATTTGTTCAAATAGCTGCTAGCACTTTTTGAAAGCCATGCTCCTGCTGTAGTTTCAGCCATCATGATGCTTTGAACATGGAGGCTGACTGCAGTAGGATCACATCTGACCTGGAAACAGCTCACCACCTGCCTCATAATGGAGTGTGCATGAACACATCAAATAACAGAGTTAAAGTAATTCATTACAGGGGACAGTTGTTTCCTGCTTGTAGTCTCATTCCACTCATACCCAATCAGGTTGCCTAATGATCTCCTGAATCTTGTGAAAGGAGGGGAGAGTCTACATGCCATTTTGGTGATCGTGGTGGCCAAAATGTCTACCTTTACTTGTGGAATATCATGTAAAGACAATGGTCATGAAGTTACTGATCACATTCATGCTTTCCAGAGGATGAACTCCACGGTCTTTCCTCTACTGTTGCCCTCAGGTCAAAAAGTCAACTCTACACTCAAGATAAAGTGTCTTAAAACTGCAATTTCACTCAGCTCTACAGAGCCCTTTAGCCACTTTTAGATATTTGGTTTGATTTTGCGCTCACAAACTCCTCTCTTGTCAGCCTTGTTACCAGCAGCAGGTAGCTGTTTTCAGTGAAAAAGGTCTGAAAACCCACTGAACACAACCTGCTCAACACCAAACAGCAGAGAGACTCAGTTAGAGTCTAGCTGCTGAACACAGTGGAGCATTTAGCAGCTAAAACTGAAAGTGAAAGGAAAGGAAAAAAAGGTAATTATTTTTGTCTTTCTGATTTAATATTTTGTATTTTTATATTGTAGGAAGCAGTAAAAAACTGTAGCTTTAGTGAATGTTGGAAGAGGTTTGCCATTGTGACTTTTGTGACTAAACAAATTCAACTGTTAAGTGAGATCTGTGGTTAAAACAGAGAAGCCACCACAGTGTTTTGTTCTGTGAAATGAATGCGCACATCTGGTTTATGCATGGAAATATTTCCATATAGCCACCCACCAGTGTGACAGGGAACAGAATTAATGGCTACAACACACAACCACTGCAGGTCATTGGTTCTCAGCTCAGTGAGGAAACATTTGTTGGACCTGCTGGTTCAGCCCTGCTGCTCTTTAAACAAGAACTGATTCTGACTCTCGATTGCTGATGCTGAGGACTGGCTATCTTTTCAATAAATGTCTTGAACCAGGAAAAGCCAGTCTGAACATTCTGAACATTCACTTTAATTTGAGGACAAGGTGCTCCAGATATCAAAAGAGAGGGAAGTTCCTCTTCGCTTTAACTGTTCACCAAGTTTCTTTGTGTTTTGAGAGATATGGTCATCGACTAAACTATAGCTTTAAAACTACTGGTAATGTGAGCAGCACGTGGTGGATGCTGGTTGATGTGTGTACCTGTGTTTGTCACATACTAAATATGGTTGCCTTACATGAGTTAAAGGTACAGTACATGTTAAAAGATTTTTTTAGAATGCTTTTGATGGACCCTGGATAAGGTCATAAGGTCTAAATCACTGCAGTGATTCAGGTTGTGCAATTATCCATCTAAAGGTCCAATATGTAAGATTTAGGTGGATCTAATGGCAGTTACCTTACAATGAGCTCTTTATATGTACAGATCCACAGAGTATGCCATGTTTCTACAGTAGCCCAGAATCAACAAACCAAACACTAACTCTAAAGAGCGCCTTTCATGTTTTTAGTAGCCACCGTAGGGGAGGCTGAGGTGAGAGGTATTCAACTGGTTGCAATCTACAACCTCACTGCTAGATGCCACTTAATCCATCACACTGGAACTATAAAATGGATGGATTTTTGTTTTGTTGAACGGAATTTTTTTGCTTTTTTCTGGAACAGTGTTGCAATAGGTTCCTTGAACAACTCAAATTAGGTACTTTCCATTGGGCTGTGAACTTAAACAGAATAGTGAAGCTGTATGTGATCATAATAATTTCTGATCATAATGTATGTTTTTTCCTTTTTTGACACATGGCAGGTTTCTTCATAATATATAATCTTATCTATAACAAAAGTATGTAGTATCTTAAAACACATTACAGTTTAATAAAATAGCTGAGGTTCACTGCTGAATCAAGAGACAAAGACCCTGGATGATGAGAAAAATGAACTGTAACATCTGGATGAAGCATTAATAACAGCACAGACACTGAGCAATGTATAAAATTACATTATTTATTTACAAATAGATATTTTGCAGAGTGATTCCAAAGTTTCTGTAAAAGATTGTCATACTAAAACATGGTTCTGTAGTCTCTAACTTGAATTGCACAAGTGTGACACAGTGAGCATAAAATACATGCACAGATCTGTACACTCTGTTCCTGTCACCAAAATAGATCTGGTTACAAAATATAGTGCTCAATATAAACATCTGTGGAGTTCTGTTTTGCCAGCTGACTCACTATTCATATTTCACAGGCTCTGAAAATGCACATTTGAAATTATTTGTCGTCTTGGTGTTCTATATTAAAATAACGGAGCTGCTAAAGCTCAGCAAAAATAGATTCTGCAGTCTCTGTTGATGCTGCTCTCTGCATATCATTACAGATGTGCCGTTTCTGCATCTCCAACAGCAAATACTAATGTGTCATTGTTGGCTGAAAACCCCTGGAAAAAATATGAAGTGTTTTTCTTTCCACAGCAGTTCAGGCAAAAACAGTGTTTCACCCCATCGTGTCTGACGTTAAGCCCATGACAGAAAACTCAAGATCAGGCAAAAGAAAAAGCAAAAGCATTCTGTGTGACAGCCTGTTTGCTAATAATATCTGGAGAGTTTCTGAGCTGTGTGTGGTGGAACAATGCATGATCACACATTACAGTTAGTGAGAATAAATGGAGAATGTGTGTCTCTCTTTACAGAAAAAACTATTTGGATCCGTTGATTGCTTCAGCAAAGGGCTCAATGGATAGAAGAGAAAGTAAAAGGCATAGAGGACCTAGCTGTGAGCCTTTTGTCGCAGGAAAAGAATGAGAATTTGAAATTTCTAGTACCAGCAGCTAATATGAAACATGACACAGACTAGCTATCAACATGTGACTCAATCTATAAGGTTGATCAACCTTAAATTTGTCTGTATTTCTTAGAAGGATTAGGAAATGTGTCTCTTAATTCCACAGAAATTGATGGTTTCCTTTGAGAAAATACAATAACAGCACATACATATTAGTTTGACAGCCTTTGGTTTGGCATGGGACCACTTCAAAGACCGATTAGTGAACTCAATGCCCCCAAGTGGCAGTATCGAAAAAAGGCAATGTGACACTGCTCACTGCCACAACCACAAAAAAAAACACAAAAATCAGCTTCATTTGAACCATCTGTGAGAAAGGGAAGCTGAAAGCAACAAATGGGCCTCAAGTTTCCCATACTGCTGCGTCAGTATGGGCTGAATGTTGGCAGAAAGACGAGCAGCGATATGTGCAAAGCCAACAATAACAGACTAAAAAAGTGCAGCTACATGAAAATAATGATCAGTGTTACAGCTCGACCGATACAGAACCTTTAAACTAACATTTACGTCCAGCTGCTGATATAAATCTGAGGACAAACACTCACTGTTGCACAGGAGGAAATATGCCCATTTCATTAAGTGGCTTATTTCACCAATTCCATGTGCATTAAAATAACAAACCTAAAGATGAGATCTGTTATTGATCATGCCTAGAATATTTCATGAAGATAGCGTGAGCCTGCTGTACTGTATTATTCAACAGAACTGTATGAAATATTGGAGCAACATTCACTTGGGAAATGCTGGAGCATCGGTTTGCTTCTATATCATTTCAGGCCCTGCATGATACTCCTAATATAGCTCCACAGGGATTTTGAACATATCTGTAAGTTGAGTGACTTTGACAGTGACAGTGATCTTTATGTATTCTAATTTCCAATGTCACCACTATATTTTTCAGCATGTCTGTAATTAGCATTGCATTCATGTAAACTGAGAACACACACCACCCTAGTGTTATCATCAGTCACCAACATGAAACCAAGTCTGAGAACAGTTTTCACTGGAATTGGCTCAGTTTTCCAAACAAAAATACATGTCACCAGAACAATATGAAAGATGCTATAATTACATGTATTATAATGGCTTTAACTAGATTAGAAAATCAGGCATATCATCATTTCTACAGTATATAGTCAAATGTAATTTTAACCCCAACTCTAATGCTATAGTTTGAAATTAAATATAAACTACACCATAAGCAGATTTACATTACTTCCTGACTCCTCCTGGGAATAAATATAAAGACAGAGTGATGAACAAGAATCAAAGAACAAAAACTCTCCTGTGGAACCCATAACTGTGCAGCTCTTTAAGAAGATCCACTCTGCCTTAGTATGTGAACAGAAGTCAGTCTTGAGGCAAGGTGTTATGGACTTTTGTTGTATAGCTGAGGATGTTTGCAAAGCCTGGCTGTGGTATAAGGCAAAAAAAAGCTTCAGAATCTACAACGATGATAATTTACAGGCAGCAAGTTGAGAAGCTCTGAGAGAATGACGTGGGAGGCAGAAGGAACCACAACTTTTCAACAGGGGCTCTCCTCTCTGCATCTATCTCCTCTTTTGTGGCGTAACTACATAGAAGCTAAAGGAAAAATAAGTGAGAGTGAACTGGATTTCCAGTGACTGATGACTGATGTCAGAGAGGCTGATAAACAGAATGCAGGTCTTCAGTGAGACTCGTCTGCAGCAGCTCTGCCTCTGACAAAGTGCTCTGACGTCCTCTGCTGGTAGCTTCAGGTTAGTAAGGTGCAACTCCCATTGCAACACCTCCACTCGTCCAAGTTCACCATCTGCCAAGGGTTTGTCAACTACAAAAAATACTTGCCACGAATAATCTAACTGGCCAACATAATGAATCTACACACACAGCCCTGTTTCATCCACAGAATCTACTGTTTTACTCCATCAGTCAGATAAAATAGATCCAAAAACTTTCCCACATACAGGATTTATTGCTGAAGACTCAAGCAGTCCACTTCTTCTTCACAGTATGAGTATAGCTTAGTGTTTTTGCCATTTTGAGCTCTTCCTGTCACTCTCAGAAGCACTTCAAATATCACCGACTGTAAGATACAATTAACTTCAACAAGTGGAGTGTGAGGTTAACTTGTCGATCAGTCAGATGAAGACATTTTTGTCTAGTTCTGCAGTTCAGCTGTTTCACAGCAAAGACGCTGGGTGGCTGCGCCAATCGCCGTATAAGTAAAATCAAATGACATTTTTCATATATACCAGACATCCCGTCTGGAGAACCAGAATATGACAAGATTACACAGATGTCTAGTGCAAACTACTCTAAACTGATTAAAATGAAATACTGGTCAAAAACAAAAGTGAGTGTTCACTGAAAGAAAAACATTTTTCTACAACCTGAGTTTCATTTTCTTAGTTTTGCACATTATTTCTAGCTGCTTTAGATGACGTTAAAGAGTTGTCAGATTTGTCACAGCTTATTTGGAAGTAAAGCTGAAAATGTATGTGATTAACATGATTAACCAAATGGTCCTTTATAATGGCCCATCACACTATACTGTGCAGAGTTAAAGCTCGTGCAAGACTTTCATTGCTCTCCTGCTTACACTGTGAGACATTGTTTTTTTATGTTGGTTTGTGGGTCAACAAACTAAAAAGATGATCCCAGATAGGGTGTGCTGATTACATGACTATTCCAATTTTGGGCTGTCTCTGTCTCTGTTTCCATTTCACTGTGTCATCTTCTCCAGTGGGGGGGGGGGCTCATAAAATGTTCAGTCAGTCTGATTTAGTGCATGCTGCCTCATCATTAAAACTAGACAATTATTCTCAATGTTAACAGGGGCCCTGTGAGGGCCTAACAAATCCATGTATTTCTTCGTAAAACATTTAAAAAGCCATTCTTTAAATTGAATTGTTAAATGTGTATTGTTTACAGCAATCTTCTTGTCTGACTTTGTTGGTGTATTGCTACATTTCATTGCTATCAATTAGCAAAATATCTTGAAATTGATGTGAAACGCCCTGCCTGTGTGCTCAAGCTGTGCAATATAAACAAACCAGGGACCCACTCACAAACACAGGGCTCCACAGCGCTATCAGTGGCCAAAAACTCCAAGCCAAAAAAGGGAAACTAGCCAAGGTGGACAAACATCCAGAATACCAAACAATGTGAGAAGTCATTACAATGAACATAAGTCTGAAGTCCTCTGCTGACTTCAACCCAAGAGACTGAGCAGAATGTTAGCTCTACAAAGTATTCAAGGATTGGGCTGTGTTGGTTTTATTCTAATCAATTCGTTTAAACTTGATATTTTGAAATACTGACAGCCCCATTTCCAGTTGGAGATATCCAAGACTGGTGCCACTGGCTGTAACAGTAACTGAAAACAGAGCTGTTCTCTGTGCCCACAGTTTCCTTTTGCACTTTTTCATTTTGAGGACTTGTTTTTGGCTACTCTAAAATCCAACATGTTTAAAAACTGTCATGGTGTCTGGGACACATCGCTGCAAAGTCAGGGTGAATCTTGGTGGCACTGTGCTGAGGGTTTTCGCCTCGCATCACAAAAGTTTGTGCAGGATTGGCAAATTGTGTTTCCACTACAGTGGCAAGCAGTTAAAATGATTGGACTAAACTGTGGATTTTCTGTCTATCAGACTCCCTTTAACTCTGCAGCCACCTGTGTGTAAAAATGATGGCCAGAACTATTAAAACAAAACCCAGGTTCATAAATAAATTAGTTTCCCCTTCAATAGGTGATGTGCTGGTGGCCAATTTCAACAGATACATTTCTCACAAAGTATTATCTTGTCATTTCTTATACTAAGTCTGTGTACAGGTGTGAGCACAGTGACTTTCCCTGGCTCTGTACTGTGAACATACAAGCAGCAAGCAATGTCGTGGCATTCTTGCCTTTATGATACGACACCTGAGTGTTGGAGTCTTGCAATCCCCTAAATTAAAGGCAACACAGAAACTGAAGCAAAAGAGCGAAAGCAGTCACACCTTTCAAATCTACAGATAAACTGTGTACGAGACAGAGCCAAATTTCAATGGTGACAGGTTGAGAGACTGCAAGCTCAGATGCTCACAGTCAATATGCTATATTGGAATGGAGAAACTATCAACAACTGGCATATGAAAACAAGGCTTAGATGCTATTTCAGAACATCAAGATAAAGAAACCCCCGAAAATAAGCAAGAGGATAACAACATATAACAATCTCCAGCCTTAAGACCACAACATACTCGGTGTAAGGACACAAATGCAGATGTTTCAGGACACGCAAACTCAATTTCAGGAGTTGCAGTGCTCCAAAATATGTCCCAAAAAAATTCTAAAGCTTTGGATTGTACTACACAGTATGGATGTGGACACCAGATGCACATGCAGCTACATTTCATTTCATACATTTCACATGCACACTAGAAAACGAGATGGCAATAAGAGCTTCTTAGTTTGTCGTGTCTGCATGGAGTGTGTGACAAGATGACACATATGGAGGTTGCCTCCCCATTAGAAATGGTGGTGTGACCGGACCCTCAGCCTAATTCAAGATTGATCTTTAGCTTGAGGCGTCACAACAAAGGGCAGTACAGGATGATGGTTTTTCACAGCTGTCCTCCCCAAGGACATAAGGGACACCTTACTCCTCCAAGTTTGTGCAACTAGTTTGTCATTTGTGTTTGTGCACTTACACAGAGTACGTTCATTCATTCATCTTCTATACCCCTGATTATCCCTTTCGGGGTTGGGGGGGGCTGGAGCCTATCCCAGCTGTCAATGGGCGAGAGGCGGGGTACACCCTGAGCCGGTCGCCAGCCGACTGCAGGGCAACACACACAAGCATTCACTCTCACATTCACACCTAGGGACAATTTAGAGTCACCAATTGTGTTTTTGGTCTGTGGGAGGAAGCCGGAGTGCCCGGGAAGAACATGCAAACAGAAAGGCCCCCGCCTGACCCGGGGATCGAACCGGCTGTGAGGCACGCGCACTACCTGCTGCGCCACCGTGCCGCCCTACACAGAGTATGTTTCAGGCATTATGAAGTGACCACACCCCCACCCTGCTAGCCTACCATCGCCCATCACCAACAAAGCTACCAGCACTGAAACATGCAGAGGTATATAAATAACCATTAATATATGATACAAAACACTGACTGATTCCAGCAGAGTCCTGGTGTCTGAATTGAAATCCAGCTGAAATGTCTCTGTTAAAAACATGCCCATTAAAAACAGCTGGAGGTGACGTAGACTGCATTCCTGCAACCACTTTGCCTAACAGTGTATTTTTACTCCTTCAGAGTAACGATCCTGTTCTCCAGTGCAACTACAGTAGAATTATTTGAAATTGAGCAATCCCAGACAGAACAGGCCAAGACGCCAACATCTCTATGAGCCTCTACAGACCAGAATGCAGTGCAGCCATAAGACATGTTGAGTTTTTAGTAACGGCTGTGACTCTCACTGTCCTCACTGGCAAAACTGTTTCTCCAACAGCCCACTCTGCTGAAAGCAACGATTTCCATGTCTCACTCAGGAAGATGCTCAAAGACATTAAAGGATAATTCTGCTTTATTACAACCTGGTTGAGTTCTGTATGTGGAAAGAAACCAGAATGACAAATCTCCATGATTCAGCTGAACCCAAGATTTAAATCTGAACCTGATCCAGTGATTGTTTTTTTCCCTTCATTCATTATTGGCCATTAGCTCACCAGGCCAATGTGACAAATTAAATTTGAACATACTACACCTGAATCCACAACCCAAGCTTTATGTAACAAAATGGCCCTAACCCAACCCCAAACTCCCATACTTGATATCGAGACCTGTCAGGTCGGAGAACTCTGCAACCTGCGTCTCATTTTCCGTGTTAAGGCCATCGAAACAGTCAAATGTCAGGATGTGCACAAATCAACAGCTTTAACCAGATGTTTAAAACAGACACTTTGGTTATAATTGTACCATTCCCCTTTGCTGTCTCTTCTAAATGAGTCTGAACAATCAGGAGGTTTGTTTGAAACCTGTTCGACAGGACTATTTATGATGTCACTTTGTTTCCAGATACCTGCAACAGCTTGGTCATACTGATAGAAATGATTGCGAAAATGATGAAAATAAAACCAAATTTGTAATAAACGAGAATTATCCTTTAAAAAGATGAGGCAGGCTGAGTGGAAAATGAGTACACCAAAAAGGTACATTATGATGCTTCATCACAAATTGATGAGATCTATCAGCTGAGGAGGAATCTTCCTTCAGTGTTATAACTAGACTAAACCAAGTATCGGGGTGGCAGCGCAGGTCAACGCAGGTTACAGAAGCTGTCCTGGAACCGGACGGTCTTGCGTTCACTCACAGAAACATGAAACCCCGCCTACTCAAAATGAGTCACTCTGTATAACAACATCAGCTGAAATATGTCGTCAATGCACTGACATATCAAGGGTCCATAGACCATAGAAAATGGCTAGAGATTTCCTCACCTCTCAATGGCAGCTTAGCCAACTTAGCTCTGTGGGCCCAGACTGGACCTGACCTGAACTCTAACTTGGCAAAAAAACACCCTCAACTGCTTCATCAGTGGAAGGTGACATGACAATTGCAATGAAGTGTGTGAGAGCAGGGATCAGGAGAGGCAGAGGGAGCTGGGGGAGGAGGTGAGGGTGCAGACAGGTGTGGGGAGGCCATAGAAGGCAGGATCAGTGAAGGGGAAGAGGAAGAGGAAGAAGAGGAGGACCCCCAGCAGGTACGAGGAGAGGACGGTAATGCGGTGGGGGTGCTCCAACGCTGTGCTGATGGCGGGGAAACCCATGTAGTTACAGAAGGAGTGACAGAGCACTGGACCCATCAGATGACCTGCAACACAGAGGAAGCGTTAACACTGGACAACAGGGACGTGAGGGTACACAACCTTCACATGGTGACTGGATGAATACTACAACTGCCATTACAAAAAAAACTGTTTTCCGAAGAGTTCCTGAGCCCATGCAGTAATCTCCTTTATGCAGTCATGTGTTCAAAAAGTTGTAAGCCTCACTCCATCCTCGCTTGTGAACAACTGAGCCTTTCCAGGAAGCCCCTTTCATACCCAATCATGATACTATCACCTGTTATTAATCAATCTGTTCACTTGAGGTGTCATGTTGGTTCCCTCAGTGTTGGGATGTACAGTCAAGGAACCAAACCTGTTTAAACCTTCATATTTCATTTCTCCATCTATGAAAGTACTCGAGAACTCTGAGTGCCAGGTTTCAAAACAGGGAGATGTCTCTTTGTTCCAGACCTTGTTGATCCCAAATTGTTTGAAATGTGTTGCTGCATTAAATTCAGAATAAGCTGATATTTATAAAACTCCTGAAGCTGATGAGGTCAAACATGAAATATATTGTCTTTGTACTGTTTTCAATTGGGTATGTATCGAAAAGGATTAGCAAATGATCACATTCTGTTTTATTTATGTTTCACTCAGTGACCCAACTTTTTTGGAATCAGGGCCATGTGGGTCAAGGTTGTATGTTCTGACATTAACCAAAGTTGTGCATGTCTCTGAAAACTCAAAACATGCTAAACTATCACCCTAATGCATCGATGAGAGGGCTCGAGCTCTGCAATAATGTTCCCTTACTCATTCTCACCCAACTCTCTAAACAATGCCCAACACACATCTGAGCCAGAGCTGAATCACAACCTTAAATTAGCAAGAACGACAACTTTAGCAACTGAACCAAATGTGCTAAACTTAAACATTTTCCAACCATTATAAACAAGTTGGGAAGAAATCAACGTGAATCTATAAACCTGGTAAAAAAAAAAAACTACTACAGTTACCAGACAACAGTGACTAATATTTACAAGAAATATGGCCACTGAGCTGAAAATTGCACCTAAATATGAACCCAAAACTCATTTTAAATAATTAATTTAAAAGTTGACTGATACTGGAGACTTCATGAAATGTTTCATGTCCCAAAATAGACACAAGACTTTCTTCCCTTATAAGAACACATTCTCTGGTAATCAATCGCTTTTTAGTGTGAAAGCAATCACATTTTAGGATTGGAACTTGTTTCCAAAGGTTATTAGCAGGCCAAAAAAACAAAATGTAAATAAAAGCTCTTCACCTGTTCTGATGAAGATGAAGGCAGTGTAGGCCCCAAACACTGCTGTGTAGGAGAACTGGAACACTGTTGTAGACATCAGAGAAACAGGGTTGATTGTCAGCTTCTTCCAGTCACTACATCTCCAACACTGACAGTGTGATACAGTCACAGTGAACTCACTGTACTCTGAACACATAACACATCATTAAACACACCAAGGCTCACCTGCAGAGAGGAAGATCCCTGACAGCGTGCCCTGTCTGAACCTCAGCAGCTCGATCACATGGTGAAAGTGAGCTGCAAGAGACACAACATTGTTGTGGGATTAGCATCAGTGATGGATCTGCTGCTTTCTAAACCATGTCCTGATAACTGCTACTTGGAATCAAACAGACTGTAAGAACAAACTAAAGTCTCAAAATTCAAAAATAGAACTGCGGTGTCTTATGTTTGGTTGTGTTTTTCTGACTTTTCCAGACAGCCACTGGTTTCCATTCATCTCCTTCAACAGCAGTATGGAATTTGATCAAAAGACAGCTGAGAATGTTTGAGCTGATTAATTCCTCAGCATGAACATTAACTATACATTGCATTAATGGATTTTTTTCACCACTTGGGGGCAGCAGAAGAACATGTAAGCAACACTGACATTATGTACTGTATTATCAATCTTCTACTCGCATGAACTTGTGTACACCTGAAAAATGAAAACCCAACAATGACAGCGTATTCAGACCAGGAAAGCCCTTTGGTCCACTGTCTTTGGTTCAGACCAAAATACAATGTTTCTTTTTTGGTTTGGTGCGGTTCCTTTTCAAATTGTAATTTTCGCAAGAGTCCCAGAATTTGTCAACAAACCCACATGTGCAAAGATCGTTCAATCATTTGACAAAATGGTCGGGGGTTGGGCTAACGTGGGGTAATGCGGTAAAAAGGGGAGGGGGGGGGCTGGTGAAAACAAACTATGAAGGTTATGGAGATTCAGAGTGTTGCCCTCGTTGTGCTTATATTGATTTGTTTCATATAGTTACAAACACTTTGCAGAACTTTTGGAGCATCAGAGGCGTTTGGCACAAGGTATATTTCTCATAATGTATTGAGGGTGTCAGTCCTCTGCAGTGGCCACAGGTTCGACTCCCACCTGTGGCTCATTTGCTGCATGTCGTCCCCTCTCTCTCTACCCCCTTTCCTGTTGTACCTTCAGCTGTCCCTATCATAAAAGCTAAAAAGCCCCAAAAAACAATAATAAAAAAAAAAAACTGGTTTGGACCGAGCGCAGTCGCTTTCACATATCAAGCGAACCACACCAGGGTTTGTTTCGAACTGAGACCACCTCTCTGGCTGGGTCTCGGTCCGGCTGTTTGGTCCGCACCAACAATTTTTTTGGTTTGGTTCAAACCAAACAAGGCAGGTGTGAATACGCCCTTAGTCTCTTTTAGCTCTGTTATTGGTTTCAAGTTCTTTAGCTGCTAAATAATAATAATAGAATTTGCAAACTATATGAAAATTAATGGAGCAGTTAGAATCATGCATCCAAAGGTCCAACACTGCACAGCAAGTATTTGAAAATTTTTGGTAAAAATACACAATTTGCAGTTAAGCTGCTAAAACATGTAAAACACTGGTATGGCTTTAGCTTTTTAGCAAATAAAACAGATGCTAATTTTCCTACTAACCACAGATGAATTCTGTATTAGACATCCTATTCTGGTTTCACAAAAGCACAAAACACTGTCAATGTACTAAAGTCTCTCCTTTTACAGTGGATAGCCTTAAATAAAGTCTGACACTGGCAGAACTCACCCACTCCAAAGAAGAGAGGGCAGGTGAAGATAGCGGTGGACGGACCAGCACAGGGCACCAACATGGGCAGCATGCAGGCCCTGAACACCAGCTCTTCAGTTAACGGTGCTACCACCTGATTCCTCAACCAGCGCATGTCACTGAAACACAACATCCAGAACCACGGGTCTGCAGGAGCACAGGAGCAGAGGAGGAGGTCAGTTCATGTGTCGCAGTGTGAATGACAAGAATTTTCCTGCAGCAAATACTTGACTACGTAAAGACTTGCTGCTACATGTTTTTTGAGTTGTGGTGGAAATTCAACACAAACTGTGACCAAAGTCAGAATTTGTCAAAAGCATGTAATTCTACAGTCTCACAGCAAAGATGAAATGTCATAAAAAAAAAAAAATTAAGACAAAATCCAGCAAGCTGGCTGTCTCACCAAATGCCACCCGGATCCCGTCCATGAAGCTCCAGGGACAGTCCATTGCCAACTGCATGAGGGGGCCCAGAAACAGGACCTGCAGCACAGGACCACACACTCAAGACAGGTTCTAACTTCAGAGGGTTTATCACTATTTAAAGAAACAGCTTATTACTGTATCTGATCATTTTATGCCATAAAGGCAAACCTGACATATTCATAAAATATGAGTTATATAGGATCCATTCCATTTGTGATCATTATGGTTCACCCACTGTCAGAAATCTGCTCTGTAAACACATTGGAAGTATTCCACAGCAGGACATGTCTGAACAATTAAACAGCAGTCGGCAATTTCAGTCAGTGACATCCACACGCATCTATCTACTGTGTATCAGAGAGTCGTGATGTGAATGCATTTGGAGGTAGAGCCCCACTGAGATCTGGATTCTGCTTTAGTTAGACTGCTGTACAGGTCCACTGACTGTGGATTTCCTGTCTGATCTCCATCATCCATAATATTTATATTCCATTCAGAATCCAGGTTAAACTAAACTGCAGTGTGTCATTTGTGTTTGGTTACTACTATTTGTAACAGCATGACGGCACAGGAGCTTATATTGTAGATAAGTGAGCAGTCATGTTAACAGATGATTGCTAACATCACATAATCAAGTGAATCTCCATCAAATCTGTTTGATGATACATTTATAATGACTTGTGAGGGATATATATATATATATATATACACACATACACTTTTGCTCTTATTTTTACTTATTTAGATTTTTACACTAGTCATTTTGCTTTTACTTTACAAAATAATGTAGCACTATTTCCACTCTTGGTATCTTTACATAAAAGCTGTGATGCCCTCTCTTGTGTCAGCACCACCAGAAAAAGAAAGTCTATGGGGACCCCTGAAAAAATAAGTTGTGACGTTGAAAACAGTTCAGTTCATCACAAAATAGCAGCAACTGGGCAATAAGGGCCTCAGTGAGCTGTGTGTCACAGCCACACTGCCATAACAGCTTCTTGTGGTTGTCTCTTTCACCTCTCACAGCATCTTGCCCCCCCTCTTCTGTGTCTCACTTTGAAAACCTCTGCTCTCTAATAAGAAGACCTCTTTGCAGCTATGATTGGAACTTCATTTAAAGCGACACATTGTCTGACTTCAATCCAGCCAATGGATCATCATCACCATCATCACAGATTTGTTTCTTACCATGGTGAGCAGCAGAGGAAGTATGATGGCAGGAATGAGGCCTTCAAATCGCATCCCCATGAAAGCCAGTAATGACGGGCCAGTCTGACACACAAACACACACAAATCAGTCAATGTCTGATGATACAACAGCTAATGTGTCAGAAAGCAACATGGCAGCACATATACCACCAAATGACTATGTTCAATCCTCAGGTTTTAGAACAGAACTGTGAGACAGAGTAGTCATGTGGACTCACCCTGACACCTGTGAATTCTCTCCATGCCCACACAAAGACGGGCGACAGGCCGGACACAATCAGCACGCTGGTGAAGCGTCTCTTTATCACAGTGGGGTGATCCCTGAGTGGAGAGCGCAGTGGAGACAATAATCATCGACAGCACGGAGGGCCACAAACGCAACTCAAGCTGCCACAGCCGACTGAGCAGCAGCAGCTTAAAGCAGTCAAACACTTCACAAGCCCTGACATGCTTTCATTTACATGTCTTTTTGTCCACCACACATCTCCCCATAAAACAAAAAGTCCCACATTCACTGCATGTCAGTTTGCTGTTGGTGATTTGATCATTTGGAAATTGGCAATGTTTACAATGCTACTCTGTCATTTGATTCTCATTATACAAAAACTTCATCTGAATTGTTTGTTTCTTAGAGTATCTTAGACAGTTCACAGCAGTTCATCAACATGCAAACATGAACATTTGTTTACATTTGTTTGTGAGCATACAATAGGCCTTTTTCACACATATTTTGACTGAAGAAAAGCACAGGTTATACTAATAACATTAACAAATGTTCTGTTTAACTGTTCAAGTGTCCCAGTCAGCCATGACAGTCAGACACTGAGTCATGAACAAAGATAGGACCCTGAAACTGAGGCAGCATTATTTATTTTATTATTTACATGTCTGCTTTTCACATGTCAAACTGTGTCAGGAGAAAAAGGCCTTGACAATTCATATGGTAAGCAGATTCAAATAATAAATTAGAAAATGAATTTAGTTTAACATGAGGCTGAAAAATTAGTAGGCAACTACAGACATGTAAAATAAAGCATTACGTGCAAATTTATGAGGAATTCTCTGACTAAATTAATGTGAACTAAGGCAGATTATTAGCTACTCTTGAGGCCCTATCTTGTAGAGTAGCCCTGTATTGAAGTCTACTTCTAAAACCATGGTTTCCTGCTGTCTCTCAGTGGAGGTGCATTGCTTTGCCTAAAATAAAGAACACCTCTTCCCAAGTGAGAAAACATTTTTAGTTTTTTATTAATATAGTAGTATTTGGTCTATTAACCACTAGGGAAACGAGCAGTGGCACAACATCACAGAGTAGAGACCACATAGTGAATTTAAGTGTGTCACAAGGACGAGGGAAAAGGAAAAGTTTCTGTGTTCTTACAAGTCGAGACAAACGAACAATCAGTCACATTCAGGTATTGATTTGTGTGAACAAATGGTGGTTAGTACCTCTGTTAATCAATTTCCTAAAGGAAACCCTGAATACATTCATCCTTTTAGTGTTTGTTGTGGTGTTACTGTGCATATGAACTTAATCAAACGACCTGCATCAGATTACAGACAGTATTATTCCAACATAAAAGCACTGGTTGGATTGGGGGATGAACAGTGAAGGTGCCATAATCTGCGCTCTATGAGTAATTACATAAACAATGTGTACAAGAGAGGGGTGGGGGAATGAGTGGGGGCCTCAAAACAAATTTTGCCTTAGGGCCCCCCGAAAGGTTAGTCCGGTCATGGCAGGCCATTCCAGGCCACATAGCGGCGCTACAGATGTCACTGTCAAATAAGTTAGAGTATGAGGAGCACCTGCACAGAGAGAACATGTGCACCAGTTATTATCTGTGTATCATCCAGAATGTTTGTGAATTGAATGAAGAGCCCGTTGGGTGGCCAGCCACGTGGCTTCAGTTATGGACAGGTGTAAACATGTCCGGATGAACACAGCACAGCAGAGTCATGTAATGAGGAACAACAACACCATATTGTTGTCATAGAGAGGGTATCTATGACTGTGTTATCTTTGGCTCACCTCGGCAGGTCACTCCTCCACACGTATAAACTCCCTACATAAGAGCAAGCCAGCATGAGACAGGACAGCACTGACACCCAGCACAAACCATCTGGAGGTACGAAGTCGCCATTACTGTGTTTCATCTCTTCTGTCAGAATGTTTGGTGATAAATCCTCCTCCTCTGCCATAACGACTGCCGGCTAAGACTTAACCAAACACTTCCTCGGCACCGGGGCGGTTGCTGGACCATCTAACAAGATGAAACATCCACCAACGTGACGTGTGAAGTTTTCAATAATCTCCTTTCAACGCGTGAGCTAACGTTGCTAGCTGGAGGGCTAGCTTCTGCGGCGCTGTATATTGACGTCATCATAAGGGTTTTTTTTTCCTGCTTCTTTTTCTTCTTCTTTTGCCTTCTTCGTCTTCTTCTTCTCCGAAGTATAACGGCAGCTGGTATTCCCAAAGTCCCATTGCTGCCACCTTGTGGAACTAATTATTATGCGTTTCATTGTTCGTTTCCTTTGTTCGGTTTGTTCGATGAGCTTTGTTCAAACAGCCATTGTCTGGTTTTCCCTCCACCTTCACTTCTCTCCTCACGTCATATCAGATCAGTTTGACATTCCTGACTATGAAGGGCCATTTCAACTCGAGCTGAAGGTGCCTCTGACTCGTTTATGACTGAATGATGACTGATCTGAAAAACAAAGTAAATATGAAAAGACAAACTATAATTCAGTCAAATCCAGAGTGTGTTTAATGCATTACGTTCAATGTTAATATATGTATCTATGTATGTAATGCAGGTTATCTTTAAATATAATTCTCTGGTGCACAGTCTGATTTTAATCAGTGTGGTGGTTATCACTTTGTTACCATGTAATTATAACCCTTATATATTACCAATTTTGAATTTTCAGAAATAAATACATTTCTGTAAAATTTGCTTTTAAGCACAACTTTCTTATTTAGCATATAGCTTTTATTGTAGCCTAAAATATAGGTTAGTTTCATATTTTTAGGCCTATCTATGGTTTTACTATGGTGGTATGTGTATCCTGTGTTTTGGTAATCAGTACTAGTTGATCAGGACAGGAGTACTGTCATTTCTTTTATTGTAATTACTGTAATTGTTTTTATGGTGAGTAAATTAAACCTTAACCTATCCGGAACAATCATCACGTTTTCACACATTTTCTATCCATCATTTAAAATATTTGAACAGTGACACCGACTTCGTCATAGATCTTATGAACATAGTAATGATTATTCTTCAAGCAAGTTCCCAGATGTTAATTTTTGACATGTGACAGTATGAAAAGCACAGATGTAAAAATGAAATGAATCAAGGCTGAATTCAATTTCGCTGCTTCAGTTTCAGAGTCCTGATATTGTTTATGCTGGCTTACTGTCATGATTCACTGGGGCACATGTACAGAATGAAACAACTGTTAATGTTTTACTTCTTAGTTGCTTCAGTAAAATAATTTATGTCTCTGAACATATGGTACCATTTTTACTGCTTAAACTAATAACAGAGGAGTTGATGACTGTCTAATGTGTATTTATAGGTAGAACTCATATGTGATGGTAATGTCTTTCGAATGATTCTAATAGAAAGGCAACATTTTTGTTTGTAGAAAACTGATACTTTCACCAGATGGCACCAAATTAATGAATGTTCAAATCTTGTAGGCCTACATGTAGTGGAATGCATTATAACTTGGCTAAATATAAGTAATTTATGTAAGGAATAATGCCCAATGAGCTGTCCATTATCAGCAATTAATGGATGCTGATAATGGACACCTCGAATGGCATTATCCTGCTTATACTGTGGTCTGCTCTAAAGAAAAAAAAAATTAAGACCATTAATTTATATTTTCATGTATTTTGCAAGCAAAACCTATGTTTTTCACACATCTTAATATGGTAACACCTGAGGGTTTGACAAATACCTGGACACAATTATTACAATCCCACAAGGTTCTTAAGTAATGCTAAGTATAGCTTTAAACACCACAGTGCTGCTCTTGAGTCTAGTGTCAGTCATGACATTGAATTCAATAAAATAATGGTTAATACTGGTCCTTAGACTCCTGGCTGGCAACACTGAACTTGTTGTTTTTGTGACAAACACAAAATGTATGGTCACATTTTATGTTAATTTGTTAATGGTTTCATTTTGAAAATGCTGTAGGTATTTTAGTGCTGCCAGCAGGAGGCAGTGTGGCGCTGTGTTTCCCGCCACGGGCTCATGTTTGCCTCTTCATTTTGCTGAGTGAAGCTGTACTGAAAAGAAGTGCTGTTGCCTGTCTCATTTATTCTCTTTTACAGATTGGTGAGGTTAAGAAAACTTGTAAAACTACATTCACATATTGTGTAACATTGAAATAAAATGTCAGGTTGACTTTGTAAAAGTAAATATTAACATTCAATTTGAGTGGACAAGTCGTTTTTTGTCTGTGTAGCATGAGTGGCCCAAAATGGCGCAACTGTGAACTTTTTGTCAAGAAGAGAAGATTTTCTAGTTTAGCTCCAGCACATTTCACTGTAAGTCAGATATTATTCTTGTTTATATTACTGCTACAGGTTTACCGTGGTTTTCAAGTTGTTAAATATAAGGATTCTGAAAATTTAAGTTTTGTATGTCTTCAGCTCATGCAGCCTGACTAAAGTGACAGACATTACCAGCAGTGTGCTAGGTTTTTGTTTGTTTGTTTGTTTGTTTGTTTGTTTGTGGCACTATGGGTTAAATTACTGTGAAAGAAAGGGGAAACTTAAGTGACCAGGAGATTGTGCATTTCATAAAAATGCCTTATGTTACATGGTTGTGAACCAATTTGAAATGCTATCTCAGTTAAAGGACTGAATGAAGATGCAATATTGACTGAACTCAGGATCATTTTAAAAGGTGGAAATTGTGTGTTTTATTTGAAAGTGACTGAGACTAATTACACTGTGTGTTTTTGTTGTGTTTTTGATACTGTGGACCTCTGTATTGATGAAATAACAATTGAATATGGGGAACAAAATACAGAAAACAAAGGTGATCAATGAAATTTTATTAATAAATTCTGTTGTAGTGAAGCTGTACTGAAAAGAAGCGCTGTCGCCCGTCTCATTTATTCTCCTTTACAGGAACCTTATCTGTTTACGGGTCCTCAGCCTTGGACCTGTTACATTTTCAAAGTTTAAATCCATTTGTGTTTGTGCAATAAGTTTCTCTGTGTATTAACTGCCAATTTCTAAGTTGGCTTGTTTGTTTTGTGTTGATCTTGTGTTTTTCATCTTCAGTTTGATTTAATTCTCCCAGTCTTAACTCCTTATGCCTTCTCTCCCTTCTCTTTTCAAGTTTGCTTTCTTCAGCTGCATTCCAGTCATCAAAGTTGTCATATTCTGCAAATACATACTTATACATACAACTTCATTTATAGGGATCTCCCACTTGCCGATAAGAAGCCCATTCAGCTCCCAGAGACATTAGCTGGAATATACATCTGGCAGTCACTTATTATCCCTTCCTGTCAGACGGTCAACTCCCCTCATTTCAGACAGTTACAACTGCATAGACCAGCTGAATCAATCTCTGTGGCAATGCTAACATGCTAATGCTAAGCAGGTATAATATTTATCATGATCACCGTCTTGGTTTAGTTTGTTAGAATACAGACATATGCTGATTACAGTATAGCTGAGGCTAACAGGGCTGTCATTAGTTTTGCAGTTATTTGGTCATAAACATCACCAAAGTTAGCCTCTTACAATTCATCCAGAGGACATGAACATCTGAACCAAATGACAATCCATCCAGTAGTTGTTTCACTCAAAACCTCAACAACACTGTATAAACTGTATACATTGTGTATGTATATATATACATAGACCTAGTATTTCTCAAGTGCAATACAATTCATGACATGTCAGTAGTTAAGCTTTCTCATAAGACTACTCACAACAGTACTTTTTTATGGCAGTAGGATTCTTTAGCATTTACTATTTTTTTATAATCTGTACATATGTACATATACAGTTGTTTTTCTATTCTGTGCCCTGTATACTTTTAGGTTTTTATTTTGACCTCTTTATGACACTGTGCTTGCTCTTCATAATACTTGCTGGTTGTAATGACTAAATTTCCCCGGTGTGGGATCAATAAAGTCCTATCTATCACCCTCATGGTGGTAATAAAGTAAAAGACAGGGTATCCCCAATTCATTAGGATTCATTATCTGGGGACAATAACTACTAATGTAAACATTTCATGGCAATCTCTATAGCAATGTTTATAGTGTAATAGTAATGAAAGAGACTTAATCAAGTGTTAAGACTGTGCAGCCTGTCGAACCCCTTTTCTGTCACTGGCAGCCAGATGGAGGCATGGCCCCTGAGGTCTGCCCATAGTGCAGGGTGAAATCAGTGTGATATGGGAGAATAAACACCAACTGCAACCTTCCAACCCAAAAGCTGTTCAATTCAGTGGCTCATAATTGATATTTTAAGCGTTAATAAATGATTTATTAACCGATAATAAAGAATAAAGGCTTCCTCGGCCAAGAGGAGGTGGAAGATGGATGATGCATAGGAGATCCTGTATGAGTTCTTGAAGGCACCAGATTTGAAACGCCAGATTTACCAGTATCACTTAAAGGCAACACAATATTCGTGTGACAAGGAAGAGAGAGAGAGAGAGAGAGAGAGAGAGAGAGAGAGACGTAGGCGTGACATCGGGTTGTCTGCTGTTAAATCCGGGAGGGGTGAACGTGTCCCAGACTCCGGTGTAACGTGAACACAGAAGAGGCGATGCCACCGCTGCTGGTGCCCTGTGCCGCCGCTGCTGCTTCTTCTTCCCTCCTATTCTCCGTCTTTACGCGTCCCAGGCCGTACGGGGACTGACAGAGCCCACACGCAGACACACACACCCAGAGGAGGAATTACACACAGATCCGTGCCGGTCCCGGACCTCCATTGGCAAACATCAGCGGGTACGGGCCTGTTTATCTGATTTCTCCCATCACCTGTCTTTATTACAGCAGCTCCATCCACAAAGGAGCAGATGGCAGCAGACAACAGCTGGCCTGTTGTCTGCTTTACTGTTCTTCCAGGGAAGTGATGGAGGTTGAAGTCACCTTTTTTATCTGTGGATTGTTGACTTTATCCCCTTTATTCAAGCTGACGTACGTCTTAATGAGGTAAATTGATCGGTTAGTGATGTCAAACTGTTTGAAGTGTTGCTAAATGGGGCTTTAATTGCATTTTTTTAACGGTTTCTGTTCTTATTAATGGATGTGAGCCTTTTTTATTATTTACCTCTACAACGCTGCTGCTGCTGCTGCGTGTGTGTGAGAGAGAGAGTGACAGGGAAATGTGTGTTTGTGCGTAAGGAGGGTGTGTGTGCGTGCTGATGTCTTCCCTACATGTACTGTGTGTTGTCTGTGCGGAGGAATCCCCCGTGTACAAACCCTGCCTACATGCGCTATAGAAATGGCACAATAGGCTGGTTATGTCGCCAAAAACTGACTGTTGATTGTCAAAACTGTTGCCTGATTGTCAAAAACTAGCCATAAATGATAGATTTCGCGTGGGTGCTGATTCCTCCGTTTTCAAGTGAAGCCTGTTTATGGCCAAATCCGATCAGGTTACTACATCATCATGTCTTCATAAGACGGAGGCCTGCGCGTCCGTCCACACAGCATGGCCCTGGGAAAACGCAATATGCTGCAAAGCGCACAGACAGAGCTGGGCTGATAAAAGGAGATACAGGCCATGTTTGCATCATGCTTGACCAGATATGAAGCCTTTCTGGCGCATTAACAGTTTAATGTTATATTGCCCTGCTTCTAGATGGTTCTAGGATGCTTTTAGGAAGAGCGGGTTTGGTGGGATGGTTCGAGGGAAATGAGCTCAAATGGCTCACAACACAAAAAATAGTAGCAGTGCTTTGATGTTATTCATGATCCAACAATATTATAGCTTGCTGAGTAATGAGTCATATTCGAAGCTTGCTGGATAATGACAGTTTTAGGCATATGGGCCTGAAACATTGGCGGTGATACTGTTGTGATTAGAATCAGGCTAGTGCTGGTTGCAGAGACATGAGGCCAAAATATGTAATACCAGATGGTATAGTCAGTCACCTCTGCATTCATGGACACGATGCAGTTTATTCATTCATATGGAGAGATGATATATGTGCTGATGCATGTCTGTAAGATGCTGTGAACCTGAAGTGATTTATTTGGAGGTTTGGGGAAAATTAAAACTATTTAGAATCTTACTCAGACATCAAGCATTGAAAGTGTTTTAATGTACATGTTTGAGCCTAAAACAACAGGGTGACTTTAAATGTAGATACAGAGGCTGGATTAAAGAGCCCATGTCGCTTTTGAAAGGAGAAATAACACAGTTTTCCATTTACAAATGAAAAGTTGTATTAATTCGCAATTAAACGCACCATTGTTCAATTCAGTGCACCCAGGGGTTTCACTGCTACAGTCTTAGTTGGTCTGGTATGACCAGTAGCTTATGATGGCTAATGACTTTAGATATTCTAGATACTGGAGTGTAACTGACATTACTGAGTGACTTCACTGACTTGACTCTTCGCTTCTTGTGCTACTGTTCCACTATGTTTTCAGCATAAAGCTGTCAGGCTAACTTTGAAGGTACCCTGTCAACAAAAGCGTTTGTATTTGCAGTGTTTCTCATCAAGATTTTTTGTGTTTATTCTTGAGGTCTAACAAACATGTTGAAGGCATTTCTAGTTTACAAGCAAACGGTCTTTTTTTCTGCCCTTGCTGGTGAATTATGAGTTTTGTCCGAGCATTTCTGCCACCAGCTGTTCACCAGCAGAATGGTGCAAAGCCGTTAGTGGGAATACATATCACACCGCATGCATTCTTGTGCATTTGCACAAAATACAATCAGAAAAAAGAGACTCACTCATAGAAACTTTCAGGAGCAGTGATGGTAGGAGAAATAGTACCAGAAGAATTACTATCTGTAGTTTCAGTAACTGTAAATCATTAATGCACCCTGTTTCTGTTGCACTAGCACACGCTGTGCTAGCTATAAGGCTTAATAATAGTGTCATAATAGTATAGTAGGAGTTTTAATAATAGCAGTGTTTTTAGCAATAATAGTGTCAGCAATATACTAACAGCACTACCAGTTCTGGTCTTAGCATTGGGTAGCTAGTGGCAGTATTCCTATTAGTAAGTATTTTAGTATTTAACATTATCATTGAGATAGAGCTCTTTCTAGAAAAAAAATCTTTTAACAGAGGAAAGTCAAGTTGCAGACTATTATCATAAAAGAAAAGTGTCAACTGTTATTAAGTAAGCCTCCTGTGCATGTACAGAGCTCTATATGTAGAGACAGATTAAAAAAAATATATATATGGAAAGAATTTCATTCCAAAACCACAACAAGTACACACTGATCATATTAAAATGTATTAAGGGTTGTTAGACAAATACATGATCAGAACTTCAAAACCACAGCTTCAAACAAGGGATTTTGTGTGAAGCTGTGTGTTTGTGTGTGGCAACAAGATGAGGTAACACAGTAGCAGCCCACCTGTCAGGCTCTTATGAAGCCCAAGGGGTCAAAGTGAGAGGAGGTGAGCCTGCAGTAACAGGGCAGATTTAAAATAACACAAAAATAGTTTAAGCTGCTGGTAAAACATTCTGAAGTGGTTCTGAAGTGGTAAAGTGAACTCTGCTTTAAACCCGATTCAATCTGAAGCCAATTCCCCTCCGAGGTTGAAATGTTCCTTTGTGGGAAAAGGATTTGGTCAAGGGTAAGAAGGCTCCATTAGGGATTGTCGAAGTGCTAAGATTGTCAGCCCAGTAGTTGAATATAGATGTGATTGATGATATGCTACCAGTGCTTACCTGCTGAAGATCTAATATTAAATAAATCCTTTTCCACCTGGTATTAATCTGCGACCAGTGTTTGACTAAGGACATCTGATTATGGGGCCTTTGCATGCACACCTGCTGAGACAAGGCATTCTTGTTATCTCAGTCCTGCCTGTATGGTGACCAGATTTAAATATGCAAACTAGATAGGCAGAGCTACTTTGGAGTAACTACTACGACATGTGAAGGGGTCATGTGACATGCACTATCACAATAATAGCCAGCTAAGCTGACATTACATAAACTGTTAAAAGGTATTTGGTCAGTGGAGAAGCTTGCTAGAATTAGTGCTAGTTTGACTCCCCCCATCTGTCAGGTGACCCTCATCTTGCAGCAGGAAGAGGCAAACTTAGCTAACCTTTAGTTTGGACACTGACATTTCTACAAAGAAGTCCAGCAAGTCAAGAAACACAAGCAGGCAGACGAACAGACAGGCCGTAAACAAACCCTCGGGTTAGCCAAACTTGGTTGGACAAGAACACAAAGGTGAAGAGTAAAATTATCACTCAGATTGTCTTCTGTAAACACACAGTACAGGCTGCAGTTTGACCTACTTGCTTTAAGTTGGACTCATTGTGATGGTGTCCACACAGTTCTCCTGTACAATGAGGGATTATTAGCAACATTTCGTCATACTTTCAGTTTGACCTGCAGTGTCTCAGATAATCTGGACAAACATTGGTTTGTTTACAACGCATCTGATTTTTTCCTTCTCAGACTTTGTTGTCATGATGTTACTGTGTTCCTTGAAGTCAGCAATTACCTTGCTGAGTTGCAATGCAATGTTATCTTAGCTGGTGGCAGTGATGGACAAAAATAAGGCTCACAAACGCATCAAAATTATTATATTATTATTATGGCATAATTGCAAGATTGACATACGACTCATATTTGAGATTTGCGCCCAGCAGTAGTGCCAAATGTCAACATTTTCTCCAGCTCACTTCACTTTCACTCAAGAAATTTGAAGATTTGGGGTGGAGGCACTATTGCTTGCTGTAACACTAGCAGCCTGTTAATCCTTAACTCTGTGCCTTATTTTCTGGAATCACATAGTCCAAAAATGCTGATTCATTTCTGCTTATCAAAATTACAAACTGTGATGCTCTATGAGACAGCTCACAAGCTGTTGTCATACGTTATGTGGCATAGCAACAAGCATGATGTAACCACATGGTGTAAGTCTGAGAGTTGTACGATCTTAGCACCTGGCCAAACCACTACTGAGTCACTGGTTTCACTCAGAAAGCCTGTACCTATCACCATGAGCAAAAATCTTACTGATTGTCCCGACATAGATATTAAATATCAACACAACACCTCAGGTTAAGTTGAAAAACCCTGAGGAGACCTTCAGAGAGTTATGTGGGTTGTATGGTGACTGCAGTTTGCATTGCAGTGACTATTCCTTAATAATGAGAGGAGAGAACAAAGGTGAGAGTTGTAAACATTCCCTTCCACTTTCATCTCCTTTCTCAGGGTCAGGCCATCTGCCAGCAGGGTCATGTGAACCGGTCTTCTTTGAAATTCAAATAGAGCTGATGAGTGCTACAGGTGCATTCTCTCTGCCTCTGTCTCATGGTCTCCTTCTTTCTTGCTCTTTTTCTTCATTTTCTATCACCTTACTGCATCCCAGACAGCAGTGCTATTTAAGAGCAGACAGGACTGCAGGACAAACACTCTATCATAGCACAGCAGCAGCCAGATATACACACACTCTAATGTATCTCCGTTGCTAGCTGCATAATATTAGACATTATATTCATGGAGAGAAAACTTTGGGTTATTTAAGTTATTAATTTATGTTATGATTAAGATAATATATATTACATTTTTTTTACAGCAACCTGTACAGCTAGATCACTCTCATTCACACTTGACAATTTTTTTTAATTGGTGAGAAGCATGACAAAGAAAAGAGTGATATAGCAGATAAATACAACAGACATAATGGACAGACATACAGAAATGAAAATACAGGAGTTACAGTGATGTTTAATATGAAAGGAGTCTGGGAGTAGAGATTAGATTATATTATGTGTGGATAATGTGCGTGTATGTGTGGATGTGTGGATGTTTGCATGCGAGGCGGTGTTATGTATCTGTGTTTAGTGATCCTGAACAGGTAGGTGTGTGGAGTCAGGAGAATGACATAGGTGGTAGAGAAAAAGAGAGTGTTAATGTTATAATGATCCTAAATATATTATCTAACAATAATCTGATTATAATGTGACAAAATGATAATAATATAATAATATACTACAATTCTAATTATATAGAATACAATATAGCCTTATAATAATAATGACAACAACAACAATAATAATAAGATAAGATAAGATAAAATAAGATAAGACAAGACTTTATTGATCCTACACCACGTATTATTCGTTACAGCCAGTAAGTATTACAAAGAGCAAGCACAGTGGCATAAAGAGGTCAAAATAAAAAAGTGTACAGGATACAGAATAGAAAAACAACTCTGTTTCTCCTACTGCCATAAAACTGCACTAGTCCTCATATTCTCATGAGAAAATTACTAATGACATATGTTGTATTGCACTTGGGAAATACTAGGATTATTTATATGCACAATATATACAATTTGTAAAAGTACTGTTGCCAATAAGGATGATAGATAGAATTATTGCAGATTTGAAAGAAACATACAACTTGGAAATTGCACTAGATGAAATGGATAATGTGAATATATATTAGCATTGATAACAGTAGTGCAAAACAAAAGTGGATTTATGATGTTGAATTGAGAAAGATAGCGTCAAGCAGCAGTGCTACATTACATGATGCTGAAGTCAAACAATAATAACAATAAATACATTTTTAATATGAGATTTATCCAGTAATGAGGAGTGATGCCAGGGCGGGCCAGCAGAGAGGTGAGCCACATGCCCCCCATTCTGCTCTGTCGCCATTTTCACAGATGTAGCCACGTAGCAAACTAGCTATGTGGGATGATGATGTCCCCATTCTTATTCTAGTCCTGCCATCAAAGCTCTGATTAGTTGACTCCAGACCTTGAATTTTTGAAAAAAAAACATTCATAGTTGTGGATGATTCAGAGATCTGGAACTAGGTTACTCCATAAATATCAATAAATGAACTGAAGTTAGAGAATTTAAGAATAAAACGAGCAAGAAATGGAATGGAACCAAATGTAAGCAAGAAGAGGAAAAGTTAAAGAAACAGAAGGAGGCTGGATTTGGTCGTGGGGGAGGGTAACCGAACTGTTCATAACACTGGCTTGTAGGATTTGTACAGTATAAACGCGTTACATAACGTGGAACAGACATGCTCTCTGGCTCTGTCATGCTTACAAATATGAAAACATACACACTGGTCAGTGTATGATTCACTGATTCATGCTGTTAAATGTTTAATTAAAAAATACAAGCTTTATTTATTACTGATTATTTTAATGACATTCAGTCACCTTGAGTAACCCTTTCTACCTGACTTACAACAAAAAGCACTCTCTCAGTTCCATTGACTAAGAATACATGAGAAGATAGGAGTGAAAAATCTCTATTTAAACAGGATGAATAGGAGAAACAGTGTGATGAGTTTTGTCATGAGGCCATAATTCACTGCTGAGTTCATTTGTCAGTTGGAGTATATTTAGCTCTCTGTTCATTTGTTTCTGGAAGAGACAAATTTGACTCTTCCTTTCTTTCTCTCTTTCATCTGTCTTTCCCACACACTCCACACACACTCGCCCTTCCTGCAGTAGGCGGTTAGAGAGATTGAATTTGGAGAGTGAAGGAGGGGAAGCCAGAAAAAGAAACACGGACCATCTTCAGCTGCTAAATGCTCCACTATGTTCACCAGTGAGTCTCTAACTTGTGTCTGTCTGCTGTGTGGTGCTGAGCAGGTAGTGGCTTTTTAGAGCATTTTCACTGAAACAGCTGGCTGCTGCTGAAGGCAAAAAAAGCTCCTTAGAGTTGCGTAAAGCTGCGGAGTTGGTGATAATTCTCTGTGGGTTTATCACAGAAGCAACAACAGCCATTTTACACGTGACCATTTGATGCATTGTTAATACAATGCTAACACAACTAACAGTCTGCAACCATGCTAGCAGCTCTGTAATGCTGTCCTCAGCCACAGTAATGCTTTGAGCTAAACACATGTACATAATTTATGTGAACATGCTCACAATGACAAGGTTAATGCTAACATTTGGTTATTAGCACCAAACATCAAGTACAGCTGGCACTGATGGGAATGTCCTGGTCATAAACCAGATTTTGGACCGTGAATACACATGTATTCAAAATGGCCTGGCAGTCCAAAATACTGCAATAATACTGTGATATTTCATTCAGGACCAAACTGGTGGACTGACTAACTGACAGACGTTAGAGCCATGCCATTAGTGTGGCTAAAAATACCAATTGGAGTGTAATTACTGGCTGCATTTGAGGGATCCTTATTAAACATGTTTGTTTATGTTAAAAGAATATATTATCAACCAATCTTTTTTAACTCTTAGATAGTATTTGTTTTGAACATCACTGTATTAGACTGTGATGTGCAGAGTTGTGTAGTGCTGTGATATATAGATGATGATGCAGTGTGTATTGTTCTACTGTGTTGTGCAGGGATTTCTTGCATTAGCTTTCATTGGACTGTATGCCCAGCACTATGATCCCCTGCACTGTGATGTGTACATTGTGCTGTGTTGTAATACTGGGATACAATGGTTTATGCTACATGATTTTGGTTGGTTGGTTGGTTGGTTGGTTGGTTGGTTGGTTTCACGTGGTTTACTGCCCAGTGTTTTTTACAGTGTGTTGTGTTGTGTAATACTGTGTGTGAGTGTGTGAGCCTGAACATCAACAGCAGAAGCAGACGTTCCTACCACAGACCCTCCAGCCACTCCACTCTGCTCCTATGGACTGCACTCCCTTTATTTATTTCTTTTTATTATTCTCTCCTTCCTTTGTCTTCCTTTGTCAGACTGCTTTTCTTTGTTTCACTCCCCCCACTCTCTATCTCCCTCTCCCCCTCTGTCTCTCTCTCTCTCCCTCTCTGTCTTTCTCCCTCCCTCTCTCTCCCTCCCTCTCTCTCTCTCTCTCCACCCCCAGGATGTGGCTGTGGGTTGATTAGAAAATGCGTGGCACAGAACAGGCAATCCATCACCCTGCCAAAGCCCGCCACTTCCACGCATGCGCTTGCTGACACATACACCCAAACACACATGCACAAACTCTCTCACAGACACACACACACACACACACACACACACAAACACACACACCCTCTGCCTCACTCTCCTCTTCCTCATTTACTTCATTTCTTCATCATCCACACAGATACCTTCAAACAAGCTCTGGAGTGTGTTTTTCTCTTTCCAAGAGACCAGCACCAGCATCTCACATCTTCCCTTCCTTTCATTTTTTCCTTCACCTCCCCTTGCCCTTCAAACCCACTCCTCCTCCTTTGACTCCCACCTCCCACTCCTCCTTCTTGTCTACATCCTCTCATCCACCCATGGCAATCATGCCTCTTTTTTTCCTGATGGTAATTCTGCTCAGTTAGATCATTTACAGTGTAGACACTGAGAAAAGTACAAAAGAAGACGAGGGGACATTCACAGTGAAATATTTAGTAACCTCTCACGTGATCAAACAGGAACTTAATCATTTTAGCAATTTTTCTTTGGTAATATCTACTTTTTTAAAGCCAACAAATCATCTTTATATTGAAAACCATTGCTAGACCTTTACCGTTGGACTGAGACCTTTTGTCCAAGGCTGTATACCTGTGTGGATTTTCTTGTGTAACATGTACATTTTGTGTTTTGGTTTAAAATCTTTGTCCTGAAAGGAGTTGAACCAGCCAATACAAAACTGATGTCTACAAAATAGTTGGAGAGATGTTAACATCTGTCTTTGGAGAACCATGATTACAGCCAGTGGTGTAGTGGTGCCTGAAGAAGTGGGTATACTCTTAATTTATGCGCCCCCCCCTCCCTTTTTTTTTTTTTCAAGTGACCTGTCCAGCAAAGGATAAATGCCCTGTGTTATTAACACTGACATGAAAAATTACTTTTGTATATTTAGTTCACCCAAAAATGTGCCAGTAGTATTTGCACATTGTCACTTATTGCTGCTTGACTTCAGAAAGTAACGATCATTATGAAATGAACATTAGCCACAGAAGGACGGAGTGGCAGCAACAGATCCATGAGCGGGAGCAGGAACTGAGCTATTGTTAGCTGAGCTGCTAGCTAGCACTGATGTAATGTTAGCATCACCATTGTTAGCTGAGCTGCTGGCTAATAGCACTGACGTAGCATTGCGAGATTGTTGTTTTTCTCAAAGCAGAGTGTTTTTTGAGTTGTTTGCTTCATATTTCCTTCATTTCCTTCTTTCCATCATTAATTTAATTATTGCATTGGCAACATATTACCCGCCCTACTCTGTCTCTTATTGGCTTACCCTGATATTCTTGCCCAGCCAACCAACCAAGGCAACAATGAGTAGTACCCAATCAGTGGCAAACTAAGGAGGGTCATGCCTTTGCCATCCTAGGAAAAAATAATTGCAGCACACTACTAAATGGTCAGAGGGGATTTGTAAGGGGATATACGCAATGCCGACTGAAAAATAAGTGGGTATACGCCGTATACCTGCGTATACCCTGCACTACACCACTGATTACAGCCTTATGAATTACAGTCACCTGAATCAACATGAGCACAGCCATCAGTTTACAAAATGGCAGTCAAGTTGCAAAAAGCTCCTGATTTCAATTCTCATGGATAATTTAACAATACTGTAGGTTTATGTTTCTGTTATTTTAAGTGTTTCTGAGAAATGATCTTTTTCCATCAAAATAATATGACACCCTGCAGTCGACTGGCGACTGGCTCAGGGTGTACCCCGCTTCTCGCCCGCTGACAGCTGTGATAGGCTCCAGCCCCCCCCAATCCCGAAAGGGATAGTTGGGGTATAGAAGATGAATGAATGAATGAATTAATGAATGAATGAATGAATAATATGACACCCATGAGCCTCAACCACCACTGCTGTGGAGAAGCAGCTTGTCAGGTTCACAAATCAGAGCTGTGGCAAATTCCAGATGCTTTGTTGCAGTTGGGAAAAAAAATGCACCTGAACTGTAGAAAACTTGGTCATGGATAAAGTGAACCAACTGAAGCTGTTTAAGTGCTATTGACAATTAAAATATGAGCTTCCTTTACAGTTGAATTTCTAAGGCCATCTAAATGAATTAAAATAAAGTGGCCCTGGCATTTTTTATACCTAGTAACTTGCCAGGGTCCTGATAAGATGGGATATGGGTATGTGTTTTTATTTTATGGCCTTATTTAGTGGATGGGGATTTGGGGATAACGTTACAGTTCTCAGATGACTTTTTTGTTGTAATTAGTAACTTAGTAGTTAGTAACTTCATGCACTTGTTTTGAAATTCATGTAATCAGTTATGTAGTGCAGTTCAGTAATTTTAATGTAAAAACCTCAGCACAAAAGGCTTACTGGAACAGTGAGGCAGGCAAAGGTAAAATCCAGACACAGGCAGCCCCCAAAAAATTAAATAAATGCGTAGAGGAGCAGGCAAATTCAAAAGTCCAAACAAAACCAGGCAAGGTCCAGGAAAACTAATAGGATTGGGCCATGTGTTAAAACATTTCACTGTCAGGCTAACAACATGAGATTGCTGATATATTCATGCAGATGTGTGTGGTGCCCCCCACCCCACCCCTACCCCATTGTTTCAGCTGAGAGATGTGTGCGGGCAGGAAGTTTGCTGCCTTCAGTTACTAGTCTAATAAACAAACGAAATAAACTCACAAAATGTCAAGAAAGGAAATTGTAAGCTATTTCATGGAGTTGCCTGTAAGTGAAATGTTCCGAGTTCTGGTCAGCAGTTATGTACTGTGTGTCTTTAGCTTTTATTGTGACAGGTAGAAAAACGTCAAGTGAAACTGTACTGTGCACTATGTGCTTTGCATTGCTGGAAACAGTCTGGAGTAATGCCATCTCTGTTCAAACTAAAGAAAAATATAACTGTATGCAGCCTGAATTCAAGTCTGTCTCTTTCACTGAATCGTCATGGTTTGTCTTCCCATTGTTCCATCACCAGCTCTGGTTTGGTACAAATAAATCCTTAATTCACCAAGTTAGATGAGATGATGAAAATATTCTGGCTGCCTCTCTATGCAGTTGCTGGCCTCTTTTTGCTACTTGGTTAGCTCGCTAAACAGAGTCTGTCTCTGCAACACAGCCTTGATTCGTTGTTTGGAGGCAGACCATTAGATTAGCCAAATGAAATGACAAAATTCATGTGCCCCAAAAAAATCAGCCAACCCTAGAAGCTAAACAAACATTCAAATCACGAGGACTAAACACTGGAAAAGCTGAAATGCTAGACACACAAGGTACAAGAAGTAAGTGGCAAGGAGTAAGGGAAAAATATGGACTCATGGTCCACAGGTACACATGTATTTTTCAAAACATCGAATTTTCTATATATTTTGGCCTTTCGTTCACACACAAATGCAGTATTAGGTCACAGCAAATTGAGCTTTTGTAAAACTCCAGCCAGAGTAAAGATACTCAGAAACGCTGTATGCAGTTTTCATGTGTAAACTGGGACAACAGAGTTTTTGACTTGACATGTCAGAGTGTGGACTGTTATCTCCTTTGTTTACTATGGCAAAGGTGGGTTGTGCCTCCACAGTAGGATCGCACCTCTAGTTCCTGATGTCTTACCACTAAGCCTTTTTTTCAGGCTTCTGATTGGCCAACATTGTTTGAGGATCAGGGTTATATCATCGTCTTTTGGTCTGACATGCTCTCAACAACGCTTCAATTGCGTTTTTTGCGTTTTCATATGGAGATTTTTTCAAAAACAATGCTCATGTGGACAGGATTTTTTGAGAACAAAGGAGGAAAATCCTGGATAAAAATTCCAGTGTATACCTGGAATAGGTATTAAATACATTACAGGAAGTAAAAAAAAAAAAAAAAAAACATGACTCATGAGTAGAGTAACCTTCAAAATAAAACAGGAAACAGACTAAGCAACCCCAAAACCATAAAACATTGTGCCTGGGTGATAAGTGTCTCTGTCAGTTATGAAGAGCTCTACTTCAGTTTTGAAGAAGCACCTGCCAGCTAAACACAGCTAAACACAGCTCCACAGTACCCTCGGTTTCTATTTACGTTCACGTACTTCAAATTTGTTCAACTTTTCTCAGTGCAGTTGATTTGAAAAAATACAATGTACTATATGAACTTGTTAGGCTCTATGTATTGAGCCCAGGTACCCGTGTGATTTTATTTTACTTACGTAATCAAACCTAAACATTAATAAGGAGCTGTAAAGTGGATATTCCATTCCATTCCATCCATTTCCTGTTATTAGCCTGCAAAGTTACAGATTATGGGCCGAAGACTAGGCTACGCAGTGACAGTAGAGTCAATACATTCAGAGGTGACATACAGTAGACTATGCACCCTTTAGACAATAAAACAAACATGCAAGGAATCACAAAGGTTTTTTTTTTAATTTTTGATAAGACAAAATATTCTAACAAGTTTAATGGCAGTGATTTTGTAATGCTACAAGTTATTTTTAAAAGTAGTATTATCACCACTGGATAGGGTTCATGACCGATCCACATTCAATGTAGTCTCTTCATGAATATCATCCACAGCAACCCCTGGCCTTATGTTACCATACCAACATGATCTCAATGATCTACACAGTGTATGCAGATTTTACATTTTGGAAAAAAGAGGGCGTCTGTCTAGTCATGTCAATACTGACCAAATTGCTGTGGCATGAGGAAGATGAATTTTGGAATAGAGATTTTAAGATAAGTCATTTTAAGACTATAAATACACATGAAACAAGTGATACCTTTGAACAAAAAGTATCACTCCTCAGAGGAGCCCCCCCCCATTTCTTCCTCTTACTCTAATTATCTTCCCTCTCCCCTCATTTGCTTCTGTCCACCCAGCCTCCCCTGAGTCCATTCTGCTTTCACCTCTGCAGCACTGCCACCGCTCAATATCCAGCCAGAGCAACAGAGGGCCTGGGTAATGAAATGGCCTCTGGATGCCTGAATCTGCCCTCTGCCATCAGTCATCTCATTAAGAGGAGGCATTCTCCTCATCGGGCCCCATCAGATGGCCAAAATTCAGTCACATCTAATAACGACTGTGCAGTTCATTCACTGGTATTGTAGTCCATATGGGTTAGTTTGTGTGAATGATGATCTAAAAGGACTTTTCCTTAATTCTGATGCAGAAACATCAAACAGGAAGGAAGAGGAAAGCATTCAAACTTGGGATAGTATTTTCAGTATTATTACATTCACACTCCCGGGATGATTATCTAATCTGCTCAAAAGGAGGATAGAGCTTGTAGGGGTTTGTCATGCTATTGCACCGCTCACTTTCCACCGTGTAGGTGGTCTCGCCCACTTTTGATTAATAATAGGCTTGAGCATTAAGAACTGGCTTAGAACCTGTGTACAGAGATGGGGATTGAGCTTTGTTTGACTTGTGTAAAACAAATGTCAAAATAACCACATAGTGACTCATACTGTATGTGGTAGAAATGATCCCACTCTTTTTAGCATAATATTCATATTTCCTCTCGTCTCTCGCCAGTTAATTAAATGCTTGTCATTGGCATTTTGTTGGTGTATTATGCATTTCTGTTAGCAGAAAATTGTATGTTGAGCACAATGTGTTTTAATACCACGCCTTAGTTTAATTTGACAAGACTGCAATCATAAGCTTTGAAATGCCATTGTAATCAAGCTCTTGTAGAAATGAAAGACAGTAACAGTGAACCTGGTCCACCTCCCTGTTTGGTGGCTGCAGCTCAGGGAAAGATTGTATGCCTCCTGGGCTTTGTTAAGCATCTCAGATACAACAGTCTGTCATTTGATGGTTATCTGGTTGTTAACTGTAAGACCCTGTGAAGCGGACATGCTCTCTTGTTTCCTGCACTTCCTTTCTGGGCTTTATGTCACCTGCTAGCAGTCACAAAGGGTAATTCATTACCACAGGTAAAATGACGGCACATGCATGCACATGCGCATCATAAAGTATCAACAGGGTTCATACGTTACAGGTATCAGTTTATTTGCCTTTGTGGAAAAAGCTGGATCACTATCCAATCCAATTAGGATGGGCAGGCTGTTCTGTAAAGGCCTTGGGTCAGCAAAGAGAAAGCACTTCAGTCACATAAAGAGGATGACAATTACTAGAAGAGCCAACATCACAAAGACTGAAGCTGGCCACCCACCCTGTCCTGCAGTAATAACACACATTCAGCCAGTTACTCCTGAATTAGATTTGTTGGCTGTTGTGGGGGGTTTTAGCATGGATACCAAGGTACAGGACTGTAAGTGAGTGGCTTTGAATTGACTGATATGTTAGCATGGCCAAAATTAGCATTAGATCCAGAGCACACCTTTGGGAAAGTGACCCCCATCATTGTAACATTAGTGCACTCCATTTCCAAATAATCTGAGCTGAATCAGTGTTGGTAGCAGTTAACTGACTGTGCGTGTCATTTTCCATCCATACATTCTAACCATATAACAGTCAAGTACAGACTGACAGCTAACACTTGTAGATACAGCAGCCTAATGTCTCTTAAGGACATCACATTTATTGATTGGCAGATCTGTCTCAAGGTATCTCTCTCAAAGCACAAAGATACCAGTTAGCAGTAAACACAACTCAAGACTTCAAGTGTCTATTGAAATATGCAAGTGATGTCATGATGGCCCAATATTTCCACAGTCTGTGGTTGAAAGTTGTGGTTGAAACTTTATTTTTATTTCATATCATATCATATATCATAGCAATATTTATCATTAAGACAAAGAATTAAAAAACTATTTCTAACAAACCAAACTTTTCACCAGCACTATTCATGTAATCTGTTTATTTGCTCCAAATAGTTGTAGCCTATATAGAAACTACATAGATGTTACTTGGAGCTAGCTAGCAACAATTGAGTGTGTCTGTGAGACAGCTCAGAATTCACAAGGAACTCCAGCTGATTCTGCTATTTCTCCAGCTCCTTTTATCCTCTCATCTCTGTGTGTTATGAAGTGGAGTTATAAAGCCGTTGGATGTGTGCAAATTGTGATAGTGTAGACTGTATTGTGGATCCTACAAATTAGCATACAGTTTAGTGTGAGGAGCTCTCTGATTAACAGGGGATACATGAGGAACACATACCAAAACTGTTCCTGTATCATCCAGGATTTTATTGCATGTTATTCTGTGTTGTTTTAAATTCAGTTTCTTCATTAGTAACACAAGATTTTCTTGCGCCCTCATTTTCTAAACCCCCTCCTCCCCTCCCCAGCGGCGAGCCCCAGTTGTGGCCAGTGGGCATGGTTTTGGAGGGTAGCTCAGAGGCGCTGTGTCCCCCCCCATCTCTGGAGCTGCGCCCATCCTGCAACAAGAGCCAGCCCTCGCCTCCTCTGGGCTCAAGCGTGCAGCCCCACGACGGGGTCTTTCCTGAGGACAAGGAGCCCATCAAGTATGGCGAGCTCATCGTCTTAGGGTGAGATACTGAAGTGCTGTGTTGAATTACATTGTCATTACAGTATATGTCTGCCTGTGGTTGAGTATGAGCTTGGGTGACTTACAGGTTTTCACTGGTCTGCTTGGTTCGTAGTCTATGGGGCCTGACCTATGACCCCACTCAAGTTGCATATGTTCAGTAGGATCAGAGAGGGAAGGGTAGGGTAGGGTAGGGTCCCGTTACATAGTTTTTTTTCCCTATTATTAATTTTCCACAAGTCTGCTTTCATACAAAGAATGGCTATATTCAAGAAGATCTAGGTGCATAAGAGCTTGAAATCTCAAGTGCTGTGCTGTCATTGAGATGCTGCAGGCTAAAAAGAAGTCCTCATGTTCCCTTGGTTCTTATAAATATATTTTTATGTATTATATATATTTTTTATATTTTTTCAAGTTACCTATCATCAATGGACTCATTACTGATGGCACAAGAGTTTGAGAGTCCAGGAAGTCTACGTGAGCATTTTACAACCATTTATGTACCATCTCCTCAGCAGCCATGTCTACAACAACTAGTGTATACAATCTGCTGCACCCTCCTCAAGGTGCTGTAGATGTGACCTGAGTCAAGTCAGTTTTCAAGCCAGTTACAATTTCCATTTTATGCCACCTTTGAACAAGAAACTGACAGATTATGAGATGATTTGTCAACTTCTTGCTGTATAAGAAGAACAATATGAAAAAGCTCATATTTACCACTGTAAGTCCATCAGTGGCTAAAGCAGTTGCTGGTTTGGATTTGGGACATAGGTTCGTCAATCTTCGTAGAAGACTCTTAATATTCTGCCTCATACTCTATATTAAGTGCACATAACAATTCAGCTTGTGCTTTTATTTTTCTTTTGGATTATTATGACATTGACACAACTGCCCTGACAAAAACCCTTCCATCTCTCTCAGGGGTTCCTCTGTTACACAAGCTGGGGATTTGAGTAGTGAATGAAACCATTTGCCCAATATACTGTAAAATTCCTTACAGAAGGACACACAAAGAAGCCATTCTACAGTCTGTGCCACAGTAGTAAAATAAAACCATACTTTCATGAGGAACAACAAAAAGACAGATAGGTAGAAATGTTATAGATTGTTCATTAGTGTGAGAGGAGGATATCTCTCCCGCATGCATGGCATGGTGCTACTCCAGCCACAGAGACACAGGCATATGCTTCCATTCCTTGACCTATTGATCCATTCACTGATGAATGATGAGAATGGTTTGGTTATCTGTCCATGTGATTACAGAGAAAGGGGGATTACCTGCCACTGACATTTTACAACATCCAATCATGGCTTCTCTGTGGCCAGAAGAACGTGACCGGGACATGTACTGGTCATTGTAAATGCAGCATAATATGGAATAATCTTGCGTGGTAATACTGGATAACACACTCAATCTGAAATCAATCCAAGAATATTATATTTGGACTTCCAAACATTTCAGAAAGAGCTGTATGTTACCAGCTTGGTGGCTTTTAAAAGTAAACATAATGTTCTTTCTAAGAACTAACCTGGGCTCAGTAAATGTATTCCATAGTCAGCCCCTGTTGACTTGGTTCAAATTCAGCATGGACAACAGGTTATATACAGGCACGGCCTTCAGAAGGCATTCAAATACAATAAATCACTGAGTATTATGCATTATATTGCAAGCAACTTAGTGACAACTTAGCAGTTTGTTGGTTTTAATCTTAACTGAGCAATCATATTTATTGTGTAGATGAGATATGCCCAATAAGGTGCATCCAATAAGGTGCCAGGATGTGCGGTGTTCCACAGGGATCAATCTTGGGACCCTTCTCCTTCCTAATTTATGTAAATTACATGAAATCTGCAGCTGACTGTGATCTTTTTCTGTATGATGACAAGTGTATTTTGTTCGTAATTTCAAATTGTGTCTTTGGCATAAATAGACTCTTTATTTGCCTAAAATAATAAACTTTCTCAGAAGGGATTTCTCAATGTCACCTGCAATGTAGTCATGTTAAAAGGTCACACTTCAGTAATTGATAAAAGGTGACTTTGGAGCATATGCCTTTTTCTTCATGTCATCACATCATTTCATTTCATTTAATTTGATTTGGACTGAACCTTTAACTAAATCTGTGTCATTTCACAATGTGAAATAGTAAATACTCAGGAGTTTATTTCAGTGGGACAAGTAATTTCAGATTTTGGACATTTGTGAATCATCAGTATGAGTCATTATATTTTAATATTGTTGAATAACAGCACCTAACATACAGTATCTATCAAAGACAACACATCACATTGTAGTAGTGTAGTGTAAACACTATTGATAACACATTATTAGTTTTAAGGTGGAAATTTTGAAGTCATCATATAGTGCATAAGTATGACACTTAAAGTTTGGACACAGTTTGGCTGAGTGATAATAGTGACTCGACCTATAACCACTTCATGAGTCCTAAAGACTCACATGATAACTGGGACATGCCTAGTTGATCCCGCAAGAGGATAAATGCGTAGGACTCTTCACCAGTCAGTTAGAACTGAAGCAGCCTCTTGGATGAAAGGTGAAAGGTCTTCTAGAACCACAAGCAAGTCCAGGTCATTTGGAAGTACATAGAAGTACCATGACCTTGATAAATGAGAATCTTCACAGACACTTCATAGTTGTATCATTAACTGTTTTAAAACCCAGGGGACCAAATGACAAGTAGAAGCAATTGAAAGGATTTAGAGAGTGAAAACAGTATTTCTGTCAAAAAGAGAAAACATCAGGAAGCACAAACTTAATGTATTATTGATGTAGTCCAGTTATTATCATTTTGACAATTAAGAACATTTTCTTCATATGTTTCACAGGCACAATGGGTCACTGGCCAATGGGGACAAGGGTCGCAGAAGAAGTCGCCTGGCCCTCTATAAGAGAACTAAAGCTAACGGGGTCAAACCTGATGTTATCCACAATGTTTCAACCCCTCTGGTGTCAAAGGTGAGAAATCCCAGCTCTGATGATTCCACTTCAGGCTTTCATTCAAACTGCAGGGCTGTCAGGTGTTTTCCTTGACCCTGATAGAAACAAACCAAATTCTGTATTCGAGGACACAAAATTTAAGGTATTCTACATCTGTAATGGAAGTGGTCATTTCTTCTGCAACACCAACACATCAGTTTGTAGTCTCTATAGAAAAGGTATGAAAAAACTGAAATCACAGTGGGGGTGCTGAATTAACCAGTAGCAATTGTAATTTTAACAAATTCAATAATTTTTCCTTTTTTTCCTTCAACAGCGAACACACCTTCAAATTTGTTCTCTTGAATGATTTATAGGCTCTGTTATTTTTTTGGTTTCAAAATTGGTCTGAATTGGTCAGTTTTAAAATATTTAAAGTAGCTATTTAGAGTAACCAGTTGTTTACAGTTTGAATACCAGAACATCAAAATAATCAAAATCACCATTGAAAACTCGTATCAGCAGAGTCTTTCTTTCATTTAAAAATGGCATTGAATTATATAATATGAACAATTTATTTCTCACTCTAAATCAGTGCTTATCTTATAAGCAACCAATCCAAAAATACTTTAAGCTACATTAATGGTTAAAGAGGATTTTGTTATAGTCCTCAACAGCACACCAAAAATCCCCAAATTTCCTCACAGGTCACACCTCACAACAGTTCAACACTGTAAGTGTCAGCAGTTACTGGGGAGGAAACTTAAGGGATTGTCTTGCCACTGTTTAGCACTAAAACAAACTGAGGGAGTCTGGATGACAATTTTCTTTTTAATGTTTTCTTACCCATGCTTACCTCTGGGGATGGCAGCAGTAGTGGGTCCACCACTTTGGTCCAGACTTAAGTATCTGAGCAACGCAACTCTAAGATGAATTGTCATGTTTGGTACATGGATTTGGTCCCCTCAGGACAGACTGCCTAGCGCCATCATTGAATCAAATGGTTAATCTAGCCAATACTTAAATACCTACAAAACTAATCAACCTCAGCTGTACCTGGTGCTTAGTGCTAATTACCAGATGTTAGTGTGCTAACATGCAACACTAAGATGGTGAAAATGCATCAGCATGTTAGCATAATTATTGTGAGTGTGTTAGCATGCTGAGGTTAGCATTTTGCTCAAAGCTTAAAAAAAACCTTAACTTTATTTCTCTCCATTATAACAATATGTCAGCTGATAAAAAGATGTCAGTTATTTTAAATTAGAGCTGGATTTGTTTCTCCTGAACAAGAAATGTCCTCTGGATAGATTTTCCTGGAGGCGAGACCTTCAGCTCTCCTTGTCATGTGACCTGGATAATGTCTTTTCCTTTGGCAGGCACTCAGCAACAAAAGCCAGCACAGCATCTCCTACACACTGTCACGCAGCCACTCTGTCATTGTGGAGTACACCCATGACACCAACACAGATATGTTTCAGGTCAGTGTCTGCGCACGCGCACACGCACACACACACACACACACACACACACACACACACACAAACATGCACATGCACATGTGTCATGCACACTCAACATTTTAGCTGCGTGACCTACTGCAGAAATAGGACGTCGGAAGTCACATAAGAGGCATGTTGACTGCAAAAATACAAAAAAGTCATTAAAAAAAGCCATAAATAGACAAGAGAATCAAGCCAAGCTGTGGCCAATTACCATATTTAAATTACTACTTGTTTAATAGTGATAATTGATAAGAGAAATAGCAAAGTTGTTATAGTACATCTACAAGTAGTAATTACCAATAGTAACTAAACTTTGGCAATATCAATCATTTGAATGTGAGTGTTTATATTGTCATAGTAGATAGTAGTATTGTTTTATTTTTTTGTTCTGGCCGCATCTCGTCTCTTCCATCCTCATCATGAGCCTTTAAAAACATCCTATATCAAAGTAGCCATACACAACTGTGTCATGGTGGCCAACCAAATTTCATCAAGACATCAGTGTACCACACCTTCATGTAGTAATATCCACAACCCTTCATCGTGGCAGTGCATGCATCAGTGCTGTGCTTTCACCTGCTAAGTATTTTGTGTGAAGCAGGCTAAAGGACGACAGCCTGATGCTTATCCCGATCCCAGATTTCACTGCAGCCAGCAGCTGCTTAGCTTAGCTTAGCATGAAGTCTGGAAGCAAGGGGAAACAGCTTGCCTAGCTCTTTCCATAGGTAACAAAATCCAACTACTAACAGCTCTAAAACTCACTAACATGAGTGTAAACATGTCAATCAATCCCTGCCAAGAATTAGACTATATTGAGAACCTGTTGTACAAAAGAATTTTAGAGCTATTTTTCAACCATGTCAGCATGAGCTGTCAATTAAATGAGATACACCATGTCAATCAGTAAGCTTTAAAGGTGTTGCTGGGCATATTTTTTCACTTTGAGCAGAGCCAGACAAGCTGTTTCCTCCAGCGTAAACTAGGCTGAGCAACATCTTGACCATCTCATCTCACTCTTCATGAATAAAGTGAGTAAACGTATCTCATAATAGTGAACTATTCCTTTAAGGTGTCTTCCAGATTTTAACACTTAGTCAGACAGTAATTGAACCTGTCAGACCTGTGGAGTCAAAGAACAAAACACAGGAATACACACATCTGTCAGGGAGTGCAAAGGTAATCTATGAGCAGATTTGTCAGACTTCTTGAGAATGCTGCATCATGAGAGAGCAGTGCAGTGAGGGCATCCGAGAGAAACAAGGGAGGAAATGAAGAGATAGCACAGGAGAGGAAGGATCAGCCAGATGGAGGGAAGACAAAAGACTGAGGAGATAAAATATACAAGAGAAGATGAGTCAGACCTGTCTGCTCTCAGCAGCTCAGTCTTTTTCCAACCACCTTCTCTCATCATCAAGGAGATCCATACAAAGCCATGACTCCAGCAGACAGAATCAACAGGGCTCCACTCCAATCATCCACGTCTCCCTCCCTCCCCGTCTGCTGGGCTCATGTCAGTTCACCCACATTACAAAACACTTTCTTCTCTTTCTTCTAGTGGTATCTAAGCACACACATCATTTAGGTGGACTTGTTTGAATTTATCAGAGACAGATTTATGTTAGATATCTGCCTCCCCCCAGACACGATGGAAGTGAATGGAGTTCATATTGTGCTGCTCATAGTATTGGAAAATGGCATTTATAAAAATTTCAGCTCAAGAACATCACTGATTCTTCCTTTGTTCAGATCAGTAGTAAGCTCAGTCTGTTCAAGGAACCAGCAGTGCAGCCCCTGTCACTGGCTCAATCGGTTGTGAAATATTCAGTAATTAAGTAATTAATGAGATCTCGGAAGGCAGCAACATTGCCAAAGGTGCTTTCCAACACCAAGTGGCTGCTACCTCAACTGCTGCCTGGCAACTCCAACTCTATTCTGCAAGGCGCAACGCCGCCATGGGTCCCAGCTACCTCTGATCCTACCACCCTGTCCAGCCAGATGCTGCTGTTATCCACCCATTACAATGTCATCACACAGCTTAAGAGAGAAGGTTGGAGCCTGAAATAGAGGAAATGGTCAGCAATATGACACGATTCATACAGAAAGTTAGAAAATTTCATACATTTTATTTATTGTCCAGACGAAATAATGAGTTAAAGCACCCTAAAAGGGATGACACACCAACAAATATGAGACAAACATACCTCCAAATTTGGACCAAATTAGAAGAGGAAATGAAGAGGAGCGGCACAGTTAGCACCCAAATTGTCAAACTACTACCGTGCTTACGTAAAGTTGTGAGCACTTGTGCTCGTGCAGCTCTCTGGCTAAACTGTTAGCTGTCCCTAGATCTGAGGAGCTGGTGAGTACAGCACCATTAGAACTGACAGCCGATGGCCAGTGCTACATAAAGAAAATTCCATTTGTAATAAATGGTTTACCTTCAACAGCTCAGCAGTCACCTTCATTACCATTCATGGTATCATTATTGTTTGTAGGGCTTTTAATCGTATGTTAGTTGCCATGTCTGATAATCCTCTGCTGCCAGAATTAACACCTGGTAGCCCAATCAGATTATACATGCCCAATAGTAATAAAAGTCATGCAATTTGGCATTTGTTTGTTTGTTTGTTTGTTTGTTTGTTTGTTTGTTTGTTTGTTTGTTTTTATGGATAAGGATTTTTATCTGTCCAGCATTAAATAATTAGCATAAATCTGAAATGAGTTATTATAATATTTTGTTAAAACACATTCACATGAAAATAAGCCTGCATCTGGACAGCAGCAGCCACTTTAACTTAGTAACAATGTCACACAATATTATGTGTATTGTTTATATGTGTCCTTTGGCCCCAAACTGCTCATCAGTGTGTTGGCATGTGTTGAAAAGTGCTTTGAGTGGTTGGTAGACTAGAAAAGCAGCATGGAAATGCAGCTCTTTTACTATGTATACAGTATATGAAAAATGATCCCCACCAACTCCCAAATGACAGTATTTTTAACAAACAAATCTTCACTTAAATTATCCAGATGGAAGCTTTTTACCAGGCTTTTATCACAAAGCTGTGACTTTGGATCTGAGTACTTGGACAGAAAAAAAATGTTTCAGCATAGTCTTCATGAACTGAAATTACTTAAGGTTTTATTGGTCTTTTTGGTATTGGCAGTGGACACAGTAACGGCGTCCCCATTAATCTCAATCACACTTTTCCTAATTGGAGGAGGTAAGGGGCTGATTCTTTGGAATGTAGCCGTTAACTCGTCATCAATGGAAACTGCCCTAATCACACAAAAAGGAGCCCTACTTATCTCAAACAGCCCAGAACCATTTTTAGCCCAGGAGCCCAAATGGATGGAAATCCACCCAATCTGGCAACACTGTGACATAATGCCATTTTTAGTCACCAGTGAAAGGAGCTCTATCTTAAAAATGAACTGATTCAGTCAGTGACTGGTGCACTCATTTCATCTTGAGGATGCACTGTTAAATATTTGTTTGTACATGTGCTCTACTAGGCAGAATCACAGAGACAAATATCTGAAAACCTGCGGAATAAAACCAAATCTATGTGATGGCTCAATGGTGCTAGATATAAGTAAGAAAACATGATTCCCGTAGTTTGGGTGACCAGTCCCTTAATATTTCATTATACTGGAGTACTGTTCATTGTTTTATGATGCTGATCCCTCTCTCTTGGTTTTCTCAGATTGGCCGGTCTACAGAGAGCATGATCGATTTTGTGGTGACGGACACAGGGGGCAGCAGCAGTGGTCAGGGCGGGGGTGCGGCAGGGGAGGGTGGCGGTGGAGGCCAGTCAGCCCAGAGCACCATCTCCCGCTACGCCTGCCGCATCATGTGTGAACGCAGCGCTCCCTACACAGCCCGCATCTACGCCGCCGGCTTCGACTCCTCCAAGAACATCTTTCTGGGGGTGAGTGCTCTCATTCGTGGGTGTCAGGATTCTCCTCGTAAACTGCATAGGGAGTGGTAACCGTGGCAACCATGGTGAGAGCGACAGCAGGGACGGGGTTGTGCCACCCACGGGTGACATCATAGCTGTGAGGATGAGTGTCAGTGCATGTGACCTGGCCTAAGGAAGCATGGGAGAGGAAGGAGCAATGTTCTTCCTATGTGTGTGTGTGTGTGTGTGTGTGTGTGTGTGTGTGTGTGTGTGTGTGTGTGTGGTTTGGATGGTGTTAGTCATGTGTGTTATGAAAGGCTTTGGCTGTAATGTACTGCTTCTGGTCGTATGTTAGTGTCTAAAGCTATTGGAGAGATATGTGTCCTGTTACATAACCAGTCAGTGAACATAACACATATTACAACATGCAATATATCAGTAAGTCCTGAAACATTGTATGAATGGTAGTGTATGAGGTAGACCAAGTCATCATAACAATATTGTGATGCTTTGACGTATTTACATTATGACAATGTACAGTAGTAACATGGTTGAAAGGGAAAGTAATTTTGTTGCGGGGTCCACTGTGGGATTCCAAACCAGAGAGTAGCGTAATATACTGTAAAAGCAGGGCATAAGGACAACAACAGCAAACATCAAGTATGTGTTTGAATTCACTATTTAATCACATTTTCGTGATTTATAGACAGATAACTGGTCACAGCAGACAACATTTGGCTCAACTGTTGGCTTGTTAACAGCCTGCTCACATTTCTCGCCCTGGACTTATTTTTAGCAATGTAGCTACTCCCAGATCTTTGATGAGTACAATATTATCATAACCAGAAGTCCAAGCTACAAAAATAAAACCCACCCAACCATAATTTTCCCTTTACTTGGGATTATAATTTTATCAGCATTGGAAGGAAGGATTACCAAAACCACACATGGAAGACCCACGTTGTGATATACTAGATTTATTCTGGGGCTGCTGTGGCTTAGGAGGGAGAACGGTGGTCCACTTATCAGATGGCAGGTGGTTCGATCCCTGGCCCCTGTAGTCCACATGTCGATGTATCCTCAGGTTCAGGCAAGATACTGAACCCAAGGGCTGTGCCAACAATGTGTGAGTGTGCATGTGAATGAGGAGGCCCCTTGCGTGGGTGAGTGTATGGGTGAATGCTGGTCTTTGTTGTGACGTACTAAGTAAGACTAGAAAAGTACTGTATAAAACTATAGAAATGCAGTTAATTTACCATAACCAGCCATCACAGAGAGGAGCACAGTGTGAATGCTCGGCCCATGTGAATGCAGTCATGTGCCATCAAGCTACCTCAGCAGTCCTCCTCTGCACTCTGTTTTACTGTACTGGATCTCAAATTCAGTGAGAAGGGCTGTCTGGAGCTGTTTTTCCCTGTTTTTCCTTCCCCACTCACTAGACTCTTCTTGAATATATTTTCGGATGTGAAAGCTTCCAAACCAGCGCAGATGCTGCTGGGCTGGGGCGGTCTAAAACGTGACAGCTCGGTACACAGAGCCAGGCAAACCAATAATAGCCCTTGCTCATGACAACATGACTTCATCCCATGCAAGATTCATCAAGACCCCCAACAACTAGGCCAGCAGAGTGAGAGATAACAGTCAGAGAGATTACGTCAGCAACCAGTTCTCAACACACACACACACACACACACAGTCACACTGACATCACGACCGGGACCTTTAAAGCTCCTCCAGCATCAGGACTACATTTACACTGATATATGCACCAAACATTGTCCTTTTATTATAAAAAAAAAAAACAGGCTCTGGGGTTCCCTTCTCAACTGGATGAAAGATGTGGTACAGATAGTTCTCTTATTTTGACATTAATAAATAATGCATGATTTTGTATGGGAGGACCTTAAAGTAATAATCCTTAAGATTTTCATTATATCAGACCCCCTTTTGAAACTATGTATGGTCAGCATGTTTTCAGCAATAGCTATTAAATATATTGCCACTAAATCACCTCTCTATATAGTAGTTTTCATTGTTATTGGTGGGATTCAAATTGTTTACTCACACAAGGGCTTATCAGGAAATGATGTATGAAACATATTTGACGTGATGCAGAAGACATTTGAGTTCAGTATTATCTCGTTGGGAGACATTATTGACTGTCTTCGCAAAGGCCTCATTGTGCTTCTCAAATAATCCAACAGCATCTGAAACCTCCTTTGCAACCATTGAAACATTTTGCACCTCTATAAAACAGTCAGACAATCACACCCACTTCACACAGAGACCTGGTTGATTTCAAGCACACTGAAGCCTTTGGTCTTCTTTATTAAAGCAGCATGACATTAATCTCTCAACCCATGAACTGTTTGGCTGCTTTCTGAATAAATACACCGGTTGCTCTTCTTCTGTTTTACTTCGAACACAGTAACAGCTCCAGGTGGTGCCCTGCTGTCTACCATAGTGATCCAGCATTACTACTGTAAAGAAGACACATTTCTTATAGAGACCACATGATGCAGACCCAATGTGTGATTTTACAGGCTGAATAAAATCAAGTGTGATTTAAATATTAGTTTTATAAGATGGGCAAAGTTTCACTTGTCACCCAAAATCACATTTGATTGAATAAATGTATGCACATGCCATCTGCATTGACTTATTTAGCGAAGACATATTTGACATATTGTGATATATTAGATACCAAACAATCAACACAGGGACATGATAAAAACTTGAAAAATGTGGTTATTATTTCACTCATCTTAATATTTAGTTATCCACCATGTTTTGGCTATTTTTAACCATTTGTAAAGAGCCACGAGAAGGTGATAATGTTACTCTGTCAAGTTAATATGGTGAACCTGTTAGCAGACAATCATCTGTTTAGTCATCCAGCAGAGATGGAACAACATTAGCATTCATTTGTTTATGAATGTCTAATAAGCCCAAGCAAGAAGTCTTATATTTACACTCACTACACTCACACTAGCAGCTAAATGTGCCAGCATGTGCAGCAGCTAGCCTCTAACATCTGTCCTCCATTGTAGCAATGCCTTCAAAAAACTGTGTGCAGAACTAACTCTGCAGACTGCTTTTTTAACTGCCTTTCAAAGGTTTTTTTGTAAACAAAGCCAGACATGGCAGAAAGTTGCTGCTTCATCTAATGAGAGCTAATTTGTGTTGATAATACATCCTTTTTTCTCTCAGGGATGGGTCTGTTCTTAGGCGTGGGTGCATCTCTGTGCATTAGTCAGTACAGTAGTCATTCTGTACTGAGTTAAATATAGAAGCAGAGAAAAGCAACGTTGGCTGTTTTTCTAGCCAGCCACCTCTGACATCCACCTCCACTATCATCCCTCTGTGTCTCCTCCATCATTCCCCTAACCTTTACATCTGTCTGTGTGTGTTTGTGGCGGGGGTCTCTTAGGAGCGGGCTGCCAAATGGAGGACGTCAGATGGCTTGATGGACGGCCTGACCACCAATGGGGTGCTAGTGATGCACCCGGCAGGGGAGTTTGTGTCTGAGCCGGCTCCAGGCGTCTGGCGGGAAATCTCAGTGTGTGGAAATGTCTTTGCCCTGAGGGAGACTCGCTCGGCCCAACAGAGGGGAAAACTGGTAAGATGAAGGGGGCTGATGGGAAAATGAGTCCTGTGTTTGCTTTGAGGTCTGAGGTTAACTATTAAAACACTGTACTATATTAAAAGAGTGCAATATCAGTATTTTGGTATAATGCTGTTGAATCTTTTCCCTCTTCCGCTGGTGTAAATGTCACCATCCACAAATTTACACTTAACACACATACAGGGACATACAGCCATTTTTACAACATGAGGACAACAGCTCCAGTATAAATGATCATAGGCGTCAGGGGCTTCTGACCTCCCAGCCTGGCTGCTAGAGCAGAGCTGTAATGAATAAAGAAGCAATGCATAAATGGAAGGTGCCTCTATGTGCTGAAGAAGAAATACATCACTGGACACCTGCACTCAACTTTACTGGCATCTACTCCACTACAATGTCAGAAAATTAAGGAAAGAGCGGGAGTGGCAATGATGTACAGCAGGTCTCTCAGTGTCCCCAGTTGCATGTAACTCCTCTGTCCATAGTGGCTGATTAAAAAAACACTGTATACTGAACACACATTTATAGACAAATTGATTCATTAAGCAACACAAATTGTAGGTTCCGCCTAAAGTGTCATGATGCGTCAGAATGATGATGCTGCTTCATTAATTCATGTCCTCTTGTGTACATGCATGTAAAGGTAGTTGATGGAAACACAAACTGAATCACATTTAGTTTTAAGCAATGTACTGTACATTCCAAAGATACTATCTTGAACTGACTGATTTGCAGACCGCTGCTGATAATGGTGTTTTGAGACAAGGCGACTACAATTGAATTGAAGGGTGTCAGCTGTCTCAACCATAACCAGTTGAGCACAGTGCCATCATGTGGTGGTATGAAAGGGGAATGCTAGAAGATTCTTTTGTACAAAGTGTACCAGCCCAATGCAGAGTATTCCCAGTTTAACAGAGCCCACCAGTATATAAATAAATCACTATTTCCTCTGTCCTGACAGCCCAGAGATGAACACTGCTATACCCTCTCTTCATCTCTTTCCCCTGCTACATTCCCATCTTCTGTTCTCCTCTCAAGGTTGAAAATGAGTCAAACACCCTCCAGGATGGCTCTCTGATTGATCTGTGTGGGGCTACCCTGCTGTGGAGGACCCCTGCTGGCTTGCGTCACACCCCCACCCTCAAACAGCTAGAGTCCCTTCGCCAGGAGCTGAATGCCGCCCGGCCCCAGTGTCCCGTGGGCTTCAACACCCTGGCCTTTCCCAGTCTGGCCCAGCGCGAGATTGTTGACAAGAAGCAGCCCTGGGTCTATGTCAATTGTGGCCATGTACATGGCTATCACAACTGGGGATACCGCAAGGACAAGGGTCCCGCCGGCCCAGGGGGCACAGCACCAGCCAGCACTGGGGAAAGGGAGTGCCCCATGTGCCGGCGAGTGGGTCCCTATGTGCCACTGTGGCTGGGCTGTGAGGGAGGATTGTATCTGGATGCTGGGCCACCCACTCACGCTTTCTGCCCCTGCGGCCATGTATGCTCAGAAAAGACAGTGGTAGGCTGGAGCCAGATCCCGTTACCCCATGGCACCCATGCCTTCCATGCTGCCTGCCCCTTCTGTGGTACCTGGTTGACAGGTGAGCAGGGCCACATCAAACTCATCTTCCAGGGCCCTGTCGACTGAAGCTCAGACCTGGGAGCCACTCAGAGGAAACTGAGGGTGGATTGGACAGAGGTGGTTGTGCTGAGTAAAGACTTTGTGCTAGAACAAAAATCTGGACACCCGAGTGTGGGATGAAAGAGAAAGCACTGACGACAAGTACATGAAAAGGACTGTTGACATGATGCAATAGTAGATTGCCAAGGCAAATGGAGTATGAGGTGTATGGAGACTGTAAATAAATTGTGTTGAAATGAAGACACGTGTAGTGACCTTTTGTTCTCCCCTTTACGTACCAGCTTAGTCTCAAACCAACAAAAATTCAGCTCAGAGGATTGGGTTCTGATGTCTGATGGCGTCACTAAAAATAAGGGCCAAGAAACAAGAGGATGAGACACATTGGATGCTCACTCTGAGGTGAGTCAGATTTATTTTGAAGACAAAACAGAGGTGAATGGTAAAATAATTACCCAGACTGCTATAAAGATTAATCACAGTTTAAAGGTGCCTTGTGAAGTTTAATTAAAAAAGCACAAGTTATATTTACACACAAGTGAATCCCCTAATAAAACATTTGCAAAGCTGATGTGAAGTACTTTAAATCCAGCCTTCCTTACGTCCATGTTTACTCACTTGTAGCTTGTCTTTTTACTTGCCCTTGTTGGCACATTGCTGCATATCTTGGCATGCTACTGCCACCTGTTGATCACAGGAATATAGTGAAACCTTTGTAAGAGCTGTGTATTGTGTCATTCATGCATGTATGTCTATGTGTGTCCTTGTGAGGCTGTGTAATGCACCAAGGGGTCATGAAGAATTCATGTATATTTAGGCCCAGTATCCAAGTCTGTGAGAGGTGCTGAAAGAGAATGAGCAACAATAACAAAAGGAGCCACAGTGTACTTTCTACTCATAACATAAATGGAAAACTTCTGCAGAGAACAACACATAAATTATCCACTCTAAATTGTCATTCTAGTGTTGATTAACCGGTCAATTCATACTTAATGCATTCTGTACTATAATAACTGTTTTAACAGTGCTTCATATACCTAATACATAACACAAAATTCATGAAGCTGGACACTTACCACAGTTCACTTGCAGTGGAAGAAAATTCTTGAAGTAGTTGTGTACACACACTATTTTCATGGACATTTCAGTTTCATTCATGTGGTGTAGATAATCTGGCAAAACAGTTGGTTTGTGTTTCTGAATTTGTTAGATTTGGTCAAGACTCAACTTGGTGAGTATAATGTACTTATAACTGCTAGAAATTATGGAAAATAAGATCCAAGTTGTAATAAAGGTAATTATCCTTAAAGTACTGGCATAGTCTTAACAATCTAGTAGCGTGGCTGCTCCACTGCACGTTTACATGTTGCTGAACAAATGATAAAGCCTCTTCCTATGAGAGGCCCTCCCTCTGTAGCTTCAGTTAGCGCACAGTCTACAATGTGGTAAGCTGCAGACTCCACAGAGTGTCTCTAAGCCCTGCTCCCAGTTCGCAGCGCCCCCATTGTGCTAAAAATAACTCAAGGTCACCAAGCAGCCCCATACCTCCTCACCAGGAGAGAGAGAGAGAGAGAGAGAGAGAGAGAGAGAGAGAGAGAGAGAGAGTGCGAGAGAGGAGAACGACATGGCAGCTTTGCCATCAGGACAGCTTGACATCACCTATTCAACACCTACAGAAATGTTGAACAAACAGTGACAAAACCTTCAGTTTGTCCAGATTCAAGAACCCCACAAGGATGTCCCACAGGCTACACCTTCACATAGATCTTCAATTTAACAGTCAGAAATAGGTGAACATAGTATTTTGGATTGCATGTGAGGAGACATTGCTTGTATCTTATCATGTAATATCATGCTGAAAAGGTCTCACTGCAGAGTGGATGCAGAGGGCAGCTGCAGTCCCACCCAGAGCTGCCGCAGGGTTTTTATATGAGTGCCAGGGCCAGACTGTGAACAACAACTGGCAATGTCAAATATCTCTTAATTTGCCTCTCCAACATTTCCACTTGACACGGTGATGTACTACAGCTGAGCTGCCTGCACCTGTAGATGATCTGCTTGGTGTGTGTGGTTATTTAAAGGTCCACAGGGAGACGCAGGAGTACTAATCATGGGTGGTTGCCATGTGGATGACAGGCAGCGGAGATCTACAATGTGTTGGACAGGGAAATGGATGATGGGGTGGGACTTGTTTCCTGTGGTGGCTCCAGTAGAAAGCAATAGTGTGCCCCTATGGAGAGAATGCACTGTTTGTGTGTGTGAAACATCCCTTATGACTATCAAGAAAATGACTTTGCTCTCATTAAAATCTTAGGTATCAATCACTGTGCCTGATAATGATGGTCCATTTTCCTCTGACGACACACTTAGGGTGGGAAGCTCAAACGCTGATATCCAAAGGATGATGTCATACTTCTGTGTTCCTGGTTACAGGTTGTATAACCATTGCATACTGTGGGAGACATTGTATAACTGTTATTTCACCGTATCCTGACTGATCAGCAACTGAAAGTCGATGGATAGTGAAAATCTGGAGGGCCATCAAGATAGATTTCAGGTTAAATCAACATATTTGATGACCCACTAGATACCATTAGACAATGCCACACCGTCAGGATGAAGAATTAACTCACTCACAAGAACTATTGAAATTTAGAGGGACTGGACATCATTTATGAAAGCTTTTTCTATCTATGGCAGCATCCTTTGCTGTTGCCCAATCTCCACATTTTACACCTTCACTTTGTTTGTCTGCTCAGACTTCAAAATCAAGTTAAATGATCCAGTTAGTTAGTTTACCATTTTACCCCAAATGCACCACAAGTTTCAGGAGATTTCAACATGTCTCTGAACACACGGACTGTATAAACAGTTGAAGTACCTTGAACCTGCATTCTTACTAATGGCCAGCAGGGGGCGACTCTTTTACATATTATGAGAAAATGACCCAACTTTTCACTTGATTTATTACCTCAGTAAACATTTTCCAAATGAGCCTGTGGTCTCAATCGCTAGGTTCAAGTCCCCTTCAATACAGCATAATGTTTATTTATTAAATTATGGTTCTATTTAGTGTAAAATAGCCAATAAAGCAGGGTATGCTTTAGGGTGTGGCTACCTTGTGATTGATGAGTCACTACTTGGCATGTCCTTGAGTTCTCAGTCAGAACCACGATATCACGATAGAGGTGTAGAAATGGTATCCTGCCCACTTCCATGCTCTCATCCAAATATTTTCAATTCCGCCTCAAAAAAACAAGATGGCATTATGGATTATGTGGACATGAAGGAAGAGACAAAGCAAATGTAATAATGTCATCAAATCTTTAAGAGGGATTCCAACTATGTAGCGTCACATTTTAATTAATATTTGGAAACAGGTAGATGAAACATATACTGATTTGGCTCAACACCACATGAAATAAATGGAACAGTGGGTTTATGGGGTTTTGCTGGTTGTTTGGTTGGCTGTAGTTTGTTGTGTGAGAGTGATTGGGGTGAACTGACCCTTTAACTTCAGATTTTCTCACTCCCTTGCCAGTATGTCAACGCAGCAGCAGCATATGGAAACTCCCACACTTGAACATGGTTGTGAGCTTTACTGTGGTTAAGGCTCAGAAACAACATTGTCACAGCAGTTTCATGCGAATGATAAAATGATGGTGTAAATAATGATCGCATTGTCTATCAGTGCATTTTCTGTGTACACAGCACATATGTATTTCTTTGTGTGTGTGTCACAGTGGATTGCACCTCTTGTCACTGTGCTGCTGGAGGGCAAATAGTGGAATGCACTCAAACAAGTAACACATGAAAACGCTGCAGTACAGCATGTCAAGGAAGACACCAGTCTCATGTCTGTGGGTCACACACAACACCAAAAACAGTCTGCAACCAAGTGTTTAATATGAATTATTAGAAACCAGGAAATTTTTCATTTTACTGTTTTAAATTGTGTGTTTTTACATTAATCTAAGCAATTCATAAGAGGCACTAAATCTCAGTTTCATAGTAATGGCCTTCACCACTCAGCCTGTTAAACAGTCGTACGATGTCTTCTGTGGCTCTCTTTGTCAAGTCTGAGAAAACAACACAGATGATGTCATAGTGATGTCATCTTTATAGATTTATCTAGGTTATCTTGGTTCAAATGTTTCAGCTTCCATGTGCTTCTCATAATAAGCTGCTGGAAGTTTGGCTCATTCTTCCTGACAGAACGGCTGTAAAGTCGTCGCTCCTGCACATGCTTTTCAGTTTTCTGCTGGACTGAGGTCAGGGCTTTGTGACGGCCACTCTGATCCCTTGACTTTGTTGCCCTGAAGCATGCTTGGGGTCATTGTCCATTTGGCAGACCCATGTGTGACCAAACTTTAACACGCTGGCTGATGTCTTCACATGTTGCTTCAATGTATCCACAAAATCGTCCTTCCTCATGATGACTTCTGTTTTGTGAGGTGCACCAGTACTGCAGCAAAGCAGACCCACTACATGATGCTGCCTTCCAACAAACATAACAAATCATGCTCATCATGGGCAAACAGTTTAATTACTGTTCTCTGTAAAACTCTGTTTTACTGTGGATATAGATCATCATGAATTCCTTTGCTGTTGTTCTGGGATTGATTTCCACTTTCCTGCCATAGAACGTTCTAAGACACAAAATGTGTCCTGAGCGGTATGACGACTGTGTAATCATATGGTGTTCATACTTGCAGAGATGAATGACATAACTTTCAGGTATTGGAAAATGCTCCCAATGAGGAACCAGACTTTTGGAGGTCCTCATTTTTTCCCAAGGTCTTGGCTGCTTTCTTTTGATTTCCCATGGTGTTAAGCAAAGAGGCATTGAGCCTGAAGGTCGGCCTTAAAATACATCCATAGGTACACCTCCAGTTGGCTCAAAATGTCAAGTAGCCTATGAGAAGCTTCTACAACCATGACATCATTTTCTGGAATTTTCCAAGTTGTTTAAAATCCACTTAGTGTATTTAATACTTAGTGTTAATTGTGATAGAGTGAATTACAAATGAAATTATTTTTTGGGAAAACAAAAATTATTTGTGCAATGCACCAAGTATGTCCAAAGCAACTTGCCAGAACTATACTTTGTTAACATGAAATCTGTGGTCTTAATGAAAAAAAAAAAAAAAAAGTCTTCACCTCAGCCTATGTGTATGTAAACTTCTGACTTCAACTGTACATTGATTATGCAATGAAAATGCATACACTTAACACTGGACAGCATTAAATGTGACAACTAGGGACTGTACAAAAATGACTCTTTATGCTAGCGGAATTTTTTCTTTATCATTATTATAATTGGGGGGGTGGGGGAGCAGAAAAGAGTTATATTTTATTTCCTTTTTTTTTTGTGACATTTGTTGTGAAATAACCAACTTCATAAAGGGTCACAAACGTGATAGGTACATCAGGTAACGACTTTGGCATTTGGCAGGTATATTACGGTTTAAATTGGGTTGTGTCATCTCTAGTTACCAATAGTGAAAAACACTGTACCAGTTTGTATATATACAGAAACTGGGCAAAGACCCTTTTTCTTTTGTCAAAAAATAAAACAATAAAAACACTCAAGTACACGAGGAAGCCGCTTGCTGTTTACGGTCAGCCTCTTCCAACTACAATCCCTTTTTGTACAGTCCCTCAGCATTTAATAAACCCATTTTGGGTACTGCTAAGCAACAATATCAAACCAGCTCTCGTGTTGACACTGATCTTCTTTATCATTTTATTATATATATATTTATAATATGTACAGAAAAAAAAACATGATCAAACTGAGCAGGGAGACAGCACCAAAGTGAACAAAGCAAACAGAAAAAAGACAGAAGGTGACTGACAGGCGAGCTCCTGCCCGGTGGTTTTTATTAACAAACAACACCTAGTGAGTGCCTTTATTAAGCCATTGAACAGCGATGAACACGTGTGCAAATGACATGGAAAATACCTCCTTCAACCCAAATGAATACAAAAGTGAACTAAAGAAGAAAAGTCAAGTGTTGTTTCATTAGAATCACATTCATAAGCAAAAACCCCACCCTGCATCTGTTTAACATCAGATTCTCCACCCTACCCAGTGTCCCCTCATACTTCCATGGACTAGACAACACAGTATAGTATTCAATGAATACATTAAAATCAGTAGAATATCAAGACCTGTTGAAAGAAAGACTTAAAAAATGATCAGTCATCAAACCGCAAAACATCCAGTATATGTGTGTGTGACTCGAGTGTTAAGTTTTAAATGATTGCTTGTTCTGCATCTACTCAAGTGAGACTGGCATGATGCCGGGATGTCAACACGTCCAAAATGCTGAGGAATGTTACACACGACCCCGCCCCACTTTACACACACACACGGACACACGCGCACACACCCACACAAACACACTTACTGCCGTTTCCTTCCCTCCCTGTCAGATTCTAGTCCTGCACAGCATTCCAATTTAGCTGAACAGGGCTGAAAAGCACAAGGCTAAAAATATATCAGTGTAAAATGATGCCACCACACACACACAGACACGCACACACATCTCCAAGTGATGGCAACGTGATCAGAAGTAGTTGACGTCACAGCTGTGCTTCACACTGCTCACTCCAGAGTTGAAGTTCTCAGTGATGACACTTGCCAAATGGAAGGCTGTTGTTCTCAACATAATGTGGACTCATCTGTATTCACTTCTCAGGAGCTGAAATTGCACTTTTGCAGCTGCACGTTCTTTGTGACACCTCACCAGAGCCTGAGGTGGTGTTGTACCTGGAATGCTGACAAGTTCTCTTGTCTGAAATGCTGACAAGCAACCAAAGAGTGGGTGAGATTCTCTTATCTGAGTGGAGGGGCCAGTTAAGGAGGATCTTGAGGAATTCATCAAGCTGCAGCGACATGGTTATCTGGAGGGGAGAGTTGGGAATTCATATCCGGTCAGCAAACCAAGACCAGTCAGTCCCTGAACCTCCAGACACCCCGAACACAAGTGATGAAACAGACAAGACCACAGATAGCTAAGACAAATAAAAGAGTGCGTTCTTAGATGGCCCTAATGCAAATCTAGTACAGTATGTTCATCCTTTAAAGTGTGACTAGATTTATATGTCACAAAAGTTTCCAATTATTTGGAAAACAAAATAAAAAGTTGTATTTCAGACTGATGATGTCTCAGATTTTCTACTTCAGTGTGGAGGCCTCTGTATAATGGCAGGAGGACCCTCTTTTCCTCACATTCCTTGCAGTTTCCCTGGAAATACTGCTGAGACTGAACACAGTTCTGAGAAGCAGGGAGCTGCTCAGAGCTCTGAGCTTGTAAACAGCCTCATACCTGTCTCTGATTTCACTGTTACTATGCCAACCACGGGCAGTCCGGACAAGCAACCTAGGTCTGATCCAAAGGGATCATCAAACCTGTTTACGTAAAGGTCTCGTACCGCAATAAGGGGAAACTGCTCGCTCCAGTTTGTTCCTCTCATGTAATAAGGGCTCGGTATCAAACCTCAGTACATTTAGGTACCGACCGGAAGTTTATCAATTCCTTCTCTCTTTGCTAGTCTGACAAAAACATCTCAACTGGAGGTACACTTCATAGCCTTTTCCAGAGCTTACAGACACGTTTCACGGTCTTCACGAGCACACTGAGTCTGCTCAGCTGTCAATCTGTGACTGAACTTCCATTCTTTGGTCATATAGGGTGCAGGCAGATAATGAGCCCCATCTCTGTTCAAGCATGTTCTTTGGTGTCTGATGGCAAAAGATGCAGTTCAAAGCTCCGAAAAATCCAGCAAGTGAAGGTTTTTTTGTTTTTTTCTAATTTCAAGATTTTGTGCTCCTAGTCTGGCAAGTTGTAGACTTGTTGATCTTATTCAGGCAAAGTACTCGTGTGGTTTCTTACACTGGATCAGGATCTGTGCCAAAACGATGGTATCGCATCAGCGACGAGTAGCAAAAATACAACATCAATACAACTGAAACAATACCCAGCCCTACATGTCATTATTTTACATTTGAGACTTTGACAATGATGATGAGACTCACTTTAGTGACGTAAGTTACACAACAAATCCACATACTAGGTCCATGCAGCAGCCTTTTTCCAGAGCTTTCACTGTCGTTATCAGCGGAAGCTGGACCTTGAGGTAAGATTACTTTGATGTCAAAAGTGAAATTTCATTCTCTAATACACGTAAACTTTGAAAAGATGTGACAGATCATTAATCACAACAAAAACAAGTTTTCTTAAGAAGCATTTAGAATTTTCACAGGATTGGGGATCAATCTCTCAGAGTCCACGAAGCTGTGTCTACAGAGAACTTAGTAATTATTACAAAGGACTCAAATGTAAAATGGATTACACGAGTGGCACAAACTGAAGCATTAAAGCATCTGATAAGGTACCAGAAATACACAGGGACATAAAAGATGGATGTGAATCATGTGTCCACATGGGACACTACTATGTTTGACAAACAGGATGATCTCAGGGAAGGAACAGCAGCTTTTGTAAGACTCCACCCCCTCAGCCAACAGACACACCCACACCACATCTCTACGTCAGCTTCATCTGCAAACAAGCGAGAATTAAAAGACATCCTAAAACCTACCCGTGATGTACTGAACATGAGTTTAAGCTAAATGTACAAGAGTCTCTATCGCGACTATCAATGAGAAAATAAAACAGTAAATCCACAACAATAACAAAACAGTAATTGTAAGATCAATGCAGAATATTGCCGATGGCTTCTGTTTGTCAGAGTCAATCCCCTCATGTTCATCACGCCTTGTCATCTGTGTGCACGGTTATCTGCCTTTGGACTGTAATATTTAGTGTCATTCCAGGAAGTCACCCTGCTAAATGTTACAGCATTTCGTCACATTCCTTTCTTTTACATATGAAATTATTCCTTTGAAGACTTAAAAAAAAAACCTATATTGCAGTTCTCACAGCCACCACCTCCATCCCAGCTCTGATGTCTACATGTGGAATCAACTGTCCTGCCAGTGGTCCTCTTCTACCTCAAGTGTTGAGCAGGGAGTTTGGTTTAAGAATCCCTTGGTCAATGCTTCCATCAAAGCAAACTACAATCTGTCTTTGCATGTAGATCTTTCCCCAGTATGTGATCTCACTATTGGTTAAGACAAGAGGCCTGGACACACCAGCATTTAGAACAGCAGTATTCTGAGCCAAAGCCAAAGTATTTCAATGGAATTGCAGAAAAATTCAATTTGCACAAAGCGTTTGCATTGCTCAACTTTGGTGAACATGCTATCTTAGGAGTTCTGACTTTTGAGGAGACAAAGAGTCCAAAATAGATTATATCATATTTGTTGTGTTGTACCATCCAGAAGTAGAGAGTACAATGGGGGTCGTCTCATGAGAAAACCGTTAACTTACTGCTAGACAGAGCTAGCTGGCTTGTTAGCTGTAACTGGTAAGATGTTCACCCATCAGCCCCAGTAGCTTGCCAACCAGCCCCAAAAGTCATCACTATGCTACCTAGCAAGGATGGGAAATAAATTTTGCTTTACTAATTTCTGTGTGACAAGGTAATAAAGGCAAGATCCCATTTTTATTTTTCATTCTTCACAAAACTCCATCACTAACTTGTACGCAGTACCTCCTGGCATGTTTGAACCATATTGAGACCGTAAAGGTGTGTTCAGATAGAACCTGAGGTGAACTTCAGAGCTGTTGCAATTGCATACCAAGTCCATGAAAAGACTTGAGTGGTCATGAATAGATGCAAAGGCATCTGGGATGGCACACACTGAAGGAACGACACTCGGTGGGAGTTGAAAATGTTTCAACGTGAGCAAAAACATCCCAGGGCTTTAAGAATCTACTTCACAAACATACAGAGATGAGAGGAATATGGAGAGTGACTGGAGGGAAGTTCCTGCTGAGTGCTGAGATGAGCCAGATGCTGAGTTCAACACATACACACACTGTCGGTGCGTCCAATTCTAGCTAGCTTAAAGGTAACGTCACTACAGCTAGCACACTGGCTGTTTAGGGTCGAATTCCCCTGAATTAGAGAATGTGGAAATTCCCTTTGCATTCTGTCTGAACACACCTTAAGAGTGAGAATGGAGGCTGGGAAGAGCACAGATGGAGGGTGAGGCCCACTGAAGGGGCTTTCCCTGGATCTTCATCAATAAATTGCAATGATGAGTCACTATTAGCAGGCTGCCGCTATTCAGGAACACCTCCCACTGTGTACCGAGCATCTACAGTGTGTGACTCAAGCATACTGCACGTGTGTGTGTGTGTGTGTGTGTGTGTGTGTGTGTGTGTGTGTGTGTGTGTGTGTGTGTGTGTGTGTGTGTGTGTGTGTTTCTGCAGGTAAATACGTTGTGGGGGTTGCTGTAAGATGACATGAGCAAAGAGACAGCCTGAGGAGAGGTGTTTAGCCAAAAGGCTTGAATCTCTTTAACTGCTGCTACCCTACTACAGTGTGTGTGTGTGTGTGTGTGTGTGTGTGTGTGTGTGTGTGTGTGTGTGTGTGTCTACAATTGTACAGCTATCTTTGTGAGACCAAATTTGAGTTTTAGACCTAGGGAGTGAGGGCTTTTTTTGGAAAATGAGGACATCTTGACCCATCCTCACTTTCAAACCGAACTTCAAAGAGCTGTTTGCAGGTTAAGACTTGGTTTTAAAGGTTAGGTCAGGGTAGGGGTTGGGGTAAAGCATTTAGTTGTGATGGTTAAGGTTAGGGCTCTGTCAGTGATTGTCCTCACAAGGATAGAAGTACAAATGTAGGTGTGTGTCCGTTTCTGTCCCTCCCTCGCAGACTGGTTGCTTTCCTCTCTCTGTTGTTTGGTGGGTGTGCAGGCATAAATTAACCCTTGCAAATTCCTGATCGTAACATTTTTATAGGTTGCTCCTCTGTTTTGGCCAACCATCCCTTGATCACCAGGCAGGCCGATAGAGGGTTAGTCAGGGAGTTGGGTGTGGATGACAGGGTGTTATGGAGGAATGGTGGGGTGTGGGAGTGGCAGAGACGATGGGAGGATACACAGAAAGGGAGGAAAGTGGAGGTGATGGTCAGGATGGTGAGGGGCGAGGGGTCCTTTAACAGCAGCCCCCTCCAGACTGCCGGACAGGGGTGCTCTCAATTTTTAAGTTGGGCTTGTCGCCACTAGCTGTGGCCCCGGGGCCCATGCGCTTCTTGATTTCTGCAGCCATGGTCATGAAAGCCTGCTCTACATTGGTGGCGTTCTTCGCGCTCGTCTCCAGGAAGGGGATGGCCAAAGAGTCAGCAAACTCCTGCCAGAAAAGGAGGAAACTCACAGTGAAATATATAGAGATATATCATTGGTTGTTAAGTCTGTTACAATGACAGCAGCAGGGCAGACAACAGACTCAGACAGCTTACAGTTCCATACATATTTCTGTTGTCTGCATACACACACACTCCCAGACACTAAAGTCCAAAAGTCTAGTAATATTCTATATTTTTTTATTGTCAACAAATCACATGAAAAGTGCTGTGAGTTTATCAAAGCGTGATGTATGTTATTCCTCCGTGCCATAGAGCTCAACCCTATCAAACCTATTAAAAACACATCAATAAGCCACACTGCAGCACTCACACTGTAGTTTATTTTGACTTAAACCCACACACACACCATCCTGCTACCCCAAGTACTCCCTCCAGCACCAAATGTGGATTAATCCAATGGTGAAAAAAGTCCCCAATAAATTCTATACACTTTTCTGCTGTGCATGTGTACACTCTGGAAGTAGCTTCAACAGTGAAATGCAGTGCTTCAGTTTCTATCTGCAGTTAGCCATTTAACAGCCCCTTTTTAACCCGGGACATAGTGTTCCCTCTACAATTGCTCCCATTTTATTGGTGCAACTCTAACCTAAATTGTTCAGCACTGAATATAACTATCTTGAAGTTATCGTTAACTCATCAAAAGACTACTGATTGTATATAATGTGCATTCCTTGCTCATAGAAGCCAATAATGGACACCCCATGTTGTTAGTTGACAGAACAGAAAGCAGCCATACCTTGGCTGTTGTGTAGTCCACTACTTTCTTCGTGGTCAGGTCACACTTGTTGCCCACCAGAAGCTTGTTAACATTTTCACTGGCGTATCGGTCAATTTCCTGAAGCCACTGCTTGACGTTGTTGTAGGACTCCTGCACAATGGCAGCAAGAATATTAGCATGACAAACACTGGACAGAACTGCAGGTGATCTTACAGGTTTGCAAGAGAATTCCTCTGAAATATTAAAATAGTTAGAACAAAGAGTAGAATATTATTAACACCTGCATAATGCACTGAAATCCAATACTAAAGCCCTGCTGTAAATTCTCTCTTCCTGGGGGCTCTGAAGCTCAATATTTGTTGAGACTGTGTCAAGGTAATTGCAACTGATTATAAGGTCTTTTTATTTTTTCCCCAATAATGAAGTCTCATAAAATCATTTCTTCTGTGCACTAATTCAAACATGCAACATTCTGAAAGCTAAAATCACATTCATATGAATATACTAATTAGTGATGAATTAGCTCTGTAAGTCACCCTGGACACTTGATTGTCTGTCTTGATGTATTTCAGTTCATCAGATTAAAAGACTGAAGCCTATCAAATGTGTGCTTATGTGCTGAATCAAACAATGGTGTTTTGTATCCTGCAACTGAAAAGGAAATCTTATATTTCGGGGAAAAGCTGCATGAAAAGCAACCTCACAGGTTTGAACTTGAATAGGGTTACTGAGGTACTGAACCTCAAAACACTACTGAACTTATAGTCATTTGCAAGTTCATTATTTCATTATGTTGAGATAACAAAGCTCATCTTCTTGTGATGACAGGTGAATTCATTGAAAAGGTGTGGCACTTTATGAAGCGTAAAGTACAACAACAGAGACCTCAGACTGTTGAGCAACTGAAGTCGTATATCAAACAAAAATGTCACAGTTTCACTTTCAGTGTAAAAACTTCATGAATTGCTGTCCTCATTCCTCACATGTGGTTAAAAGGTGATGTAACACAGTGGTAAACATGACCCTGTCCCAGCTTTTTTGAAACATGTTGCAGGCCTCACATTCAGAGGCCCTAACAACCAAGTTCATCAGTTTGAACATGAAATATATTGTCTTTGTACTGAACGTAACTGTTTTTTATTACTGTTTCAGGGTGGACACTCAAGATAAGATATGAGTTATGGAGTTGAATAATGGCCAGAAAAGTGTTTCTGCACAGCTTTATGATGTCACAGTGAAGTCATCACTTTTCATCCAATGAGACATTTGTGTGTAATTGTCATAATGAGCAGATGAATTCTTGAGTTATGGTCCAAAATGTGATTGTGTGGTCGTGGAGACCTTTGACGTTTCACCACCAACATGATCATCACTGAGGCCAAGTGAGCATTTGTGCCAAATATGAAGAAAGGTATCACGTCACATGAATGGGGTGAAGAGATGTAGGTGTGGATGGATGTCCAACCCAAAACCAGAATGCCAAAACAGCATGCAATCATTTGTAAATAAACTCTGTTTACCAACAACGGTTTTACAAATAATGTAGTAATCTCCTTTATACAATCATGTGTTCACAAAGTGGTGAACCTCGCTCCATCCTTACTTGTGAACGACTGAGCCTTCATACCCAATCATGATGCTATCACCTGTTACCAGTGAACCTGTTGACCTGTGGAATGTTCCAAACAGGTGTTTTTGGAGCATTCCACAACTTTCCCAGTCTTTAGTTGCTCCTGTCTTAACTTGTTTGAAATGTGTTGCTGCATCAAATAAGGATGTATTTACAAAAATCAACGAAGTTGATGAGGTCAAACATTAAAATATATTGTCCTTGTACTGTTTCAGTTGAGCATGTCAAAAAGGATTAGCAAATGATCACATTCTGTTTTATGCTTTCAACAGTATAAATGTTCCAATGTTTTGAGGATCAGGGTTGTATTCAAATAAATAAGATTCAAGTACAGTATCATGCATTGATCATTCATGGGTACCCCTCGATCTAAAATTTTCATCTGAAATCAGTTGCTACAATTGTCAAGACATCATCCATGCTTGTTTGCATGGAAATCCTGATCTCTCACAAAAATTACTAATGAGAGAAAACTCCATTAGTGATAACTGGTTGATTATCTCACTATCTTGAGATAACAAAGCTCGTTTTCTTGAGGTAACAAAATAATCAACTAGTGATGTTGAGGTAATGGGATAATCTGTGCTTCTGTTAAGAAGTAAAAAACACAATGATATCATAAAGTACTGGACTGATTTCCTCCTCTGAAAAACCAGTCCAGACTGCTGACTCACCTGATCTGTCACATCGTATACAACTATGATGCCGTGGGCTCCGCGGTAGTAACTGGAAGTGATGGTACGAAACCTCTCTTGACCTGCAGTGTCCCACTGAGAGAAGAGAGACCCAGCAGAGACAGAAAATAACAGCAAGGGATACAAAATTAGAAATCAATACAACAAAATACAGTTTCATATAGAATCTGAATATATGAATTAACACCTCTTAAAACAATTCCCACCTCAACACTAGATCTCATGTATTGCTTGACGTTGAGGAACAGTTTGGGATAAAGCCATGAGAAATGGAGCAATAAATAAGAAGAAGGAGGCACAATAAACTCTCTGCAGTTTAACAATGACAAGACCTTGTGGTGGGTACTAGAGGTCAGAGACAGAGAGCCACTTTGAACTGGTCTTGCTGTCTTTGAAACCCAGTGATCAGGTTAGAAGTCGAGGTGTTACTGAGGATTCAGAACCCATCTGAATCCATCTCGTCTCAGTCAGACACTGAGAAACTGGTACATGCATTCATCTCCTCTAGGCCAGTTGACTGTAAAGCCCTTCCAGTGGGACTTCCAAAAAAGATTGTGGGACAGCTGTAGCTCATTCAAAATGGTGTAGCCAGAGCACTCACTGGGACAAGAAACAGTTCAGTGGCTTCCAATAAAATACTGAATTATTTCAAAATATTGCTGAGGTTGCTATGATAACTTCTACTTTGATTCAAACCACAGCATGAACAGGTTTAAGACTAAGATACTCTCAAGAACTCAACTTCAATTCAACTTAAAATATACTCTTCCTTAATCTATGAAAACCTGTACATCATTTTTATGATCTTGCCAATAAAATGTAGGGAAAAGGGAACTTCAACTTCTTTGGGAAGCTCAACAAATTTCAAAAGAAAAGGTGTGTGTATTCCTTCATTGGTGCAATTAGAATACCTTTTCTAAACTTTGAAAACTTTGGTGTTTTGTAATCACTGTTAAGCTACTGTGAATGAAACTCAGCAGTTCCTGTGCAGATGTCTCACATTGAAAGTCTTCACGTGGCAGAGAGTTCATAACTCCTCCCTCTTATGGTAAGCTTTTAAAGGCACAATGTACAAGATATGACCGCCTGTTGAAGGTCACTTCAAACAAATAGGGGGCAGCATATCACCAGAGTAATTGCTAACTGCTGCTCACTTCACTCTTTGCTGTGGCTATCTTTGGCTGTAGCTACTAGCTGCCATTAGCTAGTTAGCTCAGTTAGCTGTGCACCTAGTGGCCCTATCAGCTGACTCTGTGTATTGTTGGTATTTACACCAGCCTCCCAGTGAACATGGTCAGATCTGGAGTGAACATAGCCTCTGAGACCAACAGAGGCCAGTTTGGCAACTAGGAGACTAGTAGACATCCCTGCAACACAATACATAGACGTCTTTGACTTAACATCGAAACTGTTACTTCTTCACATTCTGTTGCCAATGTTAATTCATTTTTTGAATGTTTTAAACTACAATTCTGGCAATACCTTACACATTGCACCTTTAATTTGAGATTCAATGATGATGGCTTGATAGCTGTCAAAAGAAAACATACTGTAGAAATGGCTTGAAATTAGTAGATGAAAACAAAAGAAAAACTGAGGCTGCAAAGTAATGAGTATGACATGACTGTTGTTGTTAAGATGGAAGCAGTGATGAGTACATTGTGCTGAATTTATCTTATTAATGTACAAGATAAGAGAAGTACAGCTAATTTCAACACCCTCAATGAGTAAGACCCTGCAAGTAAAGTTGGGCTGTTCTGAGGAAGTGATACTAAATCAAAGTGTCAGGTACTTTCAGGGGTTGGAGGCAGTGCTGTGTAACCTGACTGGTCAATAAGATGTGATTTCACATCACAACAAGAACATCAACAATTAAGGAGCAGGACAACCAATACTTGAAAAAGTAAGCCTTGATGGACAAACCAAGGTGTCAAGGCCCTCCTGGGGAGAGGAGTCTATTCAGAGGGAGTGGCAGTAAGGGGTTAGGGATAAAAAGATTTCTCAGCATCTAACAGAAATTAGGATACAACCCACAGGCAAACAGAGCAGGAAAAAAAAACAAAAAGATGAAGATTATAGAACTTTTGAGGATTACAGTGTTCGCAATGGAGCAAAACTTGGTGGTTTGACATGCTAGATACCATTTTAGACCGCCGATTGGCTTGGGCCGGCCCCAGCAGTGTCAGAAAATCAATATCCGCTTCACATCTTTCATTACTGTCCACTTACTTCACTTGCTCCCCAAATTTCCCACAGAAATAAAACAGTTTTAGTCATTTAACAGAGAATAGTTGGTCCCACTGTTGCCCTGTCATGTAATATATGACCTATAAAAGCAACTAAATAGAACTACACTGTGCAGTGCGCTTTTAATTTCATGTGTGCACATGAGGCAGAGCTATGTCTGCTTAACAAACAGCATGCCTTTGAGGTGGCACAGCCTGTTCCCTTAACTAAAGCAAGCTCCAGTTACAGCTTGGTCTGAATGCAAAACACACACACACACACACACACACACACACACACACACACACACACACACACACACACACACACACACACACACACACAAAGACACAAAGACAGTTGTGTTTCCATCACTTTTGGGGACATTACATAGACTTACATTCCTTTCTTGGAGACTTACCCTAACCTTAGCCTTAACCCCAGTCTTCACTCTAAAATGTAATTGCTTACATTATGGGGACCTGCATTTTGTCTCAAAGAGGAAGGTGAGTCCCCACAATGTGACTGTGTAAACAGAATTATGTTCCCACAACATAAGGAATGTACAGTGTATGTGTTTATGTTTGTGTGTGTGCATGTGCTCACAATCTGCAGTTTGATGGTCTTGCCATCCAGCTCAATGGTGCGGATCTTAAAGTCCACTCCAATGGTGCTGATGTAGCTCTCTGTGTAGGTGTCATCCTGCAGAGAGGGAGGCAGATAAAGTGAGTGAGAACAGGACAGGGTCTGCTCAAAAGCACAATGAGGAAAAAACAAAGATTGTCGTTGGAAGAGTAATGGAAAAACATGCTCTAGAGGGTGAGACAGAACTACTTACAGCAAAGCGCAGCAGAAGACAGGACTTTCCAACTCCAGAGTCTCCAATGAGTAGGAGTTTGAACAAATAGTCACTGAAAGAGAAACAGACAAGGTTGGAACAGGAGCTGCAGTGTACTGTGATTACTGTATGAAAAACTGACTGAAGCTATTCTCCCGACACACCCCCTTCTAACAAATCATGCTGAGTTGACATTGTTTAATACCAGTAACAATAATGATATCTGAATGATATTTGAACTGGGGGTGTGTTGAATCCTATCGTTCTCGATAATACCAGTAAAAAGTCTGAACACACTCAAAACTGTGGAGATGATAGCGGACTTCACGAGAACACAACTCAACACTGCCACCATCATCATCCTCAGCAACATGTTCCACTGTGGAAACCTTCAGGTTTCTGGGAACCAGTGTCTCCCAGGACCTAAGGTAGACTTACAACACAGCCCCAATCATCAAAAAGGCGCAAGAGAGGATGTATTTCCTGGGTCGGCTCAGGAAGTTCAACCTGCCTCTACAGCTGCTGATCCAGTTTTACACAGGAATTATCCAGTCTGTTCTATGCACATCCATCATCGTCTGGTTTGGGTTTGCCACCAAACAGGACAAAAACAGACAGCAACTGACTATAAGGACTGCTGAGAAAAGCATTGGTGCTAACCTACTCTCCATTCTGGACTTCCACTCCTCCAGCCTGAGGAAATGGGCAGGAAGTATCACTGCAGGCCCCTCACATCCTGGACAAAACCTGTAACAACTTCTCCAATCTGGTCGGTGCTACAGATCACTGAACGCCAAAACAGTCAGACACAAAAACACTTTCTTCCCACAAGCCATCACCCTAGTGAACAGTTAGCTAGTCATACAGTGTCACTAACCCTGGCACCAAAACATCCACTGAGTGACCATTTATCATCCAATAGTGCACAGTTTTTAACATTCACCACTCATTGTCACTGTAAAAAATACCTGCGCACTGTAAATTTCTTTGTATGCATTGTTTAATTTACATTTTTTCACTGCTTAACTTATTTTTTGTCTTTTTTGTCTTTTGTCCTCTTTGAGCTGTATGGCCACCACATCTCCTTCAATGAGACAACAGCTAAGTTTCATTTTGTTCTGGCATCAAGAAACTCTCTGAATTAACATTAATTAGTGAGAGCTGATAAAAATCTGCCCCCAGTGACACATCATTTTAACTGGTGAAAGCGAGTGTTAGTGCTGGGCAAAAATGTGAGTAAAATCCTCAGATTGTAGGCTGTGGTAAAGGAGAGTAGGTCTTCAGCAACAGCTGGCTCAAGTGAAAAAACACACCAGAGGAAAGGATTGGATTTTGATTTACTTTATTTTAACCAATGCTGATTTATTAAAAATATGCCCGGATCAGATCCAAAATCAATCAGCTTGGGACATCTTGAGCTTTAGTGTTGCATAGTCCAAAAAATGTGAATATTTATTTATTTATTTATTTAGTCCCACCATAATTTTCAGATCAATAACAAACTTTCATACTTAATGTTTGTTTGACTAAATTATCGTACAGCAACGTTAGGGCCAGGTAGTATTCCAGTACAGTGAAAATGTACAGAATGCACAGAAAAGGGTGGAACTAGAGGGTTAATAGGGTCCAATCAGAGCATTGTGCCCAGGGGCCGTCCAGCAGGTTAATCTGGCCCTGGAATTCGGGCTGAGTGGGTAAGATTTGCAAAATTTTGATTTCAGTGCACATACCTGACACCCAGCACCAACTTTTTTAACAATACATCTTCAAACCTTGAGGAATATAAGCATGATTTTCTGATACTCACTCCTGCTTCTAGTATGTTCTCCCAAAATGAGTGAACAACACCCCCCTCCCTCGACCCCAATCACTGATGAGGAAAACAAGATAACTTGATCCACAGTACAGACAGCTGCAGAGAATTGCCCAATGCCACTGCTATTCTTGTGTCATGGGAAACTGAGACATGACAAGTATCAAAGCCCGACACTTGATCAACTGACTATCTAACAAACACTGAATGCAACAGCACTGTTGAAATCAGCCCAGTTCACATTGCTGCATGGCTACAGCTTGTGTTGATGTTTACTGATGCTGAGGGCCTCCAGGACTGGTCAATCAGTTAACATTATTCATTATAACAAGCAATCCAAAGACCATCTTAAGCATATAGTCTTTTATATATACAGCTAAACTGAGTGATATGAAATAGGCAGTTAAACTAAACGCTAAAAATAGTCATTGTGGCAACATTAATAGCCATTATTGTCAGATAGGTAGGAGGCTTTTTTCATTTAACAAAAGAAGCCAGTTCTGTAATTTTAAATGTTGCCAAAGGGAATAAAAACCATACAGGAACTTTGTCCAAATAAAATAATGTAAAATTGGCAAAATTATTCTTTGAACTGAGAAATATCTTATGAAAGCATACATATACTATGCCTCTGACCAGAGGTTTGAAGGCATCTGAATTATGACTGTATTAGGTTCACGGCAGGTTTTGTTTAAGGAAAACTCTTAATCATTACCTTAAGACAACATTAAACAATGATGCATTTAAGAACTTCGGCTAAAATGAAGAAATGCTACTGTTTACACTGAGCAATAGAAGTCCTGTTTTTATTAATATCAGACACCATATTGAAAAAAAAAACATTGTACCAATTTCTAATAAGGAACCCTTTATAACGGGCAGTTAAGTTGTGACTTTATGGCTTCATATATGTATTAGTAAGCTGCTCAGGGGGCTTTCCTGATTTACTAAAGAGTACATTTAAAAAGACAAATGGATACCATGCTGGAGGAGAATAAACACCAGTAAAGTGGATGTGCTTTACAATATGGTAAACCAAAAGCGGTCTTGATAGATGCTTACAACTACTCTATACACCATGATTTATCAATCATTAACACACCCACTAGTGACAGCCTTTACAAGAGGTACCTTACTAGAAAGTGGTACCAAATATTTGAATATGGTTAACCAGCCCCAATCAAGTGAACTCACCAGGCCTCCTAAACTGCGCCGTTTAATCATAGGCAATTGAAAGGCATTTGCAGGACAGGATTATGCAGTATGCGTAAACATACTGAGAAATATGTCTGCTGTCTGCTACGGGTGTGGAGGTGTTATCTTAGCTAGTTGTACAGGACCCCATAAGATTTCAAAGGGCTCGCATCGGCTCTAAAACAGCCGCTGCGACAGTGAGACGTTTCAACACCGACGGAGGGATTCGGTGACACGCGGGTGTCTTCTCGTTTCAGGGCTGCAGGTGAGCCGTCAAACATCTGCTACGTGTCGTATCATCTAACGTTAGCACACAACGTCAGACACGCTCCACAACAGAGATGAGCCACTTTTGCCTTTTTATCTGCGAAATTACATAGTTGGTACAACAGCATTCAAGATCAAGGCCTGGTAACCATATTTAAATTCGGCACCAACCAAATAGGAAAATTAAATAAATGTATAAAAACTTGATACGCCTTGCTCATAAACCTGAGAGTAACACTGAAGCTATTTCTAAAAGCTTTTTTCTTTTCTTTTTTTTTTTTTTTTTTTACAAAAATAAAAGCTGATATATTAAATTTATGGCAAACTTGAATTATGTGTGTATAGTATGCAGCTGTGTCCATAAAGACGACTATTTAAACGTAACATTATGTGTCCACATGAAAAAACAACAGGCTAGGCTGTCTATCGAGGCTAACGTTACAGGTCAGCCATACTACATCTGTTAACGTTACTTTACTACTTCATTACTGTCAAGATAACGCTATTTGTTTCCATTCTAGTTTCTTCAGTGAACTAGGACAGCGTTTCCTCAGAACGTTTTGTACTCTCGTTTTTTGCTCGATTATTTGCACCGTGAAAGGTGCCACAGTCGACACGGTGAGTCACGAGCAAGCTGTCAGCTGACGCTTAGAGAAAACACGTTTGAGACTGTCACATTAAAGGAGCTGTCCGCGCCCTGTTCACGGGAGCCAGCTGGCTGAGGTTAGCCTTTAAATTTAACGACAGAACCATTAGCTAAGCTTATCTTCATGGCGTTACTCCATAAACGACATACCACACAATTATGAGTTTCTAACTGACAGCAACAGTGAGCGCTATACAGTTTAATGTTTCGTTAACACTCACTATTCGGGATTCATGGTTTCACTCTGGATGTGTTTTCCTGTTGGCGACTCGACTCTTCCTTCCTACTCCGGTCAAAAAAGATGACTTGTACGTCCGGGTGTCCGAGGCACTTAGATGGCTGTTTTATCGTCTCCTTTACTGTCCCCTGGTCGTTCCACTGTCTTCAGCCTTTATTGTTTCATATACTTGATTCTCGCGGACATATCCCTGTTTCGTCGGGTTAGGTTGTTCTGTTTTACTCCTTTTTCTGCCTTTCTGTGTCGGTTGCTTGCTAGTGGCTCAAGATGGCTGCGCAGGTGCGGTAGTGACGTAAAATGACGTTGGTGACGTGTCAGTGCGCAGAAATCCGGACAAATCTAGAATTCGAGCAGTGCTGGGATTTGTAGTTTATTGTTTTAAAAAAGAGTGAAAAACAACTGTAAACCATATAAGAGGTGACAGACACTGGGGACAACAGGACATACTGTTCGACAGAAAAATGTCTAAACGTTTTTCAAGGAGCTGCTAGGGCTGAGTGATGTGGACAAAACTAATATTGCCATTATTGTCAAAGGTCAACTTAATGTCATAACTTGAGACATAAGAGTTAGAGTCACCAAGTTTTTTTCTGCAGTGCTAGAACAAAATTGTGTCATTTTCATAAAATAGTTGTAAAACTCACTTTTTCATTTTTTTCACAATAAAACCCCACAACATTACATGTACAGGGCACAATAAACGGTAATAGTAAATTAGTGGCCAGCCACAGCAGGAGGTGTGCCTTGTTGAATTCTAACACTTTCAGACACAAACCCCATGTTTGATGATGCGCTATAATGGCAGCCCATTCCACCCCCAATATGCCTTTCATCCATTCATACTGCTGTCACAGCAAAAACCCTGCAAGTCAGCATTAACAGTGACTCATAGTTCCATACACATCTATGGAATATCATTTCCACCAGAAAGAGAAAATCTTTTTAAACAGTAAAATTGGCACAAAATATTGGTAAGTCAAAATTATGAGATAATGTGTCAAAATTAATATTGTAATTATGAGATACTAAGTCTTAATTACAAGATTGCATTACTTTTTGAAAGAGAATTATGAGATAGTGACTGTTTTAAATGATCTTATATTTTTTGACTTACCTCATAATTATAATAATGTTAACATCAAAAGAAAAAATCTCATAAAAATTTGTCAGTTTGTCCAGTTCCCCAGACCGAAATTAACTTCCATACACTTACATTCAAATATTTTCTAATAACAGATACAAAACACACACACACACACATATATATATATATATATATACACACACACACACACACACACACACACACAACCTGATGTACAAAACATTTAAAAAAGTCCAAAATAAAGAAAAAGGTTTTAGTTTAGTTTTTCTGGCTCTTAATCAACTTACATTTAGTAAGGGGGCCCCGCATGCACCCCCAACCCTCACCATTACATTTTATTAGTGATTATCATCCCCTTTAACAGCTGAGCTAGTAAGACACACAAGGTAGCCGTCCTCTACTTCCACATCCTCTTCTCTGGCTGCAGCCGCACCTACAGGAGAAGGTATGTAGACATTTTCCAATCTTCCCGCAGAGTCTGTCTGTGGATCCTGAGAGGTAGCTGCAGCAGCAGCAACCTCCAGGACCTGGTTGATGTAGCTGGCCTCCTGGCTGGCCTCCAGCGCCGGAAGCTCCGACAGAAGACCTTTCAGTGTCTGGCCCAGTTCCCTGAAGCCAGGCCTGCGGGTCGGCTCCTTATCCCAGCAGCTCCACATGACTTCATAACTGGGGGGAGATGGAGGAGGCAGGGTGAGGTATGAATAATATTCTCTAGCAATGGCTTAAAACAATTTGAGAAATGTGAATATTAGACGTTGACATAAAACATGTTGTCTGCATTATACAGAGTACCGGGGTCACTGTTTTTGGAAAGAGATGTCGCTGCTGATTTCTTTTTGAAGTCACTTCTTGATTTTTACGACAAACACAACTCCATTCACCTTCATGTATTGGGTGAAGGTACACATCTCACACAGATATGTCAAAAACTGTACAAATAAAACCAAAACTATCTGTATGGATGCAAAGATACCAAACCAAATCATGCTTCTTGTTGTTTTGTAATTTGAATTAACTGACCCTTTAAATTCTCCATATAAAATATAACGTGAGCATGTCTCACTGATTTAAAGGGATGATTCCTCTCATTATTAGTTAAAGCCTTTCCTCAAGCTGTTAACAAATTACTGTCTACTAGGGATTATACGATCTTTTCTCTGGATTTGCACTTAATGCTTTCTATTATCAATATGACATATACTGTGTGTGTATATACATATATAACTTACACCATATAAAACAATAAAAAGATTTTGGCCATCTGCCCACTTGTACCCCCAGCTTTCTGTTAATATTTCAAAATCTTTCTCCTCACAATACAAAAGGAAAAAGGGCCCTGAACAAGTACAGGAACTCACAGTTTGTGGTCACAGTCCTCGGGTGGTTTCAGCCTGTGTCCAGACAGCAGCAGCTCCAGCAGTTCATGGTTGTGAACTCCAGGATATGGAGTCCTTCCCCTGGACACAATCTCCCACATGGTCACCCCAAATGCCCACTGAGAAGACAGGGCAGGACATCAGGTTTTTACAGTCAATCAAGAAACAATCAAGAAATCCGAAGCTAATCTCTACTTTCAAAGCTGTTTATCATGTGACTGAGGCCTAAAACCTCTCCATGATAAAGCGGTGCACTACAGAAGACGGATCTCACCACGTCACTTTTGATGGTGTAGACAGACTCAGACAAACTCTCCATGGCCATCCACTTGATTGGCACACGGATAGCTACTTTCTGACGATAATAATTGCTGCTGTAGATTTTCTTGGACAGGCCGAAGTCAGCCACGCACACCCTAAGGTCATCGCCCAGCCTGTGTATACAAAATGTTTTTTAAAAAAAAAAAAAAAAAAAAAAAGGTCATTTGCATATCAGCAGAGACAAGGGACTGCTCTCTGAAGACAGATCAAATAACAAAATGAGAGTTCCGACACACCATGTTTATATTTTCTGCCAACACGCACACACACACTGTCTCCTCTGAGCCCCTCACTCTGCTTTATTGAAATTTTAAGCAGCTTCCTTCCCAGATACAAGCCATAGTTGAATACCAATCGCTGAGGACAGAGACACAGTCTTATACGAACAAGGAGTCTTTGATTTCAAGCTACCCCCTCTCAGTGTCTCCCTTTGATGGACTCACATGCAGTTGCGTGCAGCCAGGTCTCTATGCAGGAACCCCTGCGAGCTCAGATAGTCCATCCCTGCTGCAATGTCAATCATGAAGCGCAGGAGACTCTGATGGGGCACAAACTGGGAGAGGGTGTTGTATTTTGATTATACAAATATGCAGATATGATCATGTTTGTGTTGTGGTGGTGGTTTGGGTGATAAAGTGAATTATGGATGTATGATGTACAATGTATTGTATGATGCCATGAGGAGGAAAGCAGTTTTCATTTCGAGGTCTACTACAAGTCTAAAGCCCCACTAGGGACCTCTACAGGCTACAATAGTAATTGCACCCCACATTGAAATACCAGTGAAAAGCTGCATTAGAAACACTGCCTCCTTATTCATTTTGATGAGAAAACACAGGGTAGTTATACCTTGTGGAGACAGTAAAAATATTTTTGTTTTTGTTGATTTTTGACAGAAATCTATGTCCACAGAGATTTGCGCCTAAATCTTCGCAGGGAAAAACAGCAGAATATTTGTCTCAAAATTACACAGGTATATGAAGCGTGTCCTTCAATCCACAAATTTTGTAAAATTTCTAAATGTAAATAATGGCTACCCTAAGAGAGCCTTAGTATGTGCTCAAAGTCATAATTCCATTCTCCTTATGATTCTGATTATGAGAAGGTTTGTGTGAAAATTTTATATTCTGCTGTGAGGGCTATAAAGACTATTGAGTGTCCAAAATCCAAAAGGTAAAATTTCTGGGAAACACAAACATGCTCAGTAAATGTAATGATTTTGATAGTTAATGTGGTCATGTGGAAATTTTGGTCTGGCATTGGGGAAAAGAGGAAAAGTCAGGCATGGTCAGTAAAACATTTGGATATTTAATGTTGACAAAGCATCTGGCTAGTAGTCATACATATGTCTTGTTTACAAGCTATCTGATTGATTATTCCTGCTTCTTGTCCTGTCAGCAATTACTTGAGTACAATGTTATTGTAGCCAATAGAAAGGATGGCCAAAGCCATAAAAACAAGAGACAGCTGTAATAAACCAGAATTATTCTTTATGCTGTTAACCATAAGAGAAAATACTCTCAAACCAGTCTTCTATGGGAGTCAAATGTCAAAGTGTCCTCGTGTCTACGTCAGTATTTATACATGCAGGGACTGGCTGCATCTTACCATAGGAACATCGCCATAGCGTGTGTCAATGAGGAAGCGGCGCAGATCTCCATGCTTCATGTAGGGTAGGATGACCAGAGGAACAGGCAGAGGAGAGTCCTGCTCTCTCTGTAAAGTGACCCCTGCAGGACAAACATAATATTATTATTGCAATTATTATATTATAATATAATCTTTCACAAGGCTGCTGCTGCAGGAGAGGAGAGGAGACTAAACTGAGTCTGTGGGTACAATCAGCAACCTTTTCCTCTGAAAACCAGACACAAACTGTGCCAAATTTACTGGAGTCTCCTCAGATCTGATTTGAGATAGTACAGGTGGCAACTGTGCCAGGTCATAATAATGCTATGATAATGACAAAGACGTTTTAATTTTTGAAATGTTTGAGACAAAATACATTGCTTGTCTGTGGACTTTAGAATGACACATAGAAGTGTTTTCTGATCTGATGTTCATGTCAGGATGATGATGAGGGGGATGACATCATTTGTCTGTGCCTTTGTTACATATCACCGTTGAAAAATAGATCTGTTTTATGATGTGACAACACAATAGTTACGTTTTGGTTAGTTTTAGACACGAGAGCAACTTCGTGAGGGAAAGATGATGAATTGTGGTAAAATCTCTCAAATAACCCCCCTAAGTGTTTGTCGCCTGCAACTCGATAAGAGAACATAAGATGTGTTCAATTTTAGGTTCACACCTCCTTCGACGAACATGACCAAAAAATAGGTGAAGTCAGAATACTTAAAAAAAAACCTGCCTCTCAAAATGACAATCCAGTCCAGAACTTAACAAGTGATCAGCATGCAATTGATTCCTAAACATTTCTTAACGAACATGTTAGTACAGTCACGCTGGACATTCAAGTGGTGAATAGTGGCATAACTTACCGAGCAGTTTGACCACATTTTCATGATCAAAGTTCTGCATGATCTCTGCCTCTCTCAGAAACTCATGCAAGTCTTCCTGGCTGTGGAATCCAACTAGATGTGTGGGACAGAGGTTGGGAAGATTAAATAGTAGAATCAACAGTAGATAAATGGTTTGAGTTTCAGTACACACCTCTCATGGTCTTCACAGCCACCTTGATGTCCCTGCCTTCATCTGGGGAGAAGACTCCTTCATAGACTGAGCCATACTCTCCTATGGAATAGAAAATAAGGACTGAATATCATCAGTCACTTGAACTCCCAGGGGAAATATTTATTAATTGTGGATGTCTGATTTTTTTTTTTAACAAAGCTTTTTGTTTTAAATAATATGACTGATGTTGATAACAGTGGTTTTCAATGCCGAGAAGTCTGCTGATTTTACAAATCAATACCCTAGCTGAGAGTGTACTAAGGTATGGTATAGTGAAAGGAATGAACTCCTGTGGTAAACCTGCAGTCTCAATGCTTATATTATCATATCCTAAAAATAAGTAGTTCCGTAAAGATTTTTGCTCTTGGCCTCAATTAATATCTCAAAATCTGACTCCACCTCACAAGTTCAGTTTTCAGCCATGCCTTGCAGGTTAGCAATGTCAGTCAGTCTTTCTGACTCTTTGGTGGAGACTGAGAAATTCAAAATTTGGATGTATTGTTGTCATTCATGGTCCTCAGATGATGATTCCTAAAGACAGACATTTAGCTCGCACACAAAGTATCCAAATGACTTTGGTAATGTCCTCCTTCCTCAAGCAGAACAATGAGGTAGGCATTTGTGATTTGGAAGAAGAAGAAGAATAAGAGGGACAATCCCCTTTATTTGTCACACAGCAACATCCACATGCACACACGCCATGCACTGGTGAAATTTTTCCTCCGCCTTTAACCCATCCTGCTCGTCCTTCCTCCGCGGCAGACCAGGAGCAGTGGGCTGCCATCCGACCGGCGCCCAGGGACCCAGGCTTTTCGTCACCATTGGTCAGGTGGTGATCTTCTTGCATGTTTTTAGTGGGGGCATTTTTATGGACCCCATACCCCAGGTGAACACGGGGGGAGAACATGCAAACTCCAGGAGGACACGCCTCCAGCGCCCACAGTGAGAATCGAACCCAGGACCTTCTAGCTGTGAGGTGACAGTGTTACCACCGTGCCATGTCTCAACCACTTCTAGAATGGGTGTTAAATTTGGTGACACAGTTTTTGGTGAGACAGTCATGTGCCCCCCCAGAATGAGTTGTAATAATTTTAATGATCCTCTTTTCATTTTCATTACTGCCATGATTATGTCAAAATTTCAATTTGGCCAACATTTTGGTTTTTGACCAAATAGCCTACCTGTAAAACTAATAAGATTTCCTCAGCTGAGTGTGAGGGCTGACATTTAGGTTTGGAGCACTACCCTTGTAGATCGGGTTAGAAAAAGCTCTCCATCTTTACGAGGACAGGTGTCTCTTCGTGTGAGGTACAGAGCCACCTGACTTTGCTGGTGTCACATTTAATTGCTGGTGGTGGCCCCATATTGAGCAAGGTAACCTAAACTTGTATGGTCATGTATGAGGGGAATTCCCTGCAGGTATGTTTGCCAATCGGCATTATCGACTTTTTGCCATGTTTCCCTTATTGCAGAGACTTTGCAAAACTATGGTCCATTGTGAGGCTGGGTCTATTTCTAATGTGTCATGAACTAACCTCTGCCAAGCTCCTTGCCCAGGGTGAGCTTGTTTCTCTCGACCAGGACCTCCTTAAGACTGGCCAGCAGCCTGCCACTGAGCCCCTCCAACAACTGGACCACACTTTCAACCACTGAAAGAAATAGGAAAAGATTTGTGCACCCTGCACTGTTAAAATCAGCTTGTTTGCATGGCAGTCAAAATGGTGTGTAACAGTAGTATATGCTGTGTACGAAATGACCAACGAAGTGACCTTTTCTGGGTGGAAGTATTGTCCTTATTATTTTGACGTTGAAATATTTCCACTATGTCGTGACAGTGATGTTATTCAGCACAACCACAGAGGAATAAAACAATGCTTGTTTGGTTTGAGAAGAGAGGGATTCTGTTGTTGAGGGTGAGATATGTTAAAACAAAAAATATTAGACCTGATCTAGTGCTGTTCAGGAATATGACTCTTACTGTTGGCTTGCTGGGGTGCAGCCTCCACCTCCTGCGGACGTCTGTAGGAAAATTCAGCATTCATTGGCAAAAGTTCTACTTCCTGGTCAGGAGACCTGTAGAGAAATTGTAAATTTTAATCATTATCAGTAAATTTGTCTTCACAGTTTAGTCACCATCACCTTCTGTTGGAACTGTGTAGGAGGGTTCTGACATGTGGGAAAATGTGGAATTATTTTTGCCAAGTTTCCAGTCATTGAAAAAAAAAAAATTGTCCTCAAAAAAACTGGCAGAAGTATCACAATTTTTTATCTGATGTCCCCACAACAGCTGGAAGCTGAAACTTTAAATTTGGTCATAAATAATGGACTAAGATTGAAATCTTCAGACAGTATTAGAATATACTTAAATTACTTACATTTTTTTTGGTACTACTCTTGGAGGGCACTAAAGTCAGAAATCTCAAATTCTACACAAAATCCTTTCACTGTAGAATTTCTTTTGTTGTCTTTTTCTCCTTTCCTGCCTAGTTTTCCCCACATACTGCACAGTTAGTAGAGATCCAACTTGTGTACACTGACAGTTATTGCAAAAGTTTTAATAAAAGCAAACTACAGTTTACCTTTACAGTCAAGGATGTAGCAGGTTAGAAAAATCAATGTCAAAACAGTAAATTTGCATGGTGCACTTGTTCTGAGATTCAGTTACAATCTGCTATCTGTCAGCTCTGGCTAGCTGGCATGACACATGAAATTCCATTAAGAAGTGGCTGCTAATAGCAGCAAAGCCACTAATACAGGCTACACAAAGTTAGTTCTTACAGGTAGTGAGAAATAATCTTTGAATTCTTGGGCTCTTGAGCATTTCCACTCATTCCTTTTTTAATTCAATACCAAAGCAACTCCTCACATTGATCTCCTCACAAGCCCTCAGTCATTCAAGTTTGTTCTCTACCCAGAAACTAAATTATATATACATAAACTATATATAAATACATATAATTAAAAACTTGTGGAGTCAGGATACAGTATGTCCTGTAGTTATTTTGATTATCATCCCAAGTAACAGTCGAAACATCTCAAACTGATGTGAGAATAATGAGATCTCAGAATTTACTGCACAAATTCAAATTCACAACAGTAATGTTAAGGTAGGTGGCCAAAGGAGTAGAAGTGGAAGGTCCCTTTACCTGAGTTTAGTGTAGTTGCCACGCAGGACACACACAGCAATTGGGATTACAGCCATGAGCAGCAGGCTGCCAAATAAAACACCAACTGTAAACCATATGGAGAAGCGAATGTGGCGCTGAGGAGTTGCTGTTATTTGATGATCTGAGATGTTTAATCCTGGTGTCACAGTGATCACCACAGGTGGAACTTTCCCTGGAAGAAAACAGTGTTCAGAAATTAACATTATCTCTGACATTCTATTAATTTTAAAGATGCACTTCCAGATTTTTTTATTGTTCCCAGTGGTGCTCACACCCTTAAAGCTGCACTACTCCATACGTGTAAATCCATACAATGTGTAAATGGGAAATTGTTTGCTAAGACATTCACCATAACAATTTCATCAGTGGATAGCCTGTCTATTGTGTGTTTATGGCTTGAAATTCAGCTGTGAACTGTGCTGAGTGTCTTTGCTGAAGCCACCCTTCGCTTAACAGCACCCAAAGTGGCCAAGTTGCAGTTGCAGGGTAGTGCTAAAATGGCAGCATAAGGAAAGAGGAGCCATAAAGTTAGCAAACTGACTGAGTGATATCAGTTGCATAGCAGTATCTATGTCAAGTGTGCTAACATCAGCTAACATTAGCCCCCATAATCTATCATATCAGGTAACGTGGTGTATCAGTAAAACCCCTGGGTATTTTGAATTGAGTAGTACAGTTTTTCTTTCATAAGAGCAAAAATTTGTTTTGTCTTCTTTGAAATGTGACACACAATAAGCAAGTTATTCACAGTAAGAAACTTAATAGTTGAACCCTCAGAACCCTCAATCCCAGCTGTCTCTTTCCTGTTGGTGAGGTTTATATCTCCCACTTCTCCTGCACTGTCTAATGCGTTGACATCATCCAGTCAACCTTACATACATCTGTGAATAGTAACCGTGGCAGTGGATGAAGGTGGCGCCCCCTGCGAGGTGGATATATCATTCCAGGCTTGCACTGACAGTCTATAGTCATGCTGTGGGTTCAGTCCAGTGATGTTGACTGATGTGCTGGTCAGCCCCACTAAGTCTGGCAGGACAACCAAGTCGTCACCACATGCCCCCCACTGACTTCCAGCCTCTGCTTTCTTCTCACACTTGAAGTGATATGTTATTTCCTGTCGGCCTCCCCAGTCATGAGGAGGATCCCACGTCACTATCATCACAGAGTCATTAGGATGATACGCTGTTAGATTCACAGGAGCAGAGGGTGGCTCTGTGGAGGACAAGACAGGGAAGCAAAAACCGGATCAGAATCAGAATCAGAATCAGAATCAGAAAAGCTTTACTGCCAAGTACGATTTTACACATACGAGGAATTTGCTTTGGTGAGGTTGGTGCATGACACATCTAAAGAAGCCATTAAAAAAGTAAAAAATATAACAATAAGTAAAAAATATACAATAGTAAAAAATATAACAATAAGTAAAAAATATACAATAGTAAAAAATATAACAATATAAATATATATGCACAAGTCTGTTTTTTTTTGTTTGTTTTTTTCACAGTCTGTGCTTCACATGCTCAGACTTACCAAAATCCTCGAAATATGTGTCATTAGGATCAAAATAGATGAAGGTATACAGTTAGAAGGTAGCAATATTTAAAGCCCCTCTGTATTAAGTTTTTATGTGATTATGGCATTTTTCAAATTAGCCTGATAGCATCAGTGTATGTACACAGAAAAATGAGACAAGTGGCATCTATGTCTGCAAATGTCTAGTTCCATACATTCATTTTATAATAGGATGACACCCATTTATTTCCAATAACCTCAGTCGAAGTTTCTTACTGGTGCAGCCAAGGTCTGCAGGGTCTGCTGGTAGGCGGCTGAAGCCTTGTAGACAGTGGCACTTCTCTGATCCCTCCTCAAGTGTCCTGCTATTCAGTGGGCACAGACGGCATCCTCCAGTCTCATTGGCTGGTTTGTAGAAGCCCATCCTACATGCTGGTGACATAAAAACAGAGAATAGCAAAACTGTCAGTTTGTCATTAGCCTACATTAGCAAGGCTTTGTTTTTCAGTACAGAAAACATGAAACTTTGAATTCTATCTGTTGAGCAATGCACAGGAAATATGTAAAAGTCAAAGGTAAAAATAAAAACAGTAAGATGAAACTGAGAAGGAAGAAGATTATGGGAAAGAGGATGTGAAAGTCATGATTTGAGGTTCATGAAGTAGGAAAAGACACATAATCTATCCAAGAATCCGACTAATATTGCTATGATACTGGTGTTGTGAAATTGTTTGTGTCAGCACATGACTTCTCATAAAACAACACTGTTTTATCTCTTCCTTCCGCAAGGTGCTAATTTTAACTGGCAGCCGTTGCAGCAACAGAAATGATTAAAAATAAAATGATAGCATTGTTTTAACTGTGGCGGTTCATATAGCAGATCATAACATGGACAGGATAGGTCATTCTTTCTCATGGTCATTTTGTCATTACAGCCCGTTCTTGAGTCCCCTCCATTCTTAGAATAATGTTAGGAATTGTAATTAAAAAAAAATACGAAGATAAAAATAATAAAAAAAAAAAAAAAATATATATATATATATAC
>JBBMOE010000074.1:1034899-1078839 GCA_037975065.1 Chaetodon trifasciatus
GTGTGAGAGAGAGAGAGAGAGAGAGAGAGAGAGAGAGAGAGAGAGAGAGAGAACAGTGAACGCAGAAGATCTGGAATACACCACAGAAGAAGTGATAGTCAGTTGAATAAGTTTACTGCACATCCATATACAAGTATATCAAACTGAATTTGTGAGCTGGTTCCTGGTTCCTGATCCTTGCTAACTTAAAGATGACCGATTTGTTTTGCCTGTCTAAAGTTAACATGTTCAGTTAGCTTTTTAATGAGGAGACTTCAGCTATTGAAACATTTATAGGAAAACAGGGCAGCTAAGAATGGGAACAATGTGTCCTTCATAATCAGACACTTCTGTTGTTGAAAATTGGACATTTAGTTCAGGTGTCAATGTTCAATTTGACATCTTTATATTAGGATTTGTCTTGTGATTATCTCAGCTGTCTAGTGTCTTCCATATGGGCTCGACACTGTTTGGGTGCAACATTAAGTAATTGATGAAAATGCACGTGTCGTATGTTGCATGTGCATTACTGTGCTGCTGTTCAGGATATATATACATATACAGTGGTGGAAAAAAGTTTTTGGACACTCCATGCATTTGTGAAATATTGCATTAAGAATCACTCTTAGGTCTTCAAGTGCAATTTCTTTAAGTACAGTCACAGTCAAAATACTAAACAAATCCTAAAAAAGCCATTAAAAACTAAAAATTGATTGGTTCCATAAAAATACAAAAGAAATTTTGAGTATTGGGTCATTTTGGTACCAGTGATCCGCTAATGAAGGTCGTGCTTTTTATTAAAAGACACAATTTTTGTTTCCATGCTTCATGTCTATATAAAGCTAGCACATTTTAAAGTACTTCAGAGACAAAAATGGCTAAAACAAGGAACCTAACACAGGAAACACGCCTGAAGATACAGATTCTCAGCCAGGAAGGGTACAGCTGCCACCAGATAGCCAGGAAGTGCAGATGCAGTCCTTCAGCAGTTGGATACACTCTGCAGAAATACAGACAAACCAACAGCTTGGAACAAAAACCAAGATCTGGGCGTCCAAGGGTTTCTTCAGCAAGAAATGACCGCATCCTGATCCGCATGTGCAGGGAAAACCGCTGAATGACATCACAGGAGCTTCAGCAGCAGTGGTCAAACCAAACTGGTGACCAGTGTTCCACCCGCACTGTACGTGACTGACTTTTAGATGGCTTAAGGTCCTACAAGGCTGTCACGAAGCCCCTGATCAATGAGAGACAGGTTAGCCCAGTGTCATTGGGCCTAAGCACACAAGAAGTGGACATCTTTCTGTGGTCAGATGAGTCCAACTTTATCTTCCTCCTGCTAATGTGAGGATATGCAGAAGCATTGCCAGGCGAAGCATTATCTCCAGCATGTACAGTACCTACTGTCAAGCATGGTAGAGGCAGTATCATGGTTTGGGGATACATGAGTGCTGCTGGTGTTGGTCATCTCACTGTCTGTGATGGCACATTGAACTCTGCCAAGTATCTCAAAACCCACATGCTCCCTTCTGCACGTGCACTGTTCTGTCGAGGTCAAAACTGGATGTTTCAACAAGATAACACCCCTCGCCACACGTACAGGGCCAGTAGAACTTGGCTGCAGGAGCACAGTATCCAGGTCTTAGAGTGGACAGCTCAATCCCCAGACATGAGCCCCATTGAAAATCTGTGGTGGATTATCAACAGGTCTGTTTCAAAGCGTAAACCAAAGAATTTAGAAGAATTAAAAGCAGTAATTCAAGAAGAACGGGACAAGATTACCCCTCAACAGTGTGAAAGGCTCGTGGGGAACATGCCAGCCAGGATTAGAGCTCTACTGCGTGCTAATGGCAAGACTACTAAATATGAATTTGATGATGTGATGGTTTATTTATTTTTTGTTCAGTTTTGAACACATTCTCTGTTATTTGTTGACTTTGATACCAACAATGTTGAGAACTGACATATTGAAACTGTCCAGAATTTAGTTTTGTTAGTTTTTCTTGTAAACAATAAACAAAAAAAATATAATTTGTATTTGTTTGTGTCTGTCTAATGCAGCCACACCTTTTGCAACACAAAAAAGATTTTTCCACAAATATTTCATGATAATATTTGAGACTTGAGATTTTAAGGGTGTCCGAAAACTTTTTTCCACCACTGTATATATGAATATGTACACACACACAAACATATACACTTTTTTCCCAGAAGATGTGCAAGCTGTCTTCTGCTTCTTTTCTGGTTTTGTCTGTGCCAGGACAAGATTCAATGTATATACATTCTTTAATGCTTGATTGGTTCCCAAAATATTAGATATATGAAAAATATGAAATAGCTGAAAACTCATCTGACCTTGACAGGTATCATCCATGTCTTGATGCCCAGGTTCACAGGTACATCCCCCCAGCAGTGGACCCCATACTCCATCTGCATGACATTCTCTAACAGGTGGAGAAACCTCCACAGCCCCGTTCACACAGGAACCCATCAGGGGACCTGACCCGGCCCCTGTCCCCTTAAACAAGACCAGGTGATCCACGATGTCAGTGCACCTCCTGTAGTACAATCTGATGGATGTTACCAGCACACATGTTCCTGAGTAGGAGAAGGCGACCTGGAAGCCGCTGCGGCTGACAGAGCCCAGGCTCAGAGCCACGCTGTGGTTCCAGTGGCTCAATATTTGCTGTGGATGGAATGTGCCAGAAAATGGTTTGTCGGTCTGGAGGTCCTGGACGGTCCAACTATTGTGAAATCTTGTCATGGGCACATCTAAGTCAAAAAGGTGAACTTGTAGTGGGCTGAGCTGACCAGATGGCTCCTCTTCTTGGGCAAATGCAATATCCATCAGCAGATAGTGGGCATCTTTACGCTCCATCCACTGGCTTAAAAGAGTTCTTGTTACGCGTCTTCCACAAGCTTGGAGCACAGGCACTGGACTCGTTCCCACACGTGGTCGGATCTCATCCCACTGGGATGATAGGAAAGATGCAAGAGAACATCAGTGAAAACCAGCAGCGTAGAACTACAGGTACACACAAACATCCTGATTCTAAAGAAAATGTGGTCCTGTGGCAAACTGGCTGAAATTGTCAATAAAGTGCTGAAATGAATTACTTGTTAATAATGTACTAGATTATACAGTAACAATTGCCATAATATTCATACATACAGTTAGTATTAACAAGTAGGTTAAACAGTATGAATTAGTATGAATGTCAGAATTCAGTAATTAATGAAACTGTATTTTTACTGTAAATGATGCAGGCCACATAATGACATAAAAAGTTCACTTTATCCATCACTTAGCAACTTACTTCTGCGGGTGGGTCAGACTTCCATCCTAGTCTGGTCTGTTTGTCAGAATGGAAAATCTCCTCTAAACACAGAAGAGGAGAGAAAGTCAACACTGACACTGTGTTGAATCATGCTGTGCTTTGAATGATAGACATTTTCCTCTTTGACTGACAGAACAGTGAACCAGAGCAGAGCACAGCTGTAAGAAATACAACAGCAGCTCATTTTCAGCAGCATAGAGAAAATGCAAAACAGATCAGGCCTCTAGCAATACTTTGCATCACATTGTATCATTCACATTGTATGAGGCTGCTCTTGATTCAGCATGCAAAGTCTTCAAAAGTGTTTTCAGCTATCGTGTCTTCAGGGTCTGAGGTTGGTTCCTCTTTCTGAAATATAAAACTGTTTTCATGTTTGTGCTCACAAAATGGAAATCTTATGAGAATATTTCAATTAAAGGAGAGCAGAGCTAAGGACAACATAGAGGGTTGAGGCTATCAATACGAGTTAAGAGAGAATGGAGTTGAGTGTACTGCCAAAAAATTAGGTTGAAAAGAAAGTTTATTATTTCAACAATTTTTGCAACTTTATTTTGTTGGACTTTAAGTTGAATGTTTCTCACACTTTTTAGCTATGTGAGCAATGTGTCACCATCAGTCTGTCAGTAAGTCTGTCGGTCCACCGCTTTGGTCCACTCTTAAATCTCTACACTAACTGAATGCATCGCCATGACATTTTATATAAAGATTCATGGGCTCTAGAGGATGAAACCTGATGACTTTGGTGGCACCCAGACTGTTCCTCTTGTGCCACCAGCAGCCAGGAGCGAGTTTTTACTTATCCTGTGAAATGTCTCAACATCTAAATAAATCTTTGTGCAAACATTCATGGTCCCCTGAGGATGAAACCTACTGATTTGATCCTCTGACTTTTCAAAATTAAGTTGTCCAGTGATTTGTGACCAAATACCTGCAAGAAAAAAGCAGTGCAGAGCTTGTCTTGTTACATAACACTTTTGCCGTCTCTCATGGTAGTTTGATTTCCCTCGTGATATTTTTGATTCATTTTTGTTCTCTCTGAATAGTTTTCGTTTTCTCTCATAAGAGTTTTTTGGCATTCTTTTGCAAAAGTTTTGTGTTTGTTCAGGACAGTTTTTTAATTTTACCAATACTTTTTCATTTTCTTGAAAAAGCAAATCTACTTATTTTATTATATTGTGAATATTATTTTCACTGGGGTTGAAACACAAAGGGTAGATGACCATGTTGGAAAGTACATTTGCTTTTAGAAAATATCGTTCCTTTTACTCCACTACATGTATCAGATACACTACTGAAAGTATTAAAGGGTATATAAAGTTGGTAAAATTTGCTCCATCTCCACCAGATACTACATTAAATGCATCACTCACCCTCCTGTGCTTGATATTGTATGTCACAACCAGCTTCCCACATACAGATCCACAACAGGATTAAAGTAGACCAGACACACCACAGCATAGTGTTACACACAAGCATGTTTTCAGCTTGCTGGAAGTCCGATCATAATCTACTGCTGCCAGTTCTTACATCCAGCCTGCTGGTCAGTTCCTCAAAGGATCAGCAAATGAGTGATGCCTGTGTTTACATCTACTCATGATTTGGGCCAGAGGAATGTCGTAATTAAACTTGCTGAAACGAGCCTCCCTCCTCTGGAAAATACGTCAACGCCTACTGAGTTCCTGTATTTGTGTGCTACTGCTGCTACTGCTCCTACAATAAAACAGTGTGCTCCAGAACACAGCCAGAGTACAGTGATAGTGTGTGAAATAGTACATGAAACAAAATAAAAATCAAACTGTAACAGATGGTATAAATGTCTGGATATATCCCGACCCATGACAACTGACATGAAGTAACATTATGTACTCCCTGTATATTACACTATACTCAACAAGAGTTTGCAACATGGCTGACATTAACCCAGAAACTGCAAAGATGGATTTAGAATGAATCTGCCTCAATTCAGAACTAGGTCTAAAATGTTAATGAAATGAGAGATCACCAACTGAATTCCAGTTGTTATGACCAGTTAAAAGTGAGTCAGTCTTCTTTGTATTTGTTTTATTTTCGCAGTCCGAACCCCTTTCAATCCAGTGTTGGGCAAAACCTTCTCACTTCCTCTTCCTTTGTTTAGAAATGCTGACATTTGGAAATTTTTGCTTTTGCAACTAATCACCATAATTCAATTAAAAACAAACACTTTGCAAAACCATTAACGTACATACTGTTAAATTATTAAAACATGTATTGATGGATGCTTGTTGCTGGTGTGAGGGGAAGTTTAACTTGCTGGGCTTTGCAGAGGATAAGTTAGTGCGTAAGAAAGTCTTTCTTTTTGTGCTGACTATGTTTGCAGCTGCAGTGTGTGTCACTGGTACAAAAATCCATCTCTGAACTCACTAACGATTTTAAATGTGCCCCCAAAACCTGTTAGCTCTGTTTTAATTCATTCATTTCACTTTCACTGATTTTATTTTCCTCTTCATTGTGTTTTAAATGCATTCATTGGCCAGTCTGAGGCACTTAAAGGTGCTTTATGGATAAACTTGCCCTCCTTGTTAGGTTTTAGGTAAGAATATGGAACCAAATGCTGTCTGTTTCCAACAGAGCAACACAGTTAGATCTGAGAGATCCAATTGCTTGTGCTGGCGCCGGGCAGGCCAGGAGGAGCAAGAGGGTATCCAGATTCAGTAGGTCACAAGGCAGACAGACAGGGCGTAGCTGGAGCACAAGGTAGACACCTGAGCACAGAGCACAAAGGGGTCAGGGAGGCAGATAGATAGGCAGGCAGATATAGCAAAATTTTCCTGGTCCATCTCTATGTTACAACTTAGGCAAGCAGACAATTTGTCAAAGAGTGTTTGGAAGCCTGGTGCTTATATACTGTGGTAGCTGAAGGATCTTGATTGAATAATTGCAGTCAGGTGGGCTCAGGAGAGGAGGAGGCTGGACCAGACCTGTCCACCCTGCAGTCAACACATACACACAAGACAGGAGACAGAGGGGAGGGGAAGCACAGGAGCACAAAAGGCAAATATGAAGGGAGGCTGTAGATGCCCACACTTCTGGAAGATAGTTATTATGGAAAATTCTATTGTTTGCAGTGTTACCACAGATACACATTGTTTTATGTCCAGTACAAACAAACATCTTTTAACAGCTAAAATTACAACTGTTGACTACTGTCTTCAGTCCCATTCACTGTCACGCACACATACACATATTCCTTCCATCAATACCATTAATGTAGATGTATATTGTAGGGATATAAGGTGTTACAGTGGCTGACTTTACTTTCAATTTGGTGGGTGAGCAAATCAACAAATAAACAAACACTTTTGTGCCATGTTGACTGCATGAACTGCCAGCAGATAGACATCTGACATCTGTTGCTCCGTTGGCATGATGATATATATTTTTCTTAAATGTTCTTCTTAAAGGTTCTAAATAGATTGCTGCACCTTTTAAATGAGTACTCACCATCAAAGTTTGAAATATTTAGAAGCTTTTGACTGTAAATTGCTACATATCATTACTTGCTCATTCACTTTAAATGAAATTCAATGAAAATCAGAAAGATTCACTGTCATGGGCTAAAGCCACAGCCTGGACTGTGACACAATTACTGAAAGTTGAAGAATGACCAATCTGCTGACCAGGATCCGCACCTTCCCCAAATCTGACTCATTATTCTTAAAACAGAAAAGGAATGGGTAATTACTTGGAAATAGCCAAATGACCATTACATTAACCTCATTGCACTGAAAAAGAGCGCATTCTACTGGTTGGTGCAGTAGGTATGGATCTGATTCTGTTAAGACAATCAAAGAGTGGCTTTAAGCAGCGGCCTCTTAAGTGCTGACTATCAAATACTGAATCATGACAATTAAGCCTCTAAATATCAAATCAGGAACATAAATGATCAACATTGAAACTATACAAGCTACAGAAACACACAAGTAACAATAATAAGCAACCACAGTAACCAAACAACCACAAGGGGGCAAACAGGCTTTCTGACGAGCAAATCAAATGTTCATTTAAATTAAATGAAATCTAAGTAAACAGATGGACAATGCTTTGTAAGACAAAGACAGTTCCGTAAATACTAGGTGAGGAAAAGTCAGAAATTAAAACAAAAGACAAGAACAGCAGCTTATTAAACGTGTCACATGCCTGAAACTGTTGGTGTATTTGAAGAGCTTCTCCTTCCATTCCATGAATCATAGCAGCATAAGCAGAGTTACACACATGACTTTCTCTGAATTCAACGATCATACAGCACTCAAACGGACAGTGAAAGAAGTTAAACCTGCTTATCTGTGCAGTGGAAATGAAGGCCAGCTAACCATGACTCCACACAGGCACCTTAAGTTTGAATTTGGGTTCAGCCTCCTCAAGCCTGCATCCACTGCTGTCACAGTAAACTGTGCTGCTCAGTGAACTCACGTTTCACCGGTGACCTTGGTGAACCTGACAAACTGTCAGTGTCAACAATGTGACATCCAGAGCTGTGAAGTTACCAGCAGTATAATCTCTGTGAGCTGCGTCACTGATGAAAACATATGGTCATTTTAAATTGAGGCAGCGTGATTTCATTTGTCATGCACACAGAACTCTATCATACAATCGTACATCTAGTTTTACAAGAGCCACAAGTCATAGAACTATTAATACTGTACTTCCACTTAACTTCATGCACATGTCAACTTGTTATTGCAATGGTAAGGCTTTAATTGCTCCCGCATTCTCAGCCACTCTAAACCAAAACTTCTTCAGACAGTATTCCACTACTGATTCTCATGTGATCAACAGTTTATCAAAATAAGAAATCCTGATTTGACACACTTTTAGAACCATTAACCGCATGTTGCTTCAGAGGCAACTCCTTTTAGAACAGTGATTCTCAACTGGTGGGTCGAAACCCAAAAGTGGGTCGTGGACCGTTTCAGTTGGTTGTGGGCCTTTGCCTGGGAAAAAAATTCCTGTGCTTTTGTTTTGAAGGGATTTTTTTTGCAGCAGCACAGTGCTGTCTATTCATGTTGGGGCTTGTTATTAAGGGAAGATGGTGGGTCCCGAAGCAGGACCAGTTGACAACCACTGGTCTAGAGCAGTGGTAAAATGGTGGGATCCGTTTTCAGTGGGCCTTTGCCTGGGCAAAAAAAAAAAAAAAAAGAAATGTTAAGAAAAAAATCCTGTGCTTTTATGTTGAAGGGGATTTTTTATGTAGGGGAGTGCAGTCTTGTTTCCTCGATTTGGGTCGTGGCTTGTCATTAAGGGGTGATGGTGGGTCCTGAGGCCAGACCAGTTGAGAACCACTGCTTTAGAACACCAAACACCTTTTATTAACTGAAATTAATCTTATCTAATCCACCAAATCCACGAGAACAGAAAACTGTGGCATTTCTCTGACTGTAACTTCTATAAGACAGTGTGCTATGCAGCCATGCACAGTATTATCTCTGGTTAAAACTTGAGCGTCTTAGCTCTCCGTCACACTTGACTTGGCCCTTACTGGAATTCATGGAAAACACTGACTGGTTGGTTTTGGTGTCAGTGTCAACCTCTTTATACCTGATTTGAACCATGAAAGTCTTCAAAAGACTTAAAGATGCAGTAGGTAAGATGGAGAAGAGAGCACACTTAGCCTGGAAATTTGAACTAACACATGTTCACGTCACTCCCCCTCCCTCTCCGCTGCACTCATGCCCTGCCTCCAAGCCCCTCCTCCTGACAACCAGTAATGTAAGCCTTAGCATCGGAAACACGCTAACTCTGCCCAGCCACTACATCACAGTCGCTAACATACCGTATGCACTGTGGAGTGTTACTGTATCAATCACCATATTAGCTTTATGGTTATTTGTTGTCTTAGCTGTATATGCTGTTGTTGGCAGTGGCGGTATCGGCAGTTTCTCCTTTGCAGGTGGCTGTTGCTGCGTCATAGCTTTCACTAGCCTGCTGACGCCGCTCACGGAGCTGTTTGACTGAGCAGCAGCTGGCAGCATGAGCGGAGGGAGGGGGCGGTTCACAGCATGAGTAGTGATTGACAGATGTCAGAAACTCCCTCAGACGCTCCTCTGGCTCTGATTGGTTGTTTTGTATCGGGCGCGGTGGATTCTTACACATCACAGTAGGAGCAGTAGGTGGGACCAATGGAGCCATTTTATTTCACAGATTACATGTTTCACGTACTGCTGTCTGGGCATAGGGACACTTTTTAGCAAATATGACAAAAAATTACTTTTATACAAGTAACCTACTGCAGCTTTAAACCAAAATATATTTAAGTATGTGGACAACATGTGGCTGACCCTGGTACAGTTGTTTGCTGATGGGGCTCACCTGGTCAGCCTGGAACATAATTCATGTTCTTTCACACTGTGAGCTGCCATCCATCGTCTCCTTTCGTTCTGTCCTCTGCCAGCACCTCATTCATTCAACACCTCCATAGACCATACAGTACCTCAGACATGTCAACATATCTAATACACTGTAGAAAAAATGACTGGGGACGAGAGGGGAGCTGAATCATATGTTTCACTTTTACAGAAGGCTAACCCTCTCTAATAATGTAAAGATTTACTTTGGACCCTTACCATCACTTAAAAAGCGAAACAATAACTTCAACACCCTCCCCCAACGTCTCAAATAAAGTGCCGGGTACAATTTGTTCAACTGTATACCCCAAACTAAACCTCAATGTCTTCATGTAACATTCCGACCAATGCACCCAACAGTAGTGAAACTGAAATTTGCCGAATATATGGCAACAAAATGTTGAATACATAGCTCCTTTACTTCTGAATAAAGAGCATCTAGTCAGCCACTAGTTATTAGAGCCACTGAGGGACCTGGACATGTGATATTTCCCATTGCGAAATCAGGAGGTTGACCTGACAAACTATAAAGTTATGGCCACCTTACACAATCTGGACAAACCCTTTATGGATTCATATATACTGATAGAAATATCATGCAGCACATTTAATATATTATAAAACATTCTGAAATAAGACTGCAGGAGATGTGTAAAGGCATTCAAATCTTTTATATTTTCCAAACTTTACAAATAGTGCAAATATAACATAAAAACTGCAAATAAAAACTTTCCAACAGCCATCATCTCTTGACAGGCTGGAACGAATTCACACAAGAGCTGCAACAACCAGCAGTTATGGCAACATGAGAAGTGCAGACTTTTACACACAAAATAAAACCTCTCAGGCCCAGAAATGTTACTGTTCCTGGACACACTTGCACTGCAGAGCAAACACAACCTTTCAGTGCAAAAACAAGGAGGATGCATTCTTTAATTCATGGAAGAGATGGAAGCTCTACTGTTAATTTTGTGCTAATGAAGATTTGGCTTTTATCATGAAGAGACGTTCAAATATTTGCCTTTCATTTCAGAAAAAAACTACATTTGAATGATGTAAAAGTTGTCATTTTCCAAAATATTTCAGGTGACTTGAACAGCAAAATAAATGACGAGATTCACTAAACGCATTTCAATACATGAACCTGAAAATCAGTGTTAAAAGGAAAAAGATCCTACTGTACATGTACTCATAGAAATGTTCCTATGTGGCAGTCATGAATATGAATGCAGTCACATGCTACAATAAGGGGGGCTATGAGCTTTGGTTCAAATACAAGCAACAAAAGACAGATCTGTGTGGCTGCTTCTCCAGCTCATACATGTCAAATGAATCAATAGCAAAACTTGAACTCAGTGAGTTAGTTTGAAGACTCCATCTGTTTCATGACCATGGCTGCTTTCTGCATTCCATTTGCACCTTCATTCCATCTGCCCCACTGGAGAAGTGGTCACACAATATGATGTAAACATTTCAACAGCAGAATCGATGACTGACGACAATCATTGACGACATTAAATTCACATTTCTTTCATCGCCTACCTTTCATTTTTAAACGGACCTATTTTTTCCAATGGACTAAACATGATACTCGCCGGGTTGAAGTAAATCTGTGCAAAATTTGTGTGAACCTTGGTGCCCAATGTACCACATGCTACAGTAAGGCATTGTGGTGACAAAATGCATGTTCAAAAAGTGTAGTTTCCTCTTGGGCTAAACAAATATTTGTTGATGTACACACAGTGTTTGTATATGTGGTCAAAAACCAATGACCACAATCTTTCACAACAAGTATTTTTTCAACCCAAACCCTAATCAGGAAGTTTTTTTAAGCCTAGATGTAACCAAACCTTATCCAGACAAATGAATGACATGGTCATGTAACAGTTAAGGAAAGCACTGACAAATGATGTTGTCCTGCTGATAGATCCAAAAACATCTCTATTGATGGTTCTAGAAGACAATGGCAAAGAGTATTTTGTTGTTGTTGCTCAGTTTGGAGGACTTGTTGGCTTCCTCAGCCTGCCATGAGTAACAGTCATCTGAAAAGTACTGAACTTTTGTAATTTTTAATCTACTGGCACTAGATTAGCAGCAGGTCCAATCCAAACAGGTCAGTCCTGCTGTTGGTCTTAATGAATGAACACTGGTCAAACCTCATCTCTACTGTTTTTGGCAGCTCATATATGACCGCACATTTTCTGTGTTGCACACTTAACATTCACATCAACAATATGTAACAAAAGTCACTAACACACAGCACAGAAACTGCAAAAACACACAGTCAAAAGGCACGAAGCAGCTCTCGCTGAGGCACCGCTGCAGCTTCTTCTTCTTCAGTGGGTCAAAATGCGTTGGTGCTGAACACCACTTAGGGTTTAAAAGTAACAGAGCTGAAGCATAGCTAACATTTCTGAGACTAGTTTTTCACCATCACTGTCTTTTGGAGTTACAATGCCACCTCATACTGGTTCAGTGTGCTCCTCCTGGGATCAGCTGTGCTGTCCAGCCTAAATGTCCTCTCACTGCTGATTTAAACCCACAGTCATCAATCTGACAGCAGGTGAAGAGGACCAAACATCCCACTGTCCCATTCTTGATTTTGTCTTGTCCCACATTCTTGTAGATCGGTGGCCCAGTGTTTAGTGGCTGGAGGCTGGCAGAATCACTGCATCAGACACTTCTCTTTCTGCTGTTTAGCATACTTCCTCCTCCGCTGCTCCAGGCCTCGTTCCAGACGCTCGTCCTCCTCCAGACCTCTGAAGACATGGAGAGAAAAGGAGACACGGGCTGTCAACATAGGATGTTTTTCAGTCTGCCAAAGCAGATGTACTTTTATTTGAATCAAACAGCCGTCGACACAGACAGCATCACAACTCATCTTCCACTCACATCACTGTGAATCATTTTAGGCCATCTCTATAGGCCTTTTTTCATCCCACAGCAGTACTGTACCTGAACACTGATGGAGAACTAAGGCTGCTGTTACTGCACTGCTGACCTGCTGCTTTCGCAACACAGCCAGAGCACACAAGGTGGCGCACACTGGCTGCTTCGCGAAGGCAGCGCTTGAGCAACCGGTCTCCTCCATCAGTGTCAACAATGGATGCTTTAAGTCACAGCACTGCTGTAGGCTCAGACACATGCACACACAAGGTCATAGGTGACTATCTTTTGGGTGTCCCTGATATCTGCATCCATTGTGTAAGACAAAACGTGACCACAGGTCCTTTATTCCAACAGCTGTCAGACTGTTAGACTCCAGCATAATTTAATGGAACTCTGTGTTGATGCTGTTTCCCACCTCTACATCACAAACCTACTGTTGTATTTTTTTTGTCAACTGTGCAATAGTACAAACACTATTTATTATCCATATTGGCAAAAGTATTTTTATAATCTGTACAGATACACAGTTGATCTTATCTTATCTTTGAACACATTTTAATGTAGTGTAGGCAGTACGTGAAAGCACTCTACCTGATGTGCTGGCTAGTAGCAGCCTCACTCTACACTGCCATCTAGTGGTAAATTATCCATGAATAAAGGAGAAATCTTTCATTCATCTTCTATACCCCGATTATCCCTTTCGGGGTTGGGGGGGGGCTGGAGCCTATCCCAGCTGTCAACGGGCAAGAGGCGGGGTACACCCTGAGCTGGTCGCCAGCCGACTGCAGGGCAACATACACACACACATTCACACCTAGGGACAATTTAGAGTCACCAATTAACCTAATGAGCATGTTTTTGGTCTGTGGGAGGAAGCCGGAGTGCCCGGAGAGAACCCACGCAAGCACGGGAAGAACATGCAAACTTCGCACAGAAAGGCCCCCGCCTGACCCGGGGATCAAACCGGTGACCTTCTTGCTGTGAGGCACGCGCACTACCTGCTGCGCCACCGTGCCGCCCTAAAGGAGAAATCCTTTGAGAAAAGTGATGTCTTAATGAAAAAACATTCATCTGTTTTGGTTCAGGTTTTCCTATGTCAGTATACATATACGCATGTTGACTGACGCAGTTGTAAAGACCACAGCAAGTGTGTCTTACCCTCTCTCCTTGGCGTCCATATCGTGCACAAGTTCATCTCTCTGGTTGACCAGTGAAACCAGCTCCTGAAGCAGTAGCTGTTCTCTGTGTTTATGGGCCTGAGTCTTCTGACACTCTGCAGCACAAAGACAACAACAAGAAACAAAAAATACTGTTCAGAAGGATGGGAACTTTCTGGAATAAAAGAATGGAAAGTGATGACAGTGGTTCAGGTTAACAACCAAAATAAGACCAGAACTTAAAGGTCAACACTTGTTGAAAAATGGTCTATATTCTCTCTCTCTCTCTCTCTCTCTCCATACACATATATTTATATACACATGCACGTGTGTGTTTGTGTGTGTGTGTGTGTGTGTGTGTGTATTTATATACGTGTATAAACACATTCACATCCAACATTTTAAACTATTTTTATCAACATTTTCCATTTTTTTTAGTAAATAGGATATTTACTGATACCTCCTGATACAATTGGAAGGTTGACAACAGGGACCTCTGACTATCATGGACTACTAGTTCTATCTGTGGTGCGATACATTTAACATGCATAACCATGCACAAACAATTACAGGCTGCTGCAAAATAACCACATACTGTATGTTTGGGGTGTTGAGCACATCAGTCTGACTTTGTGGAACTGATACCACCAACCCATCCTTTGTGTATCAAACACTCAACCACTTCCTTGGCAGAATTCAAGACAAACTTGAGAGTTTCTCTTTTTTCAAGTGAATGATTTAATTCCATGTTGTGAGACAGAAGATCATGAGCACAAAGCCACAATCTGAGCATTCAAGCAGTGTTTGAAGGAGTGTCAGTCTGTCATGGGCTGTGTTCTGGCGTGATGTTGAAGCAGTATATGTTTAGCAATTAAGTCGTACCTTCAATTGCCATCATGTCCCTCAGCTCTTTGTTTAACAGCTCAAATCTTCTTTCCAAGTCTTGTTCCTCCAGCCTGTCAATCACAAGAGATGCATTATGGTATCTGTCTGTTTTTTGGTCAATAGTGAATATTGTACTGCACATTCTACATTTTTTACTGTAGATGTTTCTAGCATTGTTTGTTGTGGATATCTTACAGTAACTGCAGATGATCCTGCCTCCTGATTAAAGCATTCTTCTTGTTGACCAGCATAAACCATTCCTGAATCAACCTCTCCTCCTCCACCTTGTCACTGCCTGAAGGAGAGAATCACAACAGCATGACCCTTGTGTTGCAGACGTCCTCTTTCCAAAATTGGGATAACAGAGTTTCAGAGTGATTAATGAATAACATCAGAATTGGTAACACTAAAATCACTGAAACATAATTTGTCTATCATTTACATAGTTGTTTAAATCTGTGTATGTATATGTGGGCTTCTGGCATTGTTATGAAGGAAAATTTCAGGGATACACTGCATTCATTCTATCCTCAAAACCAAAATTGATTAATTGCTGCCTTCAAATTACAAATGATTCCCCCAAATTACTCATTTTCTCCCCTAAATGTAATAATTTGTACAGTTGAATTACTTTGTTCATTCAAAATATTTCTTTGTAATCTATAATTTCATGTGCAACAAGCCACAAAGTTCTGTGAGAGCTGTGAAATTCCTGAGTATCTTACCTGTTTCCAGTAGTTGTCTGAGTTTCCGCTCCACCACACCTGCTCTGTTATCTACATGGTTTTGTTCCACCTCCAGTGCTTCCATCTGATTCATCACATACTGGCTGGGGTCCTGGACACATGAACACACAGACACACACACAGACATAATTACCTATAACAATAAACTGTGTTTTGTATCGATATAAAATAGAATAGAAATGGTACCCTTGTGACAAATCAGCAGAAAGGAAAGTTCTTTCATATTTGGACTCGACTTTAATTCAGAGAAAGTTGAAAGTTGAAAGTGAAACAAATGGTTGCTAACTGACCTGGCCTTCTGGTCTTCCCACCTCAACCACAGTCTCTGTTCTCTCTGTGAGACAAACACAAATGAACTATACCACTTGCATAAATTAAGCAACGCTTTACAACTTTAATTTTGTCGATGAAAAAAAACATTCCAAATCACCATGTCCAAATAGTCAAGTCAACTGGAAACAATGCCACCTTTAAAAAAAGGTGGGTATTTTAAATCAGTGGTGAGACTATTGTTTTTGAAAACAACTAACCGGTGTCTGATTTCCTTCGGGCAATTACACTGTCTTCTTGCCCTACAACAACCTGCAGAGAAAAAAAACATCACATACCACAGAAAAAAGGTAAAGATTAGAATGAAAAGGGATAAATTGATAAGGAAATCAGGTATCATACCACTGATATGTCTCCTTCATCTAATGACCCACTTCTCCGCTGTGACCTACGCTTCTTGACCAGATCAGCGTCTTTGACACGAGAGAAACCTGACTTGGACAGGAAATGAGTCCTTGGTGGTGCCACTGGTAACTGAGTCCCACCTGCCCCAGTAACCTGCAGCCGTTTGGTTCTGGGAGGTGGAACCACATCCCTACTGGATTTACTGTCCTTCTCTGCTGTGCCAGCAGTTCCATTTGTCTCCAGACTTATACCCTCCTCCTGAAGCCTCTGGGCACAGTAGCGAACAGTTGCCTCAGGGTCCTCTTGGCTCTCCTGGTCCCCTGCTACTGCATAGCTGGACTCGCTGCTATCCTTCTCGATGTGAAGCACACTGAGCACCTGGCCTGTGAAATGGGTACGGATCTGGTTGAGGTAGGTCATGACAATGAGGCGGTCAGGCACTGTGGCCATGACCATGTCTGAAGGTTCCATCAGCCTGGAAATGCCAAGTTCGGCAAAGCCATCAAAGGCCTGCAAAATAAATAGACAGATCGATGGATCAGATTATGAATTGTCAACCAACACAAAAAAAGTGAAAAAAGTTACAGTTATGCTATGTTGGTAATTTAAACAACAGATAGCCAATTGTTAATCACCTTTTTGTTGTTGCACTTGATGTCGTACGGGTCCAACATTTCATAATTACTATACAAAGGAAAAACAAGTCAAAATAAACAGTGTATACATTAAGGGACTAAGGGGAGGTTTCTTTTTAATTTCTATCTGTAGAACTATTTCAACTGTTTCTTACATCTTTTCTGGGTGAAAGTGGTGTAAGATGGCACAAAAGGCAAGGCCGTTCCTCCAGGAGGTGCTGAAGTTGGTTATCTTCATTCCCTTGTGACCCTGTGTGACTTCCTGACACCATTCCAGTAGAGACTGACTGGATGTCACTAAGCTGGGACTGGCCAAAAGGTTCTAGAACACACACAATACCATTATTTAATGGCTTTTTTTGCCAGGAGAATAACACATCTGAATAACGGAATACCATTTGCCGAACAACATTGCTAAGTTGTTAATGTTCAAGTGTTGAAGATTGTTTATTGTGGTTCATTTATATACGTAGTACACAGCTGAGTGAAATATAATTCCTCATGGGCCAAAGGTGCTACTACACAAATAACAATAATAATAATAAAGTAAAATAGGATAGAAATAAAATAGAGTAGAAACATAAAACATAAATACTCCTTGGTGATTGCAGATAGGCATAGCGGAAATGATGGACTGACATAAAATGTCAAGCAGTGTATTATGTTCCAAGAATTTATGTACATGTGCATACAATTCTGTACCTGTGCATGAAGCTAAACAAACATGTGGCATCATTGGGCAATTAACAGATCCAACAGACACAAAGCAATATTAGCATTCATTTGGTGTTTTTTTCTGTGTAGCTGTAAGTCCCATATTCATGACACTTTGCACTTACTTTACAAGTCAGTAGGTAACTTTGTCTGTGTGCTGTTTAGTGCTGGGCTGGTAGTAAAGTAACAAGCTGAAAGGACAATCTCCTTGAAATTGAGAACTGCAGAGTTGGTGACAATTATCTGTGGGTTTCTTCACCGTGAGCAACATCTTCCAAATTACAAACGTTTGTTAATACATAAACATCAGTAAGAACAATTTCAACTTACTTCCCGGGAGGCATCTCCGTCTGCAGGTCTTTTCTGAGGAGTTGTTGGTTCTGTGGTTTGGTGGAGGCGGGAAACTTGTGACTTACTGTCAACTTGGCAAGAACCACTCAAACGTTTCTTGAGACAAGGCATGGGTACAGGCTGACCTGAAGATTCTTCTGCTTTCTCACTCTGCCTGGAAAGACACACAAAAGCAAAGCAAAGTGAGTCAGAAATTCCACAATTCACTTGAAAATATCTTTTTACATGGACAACAAAATACCGGTAACCATGTCACTAATGTAACCAGAAACACAGCAGAACATGTTAGATAACTGGGAAAATAGAGGGAAATTAGAATTTCTATTGTGCAGAGAGAGGATAACACAAAACACACATATATCTCAGTTGTGAGTGCACCCCCACCCCTTGATGTGTACTGATTCATCTTACCTTTCTTCCTCTAAACAACCAGCAGCTACATCTACTGACACAAAGCCAAAGTCCAACTCTTCATCCCTTATTTCCTTCCTTGAGTTTATTTCCACTGGTTCACTGTCTTTATCATTCTCTACATGCAGCCAGTCTTCCTGACAAGATGCAACAGTGGAAGCAAGGGCCCTATCAACCTCTTCATTGAGGACTTTTTCAATGTCATCCTGCTCAGACATTGCCTCTGCAGTACTCTTTAAGTCATCAGTAAGAGCAGGTTTGTCTGTAAAGGTCCAGTCTTCAATGATTTCATCCATTGGTTTCTCATTATCTTCTACACAGTGTGCCTGTGGAAATTCTTCTTCTGCCATAGCTGCTAAAACTTCCCGTTCCAACTCTGATGCAACATCATCTTCTCCTTGGATTGTGACAAAACCTCCTTCAGAGATCACACTTGAATTCAGTGACACTGAGCCTTCCTTTGTTTCCTTACTAGTGACAGATATATCCTCTGGGCTTCTCTGAGAGAATTCCATTTCCAAGGGGAATATATTGTCAACAGTTGGTGTGCTATCAGAGTAAGTCGCACTGAGACGTTTCTTGGTCCGAGGCAATGGAACAGGCAAGTTTGACTGTTCATTCTGTTGGACTGATTCATGGCCAATGGTGTCAGCTACTGTGTCTGATCGGCAGGGTGGTGATGAACCAGAAATTGTAATGTCATCTGGGAATAAACCACTGAGACGTTTCTTTACTCTTGGTTTTGGTACAGGCAAGCTTGGAGCTCCTGGTGTCTTCTCTGAAATATTACCATCCTCGACTTGAACAATGCTCTCAGTGGTCAATCTGCTTCTCCTCAATTTAACAGTGGCTTCTTCTACTGCAGATGTAGATGGTTGATCCCCCAGAGGAAGAGGGGGGAAGTCTTTGCTGTACTGAACCTCTGACATTTCTTTAGTTGTTGAGGAAATGGATGAAGGACCACCTAGTCTTGCTGCATGTGCCTCTTCTGTATAGAAAGCCTTAGATATGCACTCTGTAGCTGTAACATCACCTTGGAAGGACCCACTGAGACATTTCCTCACACAAGGCCTTGTTATATGACTAGTTTTTTTGTGCTTCTCTGCTATCTTTGATGTATCCTCTGAGCCACCAGCTATATTTGACTGCTTTATTTCTTCCATATCGCCCTTAACAGTGTTGACGATCTGGACTGGATTTACAGACTCCTTGACTGTAACATTTAAATTTTGTGACAGAATTCCCTTTACATTGTCACTTTTGCCATATTTACTTGAAGGACATCTCTTGCCACGTTGTGGAAGACGTATCTTCTTTATGATTGAGAGAGAAGCAGTTTGATCAACATGAAATATCTCTGGCTTTGGAGCGATGCTCTCAATTTCTTTTGTTTCTATGGGAGGAATTACATGAGATGAGGCCTGAACAGATGTATTAATGTCTTTCTTGGGCCATTCCAGGGTGCAATAGGTTTGTTCTGTGTCCTCTGAGCAGACCAATTCTGTATCTGCCTGTAGAGATGTACTCCCAACAAAATTGGTGGTTGTTTGGTCTTTTCCTCCTACAGGTTGTGAAGGGATCATTTCAGTGACTGTTTGACAGAGCTTATCAATGCTCTGTAAAGGTTCAAGAGCACCTAAGTCATCACAGCTTCTCTGACAAGGTTGAGGCGGAACACGTTCAGAAGCTTTCAAACCAGAACTGACTTGGGCTTTCAAATTTTTTTGATCATTCGTTTTTGGAAGGGGTGTCTCTCTAGTAATGCCGTCTTTTCTTCTCATGGGCTTGCAAGGGGCAGTTCTCTGCGGAGTTTCAGGTGGCAAACTACCGTCTCTTCTTTTCACACGAGGAGGAGGGACAACATCGATAGGTATTTGCACAGATTCATCCTTCCCTCTTTTTCTGTGGTCACCAGTGTATGGTGTTACTTGACCACCAACACTTTCTTGGTTACGTTCATTCTGAGGTACACCTAGAGGAATGCTACTGTCTCCTTTCTTTGTGCAAGATGGGCCAATGGAAGGTTGTGTGGAAATTATCTCACCATTAGCATCTCTCTTTCCAGACTGGACTTGAACAACCTCAGGGAGGAGCTTGACCAACACACCATCAGATTTTTGTTTGCAGTCTGGTGTTAAACTTCCCTTCCTTCTGAGTGGTTGTAATGGAACCGTATCTTTTTCTTGATCACACTCTTGCTGTTGAGGTTCTGGAGCATTTTTCTTAGGCTTTCTGCCACGCTGAGGAACAGCAATGTCAGCTTGTGGCCCAATTGGACTGATGTGCTGAAAGTCTGAGGCTTTGTCTTTGAGTATCTCTCTATTGGCACTGGCATCTGTCAGTGACTCATTTGAAGTAGGATGCAGGGATGCGGTAGAAATGTCTTCCATGCTTGTTTGTTGGGGGCTTAAGGAAAAGAACAAGAACAAGCTTCAGAATTTGCTGATCTTTACTTTGTCATATAGTTGTGTCATGCAGCCATTCTCCAACCAACTTAATCTGCTCGATGAAAAAGACAGCAACCAAATCTTATTACAGAATGCAAACCAAAACTGATTTGTCAACATTCTGCTTCACTTATATAAATGCACACGGTCATTGAAATGACACAGCAGCACATAAAGGACACAAAGACAAAATTAACCTCAGTTTACAACACCTACGTACAATGCTACCAAAAATGCAGTATTACCATGCCCCAACACAATGCAAATCCTTGCAGCTATTACAAATAGTTGGCCATCACAATATCCTGAGTAGTAAGCACTCATAAGCAGAAGAAGAGATGATGTTATCACCAGAAATGCAGAATATGTATACTGTCACACCGTGCAACCAAACACGAAACTGGATCTTTGTCCAATAGCACTCACCCTTTATCCAGCTGTGAAGGAGCTGTTACTGTTCTAACCTCTTCCTGTTCTGTCTCAGTCTGGTGCCTTGCTAACAAACTTTCAATGTACACTGATGTTTGAACAGAGTCCTGCCCTGAGAGTGATTTCTCCTTTGTATGCCAATGATCAAGACTAGTCTTTTGTTCCTCTATTTGTTCACCACTGGCCTTTGATATTTCAGTGATATCTGCTTCTGTCAGTGGTGGCCATTTCTTCATGCTTGCACAGACCGACGACGCTTCATCACTTTCAGTCGCTGGTGATGGAGACAGTGATCGACCACTTGTTGGATATTCAATGTTATGTTTGGTGCGAACGGCTTCAAACTGGCCTCCTATCTTCTGTATGGAAGTAGTGTTGCAGACGAAATGTGGAGTAAACTCGTCTGAAGTGGTCAGTGTCTTGTCTTTCAGATCCATAGAAGAGATATCCTTGGGCTGGGGATCCACTTGGGTTAAAGTAGAGCTAGATGGCCCCAAAATGGATGCTACTGTTTCATAACTATGAGACATGGATACTAGAGTGAATGAGTGAGTTAAACCTGAAACCATGCAAAACAATGGTTTCAATAAACCTGGAGCTAATTATAGAAACCAGTGAGTATTGGAAAACTTAAAAAACATTCACATGCTAATTCAGTCCAGATTTTTCTTTACCCCAAACTTTTAAATGTCAAAATCTGCATTCAAAACAGAATGAGCTTGATGAATGACAAAGTGAGACAAGAAATATTACAGTCTCCAATTAGGTTTACCAATAATCTCTGCACATTGTGTTCATTCATGCATCACACTGTCAGTTTCATACCAGTCTTACACTTACCCTTTGTGGAAAACACCCACAATAGCCTTTACTAATCCTGAGGTGTCTTCCTCTTTTGCTGACAAAGAGGATTCTGTCTGTTTTTCTGTTACTGTTCCCTCTGCCTCCAATACTTCCCAACCCAAGACTCCCGCTGGCTCTGATGTGTCCAGTGGATTCTTCACTGTCTGGGTTTCGTCTGCTGCTATCCTCTCTATTTGTGATTTGCTGAAGGCCCAAATATAAAGGATTTTAAGGTGCAATTCACAGAACCCATGCAGCAATATAATCAAAATTTCATAAAATACAGCCTTCACAATGGTGCTGAATTGTACCATGCACTTTATTGTCAAGTGACTTAAGCTACTGTTTATTGGTCCAAAAAATCCATGTTAGGCAAGCACCAAACTGACCCCTTTCACAGCAAACAATGCAAGAGCACTGGGCTCTTCTACTTACCCTTTAGGTGCAAAAAGGCCTATGTTTTTCTTTTCATCACCTTTGAATTTGTCCTCTGTCATAAAAGCAAACAGTAAAATACACGACAAGAAACAAGACGAAAAAAGGTGAACGTGACCTCGATATTAACATTGTAAATGTCTCACCGTATGCAAGTGCTGTGCTTGGGCTACTAAAAGATGTGGACGGAACACCAGGAATTCTTGCATCTTTGAGATTTGACTTGGTTGGCTGTGCATCTTGTGACATATCTGTCTCAGTATAACAAGTCAATGTTTCTTTGTCTTTTGGATTTGATTGTAAAATGCTGGGGAACCCAGGAATTCGAGTCAAATGTGGACATGATGGAGCCATTGCTACCATGTACTTCATTTCATTCTGTGTATGTTTATGTTTTGCTCGTAATTTTGCAGTGAGATAAATCTTGTCATTCTGCAGCTTCTCCAAGGACATGCTCTTTGTTGTCCGAGCTTGTATATTCCTACATTCAGCACTAAGCATCCTTGCTGATGGAAAACCTGGGATACATGAAACACATGGAGCAGACGTATACAAGCTGACCATGTTTGGTGGTCTGTTAACGACTTGAGCTGAGGGAAAGCCATATACTGTGGCCTCTTTTGGACAGGATGTCACTAATTTCACCATGCTTTTCACATCGTAGCAATATAGCTGGTCCTGTCCAGCAAGTGGCATAATCATTTCTGCCCTCTTCTCCTGAGGCTTTATCAAAATTGCTTTTGTTTCATTTAGCCACCCTGTGCTTTGAGTTGTAGTCATCGATGCAAATCCTTTGAGACTTGAAGCACTGGAACAACAAGGTACAAAACTTATCATACTGGGTTTGATCTTGAATTTTGTTTGGGGTGCAGAGGGGAACCCAGGGATCCTGGATGCCTCTGGGCAAGATGGTGTTAAGGCCAACATTGTCTTCACAGTTTCTGTGTCTTGATTTGGACTGTGAATCACAAAAACTGTCTCCTTTGATGGCTTATCACACAAAGTTTGTGGATCAAAAAGCCATTGAAATCTTGAGGCCCCTTCAAAAGATGCAAATCCAGGCATACTGGATACTTTGAGGGAAACAGGTACAAGTCTCAGCATACCGTATCTAGGGACAGATGGGAAGCCTGGAACCTTTGATGTTCCTGGGCAAGAAGGAGCCAAAGCAAGCATGTTGTTTGGCTTGTCTATGTTAACTGGTGAGCTGTTAATCCTACATTGAATGTTCTTTTGGGGTCTGTGCATCAGTGAACCAAGTTCAGCATCCCACCCTTCTTTGTGCGCTTCAACTGATGAAAATCCAGGTATGATAGAAACTCCAGGGCAAAAAGGCAAGAGGTTAACTACATTTAGGCCATAGTATACTATTTTGGGATTTGGAATAGATGGGAAACCAGGAACACTTGACTCTTTAGCACAGGATGGTACACAGGAAACTATATTCTTCATTATCTTTCTGTTGTTGTTCGATGTATCAAATATGATCACCTTCTTTGGTAGCCTCTTCAGCAATGACCCCTTTTCTGTCACCCATCCTCCAGTCATATCCCCATGAATCGATGGGAACCCAGGTATTTTAGAAACTTGAGAGCACAATGTAAGAAGGCTAATAATATTTGATGCACAACCCATGGTTAGGAGATTTAGATGAGAAGGAAATTCTGTTGGCGGCACCTCTTTTGGAAAGGATGGTTCAAAGGAAACCATTGGGGAAACATTCATTGCTTTCTTATCTTTTTCAATCAGTGACACTTGCTTTTCTTTCATTTTGGGTTCAAATGTTGGCTCCCTGTTCATTGTCCACTCTTCTAAATTGTGAGATGATGGAAATCCTGGTACGCGTGACCTTTTTGAGCACGAGCTTGAAAGACTGACCATATCTGTCATGTCAACGTTAATCATTCTGGGTTTTGGTACAGAGGGAAAACCTGAGATGACTGATTCTCTTGGGTAACTTTGTGCTAGAGAAACAACTCCTTTCATGTCTTTGTCCATTTTATTGTTCTCCAGTGGTAATACAGACTCCTTTTTAATATGCTTCTCCCATAATGGCTTATGAATAGTGTTCCAGTCTATGCTGTCAGATTTCTGTATCGAAGGAAAACCAGCCATACTAGAGGAAGCTGGGCAAGATGGAAGGAGACGGACCCTACTAAAGCCATCACAGCTTACTGTAGGTTCTATAACAGATGGAAATCCAGGGATACAGGCCTCTTTTGGACATGTTGGAGCTAAAGCTGGCATGGCCTTCATGTCATCATTGTGAGGTCTATCTTTAATGATTACTCTGTAGATTTTTGGTGGCATTACTCTTAAGGGTTTGCGATATGTAGACCAGCTTTTGCTAAAATGTTTCAGTAATGATGGAATACCTTCAATACAAGAGGTTTTTGAGCAAGATTTTGAAAGGCTAACATCAGATCCATGTTGTGCCACAGTAGGTTGTGGAATTGAGGGGATACCTGGTATGCAAGAACATCTGGGGCAAGCTGGTACCAAAGCTCCCATTAGCTGAATTTCATTCTTCTCTTTTGATGACACTGTCATGACGAGCTCAGGTTTCACTTTCTTCTCCAAAAGTGGTTCCTGTTGTGACATCCATGACATGTTATTGGCTTCACTGATAGATGGTGAACCAGGTATGTTGGATACACCCGGACAACTGGGATATATATCGACCATGTTTGGTCCATAAAAATCTAAACTATATTGTGGTATAGATGGGAACCCTGGATTTCTGGCCTCTCTGGGGCAAGATGGTACCAGTAAAAACATTTCCTTGTCCTTTTCATCATCCTTTGATACATACGGCTGTAATAGTTCCTTCAGTTTTGATTGCTTCTCCCAAACTGGCTTTTGATCTCTAAGCCAGTGTCCTTCTTTTACAGTGTATTTGGATGGCATGCCAGTGATATTTGTCACACTGGGATAGGTTTCCAAGAAAGTGGACGGTTTGTACTCAATTTCAGACTTTGCATAATATTTCATACATTGTGCACTTGAGGGGGAAGACTTCTCATTCACCACTTGTTGTGCTAGATCTGCATGTCCTTGTAAATGAAGAGCACCATCAGTGGTTATAAATTCATTATCCTTTGATGGCTTATCCCAAGTAGACTCACTGTCCAGCAGGCATTCATCTGTTTGTTTAGCAGTAGCAGTGAATTCAAATACGCCAACTGTTGGGCAAATCAGCGACAGATCTGTCATCTCAGCTTCTGTCTTTGTCTTCATTTCATCATCAGTGTCTAGCATTGTGGAAGAGAGACTTGTGGTCATGACAGTATCATATAAGGATGGGGCCGTACTGACGATTTCTTTTATCATTTTAATTTCTTCTTCTGATGTGTTCCTCGTCACCTTTGGTAGCTCTACCCATAGTATGGGCCTGTCTGTAGGACATTTTACTGTAGTCGCTGTTGGTAGCTCCTCCCATAGTATGGTCCTGTTTGTAGGATGTTTTTCTAACTGCTGCTCAGAATTATCTATTTGGGTTTGAGACGGGGTTTCTGTTGCACCAGCAACGATTGGGCATGATGGCTGCAGTGAAGCCATACCTTCATCTCTAAAGAAAAGGTAAATAAAATGTTACAGTCAAAGTTTACTGTTGGAAGATTTCAAATAAAAATAAGAAATAGAATAATGTGTAAGAGCATTCCCATGACTAACAGTGTAATTCTACATATTTTAATCACAATACAGTACAAGTCTGGTACAATGTGCCTCAGTCAATCGAAAAAGTAATTAGTGCCACACATAATAATTACAACTAATTTACATACGGTATGATAGCAGTTGGAAATTAAGTTGTATTACTACTATCTATTCCCCCTCATTATCATTTTTACAATACATATTCTACTCTCATGCATGCAATTTCAACAAATGCTGTTCAGTGCAAACTTGCTCCAGCCTCTATTGAAACAACTCTCCACCAGAACAAAAAAAAACTGCACTCTTGCAAACAAAGCATCATGCATAATTTGTGTTTTTGCTGTTGTCTGACTTATCTCAATGGTGTCTTTGATGCTTTTTATTGAATTACTTAATTTCCTTATGTTAAGATTTTCAAACTGACTTGCACTAGTAGTCCACTGCTGTTGTGTTATTATTTAGTTTCTCCATGTTGCCCATTTTGTTCAGTAGCACAAGGGCTACACTTCAACCATCAACAGCAAGAAATTAAGCCTACTACAAGAGAACATCAGAAATTAAAACCATGCAACACACATCACTACGCTTAGATTAAACAGCCAAGAGCAGAGGCCACTCTCACACTTACCCACTCTCAGAGTATCTAACACACCTTTGATCCACAATGTCATAACATGTAGTAATGACATCCATTGGCTCTACTGACAAAGTTTTATTTGGCTCTTCTGAGGGCATGAAACCATTATCCTCGACAGTGACTTCTTTGCCAACAGTATCTCCCTTCTCATACATTGATATCTGGGTTTCTTGAGTATTCTTTTGACCCAAGGAGCTGAAATAATGACAAGTGGTAAAAACCTGTATAAATCTGGTGAACTCAAAGATAGTATGATACACACAACAAATGCACATTTTGCTATAAGTTGGTCAGTCAGATGGGGATGAAAGAAAGTAGATGCATTATTGTGGAGCTGCATCCCATTATTGCATCATTGCGCAAAACAAGGCAACCCACCTCTTCCTAACACTTAAGAATAGTGGCATGTCAGGAATGGAGTGCCACATTCTGCAATGCAAGTTTCTGAAAACAGAATCAGAAAGCATGTTTCAAAAGCTAACCCACTGACAATACAGAGAAAACTCCAACTCCAATTTTCCAACTGACTCACCCTTTTTCTAGAATGGCTACTTCAGCCTCAATCGGTATCCAAAAGTCCTGTTCATCTTTGTGCATCTCCAATAGTGAACATGTATCAGAGTTTATTTTCTTTGTGCCAAGATCTAATGTGGTTGGACTGGCATCATCCCGTACAGTCTCAGTCCCAGTAAATCTAGAGAATGGCTGGTCCACTTGGATTTCAGAATTTGATGATGGTAAGTCTTTGACAATGGCCTTGATGGTACAAGTTGATGACTTAGTTGTCATTCTTTGTTGTACATCCTCTTGTACATCAGAAACCTTACAGATGGAATGTTCCTCTAGTAACAGCTGCTGACTCATCAGGTTTTCTCTTTCCTTTCCAACTCTTTTAGTTCCTGACTTCACCAACTGCTGTGTTTTGCCTGGCCACCCCTGTCCTGAATGGAATACATGTGTTGATGGTACCCCGAGAACAGAACCTTTCTTTGGGCAACATGACACAGTATTTGCCATATGTGGAAGCCAATCTAGGTCAGATGGTGGAACTGCTATGAAGCCAGAACTGAGATTAACATTTGGACAAGAAGGTTCAAGAGAGAGAATTGCCATATCTTTAGGCGGAGAACCATATTTTTTGTAAAATGGACAGTAGTCTTGTGTTTTTATCACCACCGTTGGCCAGCCCCATAGTTTAGAATCAGAAAAAACTGACAAGGGGAATGAAATTGAGGGAAATCCAAGGATATTTGACTGTCTTGGACAACATGGCAGCAACTGTACCATGTCTAATTTTTTTTCCTTAATGCCATCAACAGTTTGGGGTCGTGGAGCGGATGGAAATCCAGGGTTCAGGGTTTGACGTGGACATGACGGAAGCATACTCAGCATTATTTCTTTATCTCTATATGACATTTCCTTAACTGTAAAATCTTGGTGAACAACTCCATATCTTATATTGATTGAATTTTCCCAAACTGCATCCCTATCCAAACACCAGCCATCAAATTCTTTTGCACTATTCTTTGCAGGCAGACCTTGAATTTTACCATGCTTTGGGAAAGTGAATGAGGATTTTAACATGCTGGGTGGCTCTTTCATCAAAGCTTCCACTTGTCTCTCTCCTACCTTAGAAGGAATTCCAGGAATATATGATTGTTTGGGACAGGGTGGCAACATTGATACCATAATTCTAATCACTGCCTTTTCTCTAAAATACATTTTATGGTCATGTATTAATGACAGTCTTCCTGGGTTTGTAAATGGCCATTCCCATACTGATCTTTCATCTATACTCCATTCTGCTTCATCAGATTCACTGTGGATTCTAGAGGGTATTCCACAAACTCTGGAATATCTTGGACAAGACAGCACCAGACTGGTTATACTTGGTATATCTGCCAACATCTGACATGGAACTGATGGAAAGCCTGGTAAACAGGCTGTCCCTGGGCAGGTGGCCAAAATGGATACCATATTAATGATCATTTCAGAATCAAGATAGAACACATTAACGTCCTGTAAATGTAATGTAACTGTTGACTTCTCCCTAGGTAGTAGCAGTGACTTGCTTTCCATTAGCCACTGTAATTGTTTGGCAGTGTCTCTAAGTGGCATTCCAGGAACTCTAGATTCCTTTGTACAGCTAGACAATGAATTCACCATGGTTGGGCCATCAGCTAACATCAGTGTCAGAGCAGAGGGAAACCCAGGAACTCTAGCATTCGAGGGGCAAGAGGGTAACATTGCCCTCATACTTTCAACAGTGTTCTTCTCAAAACATGAAGCTTCATTTAGAACCTGCACTTTCCTTTTGATAAAAGGTCTGTCACACTGAAAACTTTTGTAAGCAAACCATTCATTGCAGCTGGACAAACAAAGTTTTTCTCTAGCCTTTGAAGGCAACCCAGGAACTCCACTATGTCTGGGGCATGAGGGCATTACATTAACCATCCTGGGCTCTTGTTGTGGAGCAGAGGGTAAGCCGAAAACTTTGGCTTTTTGTGGGCAACTTATCAACATATCTACCATATCTTTAGGGATTTCTGTGTCTTTCGGTATCCACTGAACACTGTAAGCTTGTCTTGTCTTGTTTGGTCTCTTGTTAATTAAATGCCTCAAGGCATGCCAATCTCTGTTCTTTGAACTGTTCTGATCTAGAGATGGCATACCCGGACTTTGGGTCTGTTTAGGGCAAACAGGTACAAGACTAACAATACTCTCGAACAGCTTCTGGGGTCTTGTGGGCATTTCCACAAGGCAAGTTCTCACAAGACAAGAGGGCAATATTGCCACTGAACTGAATATTTCTCCTTTGTCTAGATCCTGAGCAGCAGCTGGGGAAATATCTCGAATGAAGACTTCACTTATAATCAAGGCCTTGTCCATCAAAATATGCTTGGTTATATCCAAATCTTCACCTTGAGCAGTAACTGGCTCCTTAGAGGGCAAACCAATGACTTTGGTTTTTCTTGGGCAAGTAGGCAGAAAATCTGCCATGCTGGGATCTTGGCTTGATGCAAATGGAAGACCTGGCGCATTGAGTTCTTTTTGTGACGTAGAAGGAAAACTAGGCATTGTTGCTGTCCAGGAAACACATGGTAACATATCTACCACATATTTTATATGTTCTTTATGCTCATGTGCATTTTCCAGAACCAGCGCAGGATTACTCCTCAATGGTCTATCTAAAATTAATTCCCTCAAAACATGCCAACTGTCCTTATATGCCATTAGTTTTTGTCTATATGGCATACCTGCAATCATTGTCTGCTTGGGGCATGTAGGGAGAAGACTGGCCATATTTGGAGTATTTGAAGCTTTCTGCAATGGTGCAGAAGGAAACCCTGGAACTCTGGCCTCTCTAGAACATGTTGGCAACATGGCCACCATGAATTTAATCATATTAGTATTAGTGACAGCTTGTTCCTGAACACATGACAAGTGTGAACCAAATTCTTTTTTTATCTGCAGCGGTTTCTTCCCCTGGCAGCTATGACTGGCAGACCTGGAGCAGGATGGTGTTAAATGCACCATTTTTGCCATTTCTACACTATCCTCAGAAAAGGAACTAGCATAACCTGAATCCAGGAGTAATGGGAATCTGTTGCTGGGTAACTTCTTAAACAGTAACCTCCTTTCATCAGGCCAGAACATAACTTGGGACTGATGTAAACATGGCATGCCATGTATTTTGGAATATTGGGGACAACTTGTCAGTAGTCCTTCAATCTGAGTTTCAAGCTGTAAAGTGGATGATAAATGAGAAATAGAACTCCCTCTTGGACACAGTGGACCAAGTTCCACCTTAGATACGTATACACACTTTTCTTCGATACTGACTGCAGAGCTTGGTAACACAAGTTCCTGTGAAACTCTCTTATCTCTTACACTGAATGGTCTTTTATCCATAGACCAAGCCACATTTTCAGTTCCCTCTTTCTCCATACAATTTCCTGAGTCCAAATCATGCACAACAAAGCTTTTGGTGGAAGACGAAGCAAAATTAATTTTAGATTCTTTTCTTTGTTTTGATATATTGTCAGTTGTGGCCTGCTGTGCTGAGAGAAGCCCCAAATCAGAGTCCAATTTTGACATTACTTGTTCTGAGGCAGTCATGTCATATATGATTTTCTTGTCCATATCAGGTATTGTAACACCAGGGCTGACTTTTTGAGTGTATCTTTCTGGCTTCTCCAACTGAGAGTCTTTCGTATTGGACCATTCTCCAGATTGAACTCTGTTCATCACCACTGAAGGACGAGCAGAATTGGCATCACTGAGACAAGGTGACACTGAGGAAGCCATGCTCTCATTTCTGAAGGAGTAGAGTATACCAAAGATATATGTCAGAACAAAAAGAAGGCTGTTAAAATGCCTTAACCAGATCTATGTATATTTAATCATCATCATTTACTTTTGCATTGCAAGTGTTAACATTGATAAGGTGCATTTTCAAGACTATAGAATTGGGATTTAACTGACAGAGCACCACACTACACTTACCCCAAATCCATAGTTACAGCTTCTTTTTTATGGGCCCCTGCTATCCTTCCTATTGGTTTTGTGTCTGAGGTTGTAGCAATTTGAGGCAAGTGCAACAAAGGTCCCTGGAGTGATCTGGAAGTAGGCTGAGGTTTGGTAGGAGAAAGGGATTTACGTTGAACAGGCTCTGGTTGGGCTACTGGATTAAATAACTGAATGGACATCTTGGACGAGTGACTTCTTGGTGTAAGCAGAACTTCCTTGACTGAGGCAGAACTGTTATCTTCAATATCAGGGTTTTGCTTATGTGAAGAAGTGAAGGGAAGAAGTGTTGGCTGGACGTTAGGAAATGTTCTTGTTGGCCTTGACTGTGTCTGATCCATTTGTGTTTTTGGCATCTCAAAATATTTTAGCCCTGGGGCTATGGGTGTTGTGGGGCTAAGGGGCAGAAGTGAGGCCATGCTCTCAGGTCTGAGGGATAAACAAATGAAGATCAAAGTTATGATGGAAGGAAATTCTCCAATGCAGTAATGCAGTCCATATCCAGGCCATACTCACAGAATTCCAGTGAACAGCACACAAGCAAAAGAGCAACATAACATGGAACTACAAAAATTATATTGCAAAAATGTGCAATAGGAGATTCAAACCAGTCACCAACCAAAGCATTTTGTGATAAATCACTGAAGTAATGACCAGCTCTTGCCAAGCAGCAGCAGTCCTTTATAATAATACTGTGAAACAACATTGCCCGAGGCACTTGCAACATCAGTGTGACCTTGACTGAGTTGCTTTTGTTTAACTTTCAACATAAAAAGAATCCTCTTTAAAATCCCATATGCTAGGAAATTTCACACAAAGTTTTTTTTTTGTTTTTTTTTTTCCAGTGCTGAAATATGGGCACAAGATTAGTGAAAATAAATAGTTTCATAAGGATTTTTAATATCTAAATTACATTTTCTCATGACAAATAAGAAGACACAAGCTGCATTACAAATACATTTATACATTTCAGTAAATGTGCTTTTTGTTTGTTTTGTTTTATTTTATTTATTTTTTGTTTGTTTGTTTTTTGGGGGGGTGGCAGTTGTGACTGGGCTAGCATGTTAAAGGTAGAAATCAATTTAAGGTAGAAATCTTTCAAACATTCCCAGTAGCCTTTTCAAGTCAAACAAATGGAGGGTTTGTTTGTTTGAGGGATGCATTTAAAACCAATGCTGCTAATCCAAGCCTAACCAATTAATGGCAAATGTACTCCAAAACATGCTACACTACAATAGCTATCTTAATGTTGTTGTGAGCTTTGTATAGACCGGGTCATTACCAGCAACAAGTGATTTTTTTGTTGCTGCTGTTGTTGTTGTTGAAGCCGCATTAAGTGGAGCCTTAACTAGACCCAGCCTTACTCAACCTAAGATTCAGAGGTATTCTTTGGCAGACAAACTGACAGCTAAAGATCCTGGCACTGACAGTCCCCTAACACTGCACTATTGAAAAGACTCATAAGAGCAGATGCAGATGCAACCAACAAAATATTGTCAAGCGCAATCCTCCAAGGTTCACAGGGGATGTTGAAGGTATTTCTTGAACATGTACCAGAAAATCACCAACTGAAGCTTTACCTTCCACATTTATATGCAGACAACACTCACCTGTACTGTTACTGCCATGATCTCAGTAATCAAGAAACCTAAATCACAACCTGGACTCTCTGAGATGTCCAGATATTTTCTCAAATTAAACACAGGTCCTTATTTTCAGCGCTGAGAAAGTACAAAAGACCTGCAGCAGTCTGTGGGACTTTTAACCTGGAATGTCAAGCTGTGTACTATGAATGTAGGTGCCATATTTCTTGTATGGATGCTTCATTTCATGTCAATACACTTGTGTTATCATGATTGCTGTTCCCTTTATCTTTGAAACTCTCGCTAATATATTCCCAAATTCAACTGACATCTCTAAGAACCTTCTCAAGACTCACTGAACAGTTAATTACTTTTCTTAACTGATCATTTTGTCTTTTAGATATTATTGCTAAATGCCTTTGTACTGAAACATTTTGTTACTTTCATTCTGAAAAGTGCTTTACAAATAAATCTTAAGTCTGATAAAACAATGCTAAATCAAGGACTTCCAGGATCGATACCAAGAATTGACAGCATCTGCATTAACAGTGTTAATGAGAATGGATTATTTCTTTAAAGCCATGCCACACCAAATATTAAAAAACATCAAACCTGATGAATGGCAGCCTTTTATATTTACTCACCCTGCTGATGCCTTGACAACCTTGATTCCAAAATGTGCATCTCTTTTCCGATCTGTAGGCTTGGACAGCTCTGGCCTCTGGCTAGCAGAAGCTCTGGGATTAGGGGCTGAACAACATACAGAAATATAAAGTTAGCCATGTAGTCATTAAATGTAGGTATCACTTATTTTAATGCACAGTATTTTGTATTCACACTCACTTGTACTGCAGTGGTTGTCCTCTTCACTCAGTGTGCTCAACTGTCTTTTGAATTCTAAAATGAGAGAAAAGCATAGAAGAGATTATACATTATAAGAGAGAGTCAATACTCATATGCCATGCCACCACACAGCATAGCACTCACACTGTATATTTTTACCAGGGTGGAATCAAGTGTTTAGCCACTTCAAGGAAAACAACCACCAGGGGGAGACATGTGCTTGTATATAGGCACAGTTTAGTTACTCAATTTTGATGCAAATTCTCACCAAGCAGAAACAGCATGGATCATTGTTCCTTTTTGATTCTGTACCTGCATCTTGGTCACTGGGGGAGACTAAGGCAGTTTGGGATGTATGGGTCTGAGAAGGAGGAGGAGGAGGAGGAGGCCCACAGAGCATAAGAGCAGAGGCACGACTTAAAGGAGAAGGTGAGTGGGTCTCTACTGCAGGAGTGACCTGGGGTTTCCAAGAAGAAACACATCCAGACTCTCCCTGAGGTTTCTGCTCCCAAGACTGACCAATGGGCAGAGAGAACAAAGCTGACGGGAGAAACATAATGGGGCAGAGAGATGATGGGAAGGAAGAGATGAAAGAGGGAAGAGCAGAAGGAATGGAAGGTGGAATATCAATGACCCCAAACTTAAGTCTTTCAAAATCAGTTTAGCAGGCTTCAGTGCTTGTAGTGTTAGTAACTTAACTCAGGGTAAAAAAAAAACAGGTGTGAGGAAGAGCAGCTAGCAGAGTACATGGAAAAGGACCAATAGAAGCAGCACAAGAAGAAGCAGAAAAAAAGGCATGGGATGGACACAGATCAGGGTCTTAAAGAGGAAGCAGACAAGTTAAAAGGGATGAAAGCTAGGACACAGGAGGTGAGCAGAGGATTCTTCCTTTAAACCCTTTTCAAACATGAACCTTATCACAAAAATGTGTTGGCAAATTTACGTTAGTCCCGTCTTTAAAGAATTCACTTTTCAGTGAGTTGTCACAACAGCATAGATCAGACCAAACATTTTGGTGACACTTCTAACTCTGCAGTCTGAATTGAACGGCATCACATTAATGTTTAGGAATACAGTGAGGAACAAAATGCACAAGAAAATAAAAAAATTTAACAAACTACTGTGACAAAATATTGTGAATGAGCACATATACCTAGTAGAATGAGCAAATACAAATTCAATGAGAGTAATAATCTAATGTGTCAATATTTTTAACTATGCTTGGGCGATGTCTATATATAACTATATAAAATAGCACAATTCTCTACTAAATCTGCTCATCTATATGCTGAATCAGTAAGAATGCATCAAAGCTGCATATTGGTAAATCAAATCTTAAGCAGCAGAGGAGGCACAGGGTTTAGATTCAAGAGAGAAAATTAATGGAAAGACACAAATGCAGCAGGGAGGCTGAGGCTGAATAACAAGAGGAGGAAATCAGGCTTGAGTTAGGTTAAAGATGGAGCATTACATGGCGTCTCTATTCTCTGTTTTTTCTGCAACACTGCAGGCTGTCCAGGATCATTGGCAGGGGGATGCAGAAACTTAGGAGAGAGGGCAGGCTGTGCTAGAGGGGCCTGAGATTTGGGGGGTCTCCATTCACTCTGCCAGGAAGCTGGGAAAAAGAGGAGAAGGAAAAATAACATGGAAGGATAGAGGGCATTGTAACAGGTGCATGAATTGAAAGGTGTGAACTAGACACTGACACATCTCCTCCTGTCCCTGTACCTGTCTCAGGGGCAGATGGCAGACTGGTGGGCCTGGTGAGGGCAGAGCCTGGCTCCCCCACAGAAGTGAGACGAGCCTTGGGCTGTCTGGGAGGAGGTGGTGGAAGTATGGGAGGGAAGGAGCTAAGAGGAGCTGAAGATGAGGAGGAGGAGGACAAGACAGAAGAAAAGGAAGGGGCATTCTGTGCTCTCCAGGCACTCGGACAGGCTGAGAGTGGAAAACAGAAAGAATAACAGAAAAGAAAAATAGGATAGTGACCAAAAGTGGTGGAAAGAAAGCAAGCATCCTGTTGCATCAAAATGTTGCATCAAAACATTAAACAGCCTCACTTTTAACAAGCAGTAAACAAGTACAAAAATAGCTAGTTACTGTTGCCAGCTATAAAGTTGGAAGCACAACTGTAACTAACCAACATTAATTCCATGAGTTGGCCAAAAACACAAACTCATGGCTATTGTCTGGCTAACATGCACTCTGCATGGTGGTATGCGTACCAAAGATGGTTTCCTTGGGAAAGAAAACCCAAATCTTCTATTCTTCAGACAGATAGTTAGCTAACTAGCTTGGCAGTTACAGAAGTAGTACTTAGCTTGGTAAGTGTCGGGCATGACAGTTTGCAGATAGTGAACAGTAGTCAGAATGTAATCAACAGTAATATGAGGGGCTGTCCAAAATTACTTACCAGTGGCATGTCATTGCTACCATATGTGGGTAACTGCCTGCTTATGGTAATGCCAAACAGTTGCACGACTGATGCAATGTAATGCAATGGAAATCAGTAATTTGTAACAGTTTTGAAGGGCAACGGCAAACACCTTCTTCTAAGTACTCGTAGTAACGTTTTTTCCTTCAGAAATGAGTTTGTGATTGTGTTTGGTGAACATGTGTTAAGTTCCCATGAAAAGTTTACCACCTACAGGCTGAGGTGAATAGTATGTTGCTATCAATAATCTGACAGCTGTTATTTCTATATATATTTTCAAGATATATGCATATCTGAAAGATATTTCTTGAAGTAGGAGCCCATGTTTGTCTTTTCTATTAAATATGAATGTAGCATTAGCCCTTTCAGTAAATCAAGACCAACAAATAGCGTCATGTGTAGTGTATACGTAGTTGTATTGGATAGTCTTCAGTTCTACCAATCTTAATTAGAAACCAATCACAATTTTTTAACTGAATTACATAATACCTGTTTGTGACATATCACAGGGAGTGGGAGGAGGGAGGGATGGATCAGAGGGTGAAGAGCAGAGAGAAGAGGTGGAGAGGGCTTTAGAAGGGGTGAAGGTAGGGAAACCCTGAGGTTCCAAGGCCTCAGCTGGAGAGGAGTCACTGTGGAAGCTATGGGGCCTTCGAGGAGCTGAAATGGCCACTAAAAAGAGCAGAGAACAGACAGGAAGTGGCAGAAAAGTAGGAGGAAAGGAAAGAGCGGGAAGACAAACCAAAAAATGGAAAAAGGTGAGTGAAACAAAAAATACACAGTGTGCCGCAGCCAAGCAAACTGCAAACAGAGAAAATACATACTGGTTTGGCAAAATCAGGATTAAGGCTTAATAACCTGAAAGTAAACCTTGAATGAACTAGTAACCCTCCAAAAATAAACATGTTTGTATTTCTAGAGAATGATTGGTTGAGACACTCACTTTCTAAGTAAAATTTGAGTGGTAAAAGTGGTTTTGTCATTTTTTTTGCCTCAAATGGTTCATCATTTTGGGAAATATGTATATCTGCTTTCTTTCCAAGAGTGAGAAGAGAGGATGGATACCATTCCCATGTCTGTGTGGTTAGCTTAGCTTAGCATAAACACCAGAAGCAGGGGAGAAAAGACTTCAAGAAATTTCTCCCGACATTCAACTGTTGTTTGCCAAGAAATATTTACAGCACTTAATTCCCTCTCAAACCACAAATTGTTGTTTTTACATATCTGTTTGTGTACAGTTTACAGCCTTAGGGGTAAGGTTCAAGAATTCAAAATGAAGCCATTCAGTTCATTCCTTGGAAGAGACATGATTTTTATTCTCTTATTGTAGCTGGACCAATTAAAAATATATACCATTCTATATATCTCCAGATCACGTTTTAAAGTCGTGGCCCGGTTCTATTTACTTAATTCCAAATACACTTAACTACAGGATCACATGCTCAACTACGTGACCAGCCTGTTATAGTAGATAACGATGCATGTGCTTGCATCTTTAGGTTTAAACTCTACAATCAACTTACATGGAAGGTAGTGTGACTTATAAACTGGGTCTTCCACCATAGGAAAGTGAGGTTTTTATCTTGTGAGGTCACTTACATGTGAAACCATACTAATTTCCTGTGAATTAATTGCTGCATAAATAACACGTAAAGAAATTACATTTTAACCTAAATGTTGCATCAGTTTTGAAATATGGGACTGTAACTGATGTGACGGGATCCTTGGAATCATTATTAAATGCCTCTAATATTCCTGACAACCATACAGAGTGGTATGAATTTAACAACTATTCATTAAAAAAAGACAAATCTGCCAAAATAATCTGATGAGATATAAGATTGTACAGGACAAGGAATATCTGTTGACTGATACCTGATCCGGCACTGGGCTGGAAGATTTTGGGAAGTGCAGGAGGGTGAGCACGTGTAAATGCTGGCAATGAGTAGGCATAAGGGGAGGGCCGAGCCTGCTGGGTAATGCTTGGTGGTCGCATGCGTGAAAAGGATGGAACAGAGGGGTCAGGCAGAGGAGGACAAGATGGGACCGAGATGGTGGAAGAAATGCCAGAGAGTGTTTTCCAATCCATCTCTGTGGTTACTGGTTGAAAGATAAGAGTGAATGGAGGATTGAAAGACAAGAAGAAGAAGTAGAGAGAGAGACACGAGCAGCAAAATACAGAAGATGTAAAAAGTGGACATGAGGTTTTGCAGTATAATTGATGAAACACATGAGGACAGTGGAGACTAGAGGAGTAGAGGTGAAAAGTGGAGGAGGAATCACATTTAAGAATGGACTTTTGAAAAAGACAGTGGTCGGACTAAAATGTGTGTTCAAAACGATGAAACTGCTCAGAACCACTAAGAACAACTAATGAGAAAATCACAACAGTTGGAGCCACTTTTTGTTATATTATAATACCACATCACATAAATGTAATGAAGGCTAAAGATGGAATACTGTGCAGTGGAGGGTAGGAGATTGATGAGGACCAAACAGGGCGGTGGAAGAGTAAATCAGGGAACAGAAAGTTACCTGTGGGGCCTGATTCAACGACAGGCCTCCAAGCCAGGTCATGTACTCGTGTGGCAGAAGCTGTTATACAAAGACAGAAAGCCACAGCAGACAGAATAAGTGAAAAGGGAAGTGAGTTTTCAATGGGAAACAGAAGAGAAAGCATCAGTTTAAGAAAGACAGTTCATAGAGAAATAAAAAGCTGAGAGGGGACACACAGGTGTATTTTTTTAGAGTGGACTGAGTTTCTGCAGATCCAATAACTCAAAGAGTGATACCTCTCCTCTCTAGTTGACCGCACCCTGTCAGAGTCAGATTCGAGTATTACACTTTCATTCTCATCATTCAACAATATTTCAACAAGATAAGTCATTAACATTAGGTAATAATACAGGTGTAGTGTTAAACTTCCTAACAATTCAGTTCAGATAGTGTTTTAGCAGTAGATAAAGTGTGACCAAACAAACACGCAGATGTAGCCACGAGTGGCGACTCCAAGTTCGAGCCCTTTTGCACTCAACAAAAAGAGGGCCAAAGGTGAGCAAAGTCATTTCAGCTAGTTGAATTCTGTGTAAACAAGGAGTCAGAACAATTACACACTTGTTTCCTCATTACAAAGCCTGCAGCTTTTTAGTTCCGTCATTTGCGCCCCCTTGATCAGATTTGAACGAAGCTCGGTGGAAATGTTCAAGGATGGCACAGGGTGGCTCCAGTGACTTTAATCAGGATTGCTTTAGATACATCTTCAGTTCTCAGCCAATATGTGATAGGCCACACCCACTTGTACCAATCAATATGGCACTTCAGATTTGGCTAATACTTGCACCCAGAGCATGCACACATGAAACTGGTGAAATTCTGTTCACTGGGTTTAGAGGTACACTTCAAAAACTGACGATATGCACCACGATCGAAATTTAAAAAAACAAGATTTCAATTTAAAGTTACAAATACGTTTCTCAGTCCTGCTAGGCTTAAATCCATTTTGGGGTTGAGACCCCTCAGGGCTTGGACCCTAATAATAAAAATAATAGTAATAAACAGGCATGAATAAAACAGGGTTTTGCCCCTTCAGGGCTTAAATCCTAATTAATCAAATAACCACAAATGTGACAGAGTGATCCTGGAGTCTTCAAGCCCCTGGAGGGGCTGGGGCCCCAGGCAAGCTGCTCACTTTGCCCACTGATGTGTGCTACCCACAAACCGCAAGACCTGCAGTAATACCTGCCAGCATTTCAATTACAGCCTCAGATTAGGATTCCTTCTCAGACTGTCCCCTCTCTGACTGACTGCATGTTAATTTGGTTTAACCGCCCCAGTGTGTCCACAGCCTTACCAGTAACATGAATACTTTGTCCAGTTCCAAAGCTGGCCCTCCTGTCTTCACCAGCTTCATCATCACTGTCATTAAAGTCATCAAGATTTCCAATGTCACTCTGTTTCATGCTCATTAGACTGGCCAAACTCTGCATGTCCTCATCTCTGTGGAGAGTAGGAAAGAAACCTCTTACAACATTAGATGTCTAAGAATGTCTATGTCCAAAAATATCAGTATTGGTCTTCAAAAACCCATATTGGTCCAACATTTGGTTCATCTACTGCCTTAAATTCTGGGGTACAACTAAACAACTTTGAGGAATTTACTTAATGTCACTTTGTTGATATGCTGATAAGTTGATAACTTACGTGGCTTTGCCCTCTTTGAGAAAGACACAAGACAAGTTCAGTTTCAGTGTGGCTTCCACCACTTTGACGGACAGTGGTTTGAGCTTCAGTGTTACATCATACTGGGCTGGTGTGGCACTAGCAAACTTCTTCATATTGACATCAGCAGATGCCAACACCTTCCTACGGCCTTTTGTCTCCTAATAAATAAAAACAAAGGACAAGGAAGTTAAAACTAAGCACAGTCAATTTCCTTCTTCCTGAATATGTATCATCCATCCGAGTTTTCCAATTAAAAGTAAACATCACAACTAGGGTTAACAAAGACACAGCAGACTCACATTTTCAATGACAAAAGTCCAGTCCTTGTCTTCAAACTCCTCTGCAGTAGGTTCCTGTTGACAGAGAATTACTTCATGCCATTACCCATCCAGATTAAAAACCAAGTTATCCATTTCCCATCAGTAATCCAATTAATTTACAGCCACAACTACACAGAGAGTTAACTTCATACCTTGAATAGTGTGACGGTGATGTCTAAGGTCTCTGGAATCTGCCAGACCACCAGACCTCTGTAGGGGTTTTTAATCCCTGGCTGCCAGCTGTGGAGCTGACAGAAAAGATAACAGATACAAGGGATTCAATCTCAAAATTGTTGCCTAAATCTTCTATGGACTGTGTATTAGCATCTGCAGAGCACACTTTGAATGCAAGGCTAAAACAAAGTTTATTGTCTTGGAAGCATCCACAACACATTTCATAGCATTTTAGCCACTTTTCCTCCAAGAGTCCTGAGATAAATGTTTATTTTGAATGCTTCTGAATGAATCTCATCTCATCTCATTCTCCTTTGCTCTATTACCTTTGTGCTGTGACGTCTGTTTCTCCTGATCCACACCACTCTCAGTTTGTCTGGTTGCCTGAAATCACAGCACAGCACAAATAGCATTTTAGTGTTTCTACCAAGCCAATACTGTACTGTACTGTACTGTACTGTACTGTAAAGTGTGTAAATCTCACAGTAAGAATTTGAACACTCAAAATGGTGCAAAGTAAATTTAGTGTACTTGGTAGTAAACTCTACCAAGTACACTGGAGTCCCAGTAGCAGCTCCGTCTGGCTGCACATGTAGATAGCATTGCTTTGAACTAAATGCTGCTGTCAGCATGCTAACATGCAATGACAATATCAATAGATTAGATTAAAATTCATGTAATCACAATTCATTCTGAAAATAAACATGAATGTCTGAACCAAAATGCATCACAAAAAATCCATAGTTGTTGAAATACTTCATTCACAACCAAAAATGTTAACCTAATGATGATGGTAGAGGAAAAGTCAGGGGATCACCAAAGTCAAGGAGTTTCAATCTATGGGGACCATAAATGGTACTAAATGTCATAGTATTCCATCTAAAAGTTGCAGAGATATTTCAGTCTGGACCAAAGTGGTAGACAAAGTCACACTGGCATCCCTAGAGCCCCTTCTGTGGCCAAAAGGACACTTTTCTTCCCAGGAAGCTCTGTTTCCTTGTTTTTCTGTTCCTGTTTGTGTCCTCTTACTATTGTTTCATAGCTGCATCAACCCATTATCACCTCAGCAATCAGCAAATTATCATCTAATTTTACCAAATCTTATAATGCGGTCTGGGGTAGAGCTCAGGCTCAGGAGATGACGGCTTGTCAAAAACAAGTCCAAAAACCACGCAGCAAGCACACAAGCCCATCTGTGTGCTTTCAAAACATTGAGGTGAAGAGTTCAGCCAGGAGAAAATTAAAATCTTGTGACTGTGTGAGTAAGAAGTCCATGATGGAGAATGCATCTGCAAACTGCTCTGATTGTATATGTGCCTGAGACTTTAGAACAACGGCTTTAACAAAAAAAGGAAGTCATGTCAAGTTTTTGTTGCAGGTATTAAACATTTATAAGAGCAGTAAACTGTAACATTGTATGAGAGTGATACTGAAAATATTTGCGGATCACTTCCTGTCAGTTTGTGGGCTACACAATATGTGCAACTTCCCTATTTCCCATTTGTTTGTGAATTTTTGTCCTGTTCATACAGCAGCAGATCTGTAGGAAAGAGCCACAGATGTGTACCATGATGGATAAATATCTTACTATCCCCAAATGTGTTTTTTTCTGATGAGTAAAGTCATGTCCACAAATATACAGAACAATTTGCAAATACTCATAAGGTACTCTTTAGAAAACTTCCTGACTGTAAGGATTTGCTGCCTTTCTTTGTCGTTTATTAGAGTAGTGCCTTCAGGAGAAAAATGCCAGAGAGGTCTGAAGAGGCCTGAAAACAATCTCTGTCCACACCAGTGACAGTGGGAGGGGCCCAGAATCTGGAGACTGGGAATGGGCAAATGAAATGAATCTGTTTTTCAACAGATTTCATTCTACCCCTGTTCCCTCCCCCACCCACCAGAGCCCATAACTAATGGCGTTACGTCTCCACATCCCCTCCTCCCCTGGAGCATGTGCTGGAGCACTGTGAGGGTCATGTTTTATGACATCTCCAACAATCACTGCTCAGGGGGAAGCTGGAAGGTGCTGGAGTAGACTGCCACCTGGCTGCGTGGACCATCAACTACCACACCAAAGGACCACAGTATGTGAGGCTTAGCAACGGTGTGTCTGCTGTGGCAGTTTGCATCACAGGGGCTCCACAGGGTCTCCTTTCCTCTCCACCCTCAACACATGGGACTACAGACACAACACCAACAGCTGTCACTTCCTGAAGTTCTCCGATGATACAGGATGCACCCAGGATCACTGGACACGTATCACAGAGGAACAAACTATAAAACAGGGAGGTCATCACCAACTTTGTTGAATGGTGTTAATTGAACTACCTGCACATAAATGCCAGCAAAGAAATGGGATGGAGATAGACTTCCACAGGAAGGTATCACAGACAATTGGACAGTGAGATTGTGGGCAAGTACAAATACCTGGGTGTTCACCTCAACAACAAACTGGACTGGACAAACAACACAGTTGTCCTGTACAAGAAGAGCGAAAGTCGACTCAATCTGCTAAGAAGACTGAGGTCCTTTGGGGTTTAGGAGACAGATAAAAACATTTTATGACTCTGTGGTGGCATCTGCAATTTTCTATGCAGTGGTCTGCTGGAGCTGTGGAGGCTCTGAGCGGGATAGAAAAAGACTGAACAAACCGGTCAGGAGAGCCTGCTCTGTCTTGGACTGCCCTCTGGACACCACCGAGGAGGTGAGTGAGAGGAGGACGTTAGCCAAGCTGAGACAGCAGGGAGCTTAAGCAGCTCCTTCAGCAACAGACTGCTGCATCCACTGCGTAAGAATGAATGTTTCTACAGGTCCTTCATTCCAACAGCTGTCAAACTAACATCATTTAACATTTAACTGTCAGCATCATTTTACACAGCACTGTGTTGAGGTTGTTTCACATCACAACATTCCAAACCTACTGTTTGGCACTACTGCTGCAAATATCCTGTGCAATATCACATATTTTTTCAGTGTGCTTATATATTATTTCTACTCTTATATATTTTCTATTATGCAACAGTACAAAACATAACCATATCCTACTGTGTGCAATTGAAAGATTTTTCATTGAGAAATTGAGCAATCCTTCTAAAGGCAGCTTTGTTTGTATATATGTGTGTGTGTGTGTGTGTGTGTGTGTGTGTGTGTGTGTGTGTGTGTGTGTGTGTGTNTGTGTGTGTGTGTGTGTGTGTGTGTGTGTGTGTGTGTGTGTGTGTGTGTGTGTGTGTGTG
>JBBMOE010000074.1:1088063-1128745 GCA_037975065.1 Chaetodon trifasciatus
TATATATATATATATATAATAGCTAACAGTTTAAGAGTTCATTTATTTAATTTTCTAGCTGAAATCTAATTTAAAACTGGATATTGCTTTTTTCCACTTGAGGGTCAACACTTCCTGTTTCACTAGAGTTTATTGTGTCTGCTTTGACACAGCTGATATGGTTATTATGCAATACTCTAAGCTTTATGAGTCACACCTACAATGACTTCATATTCTTCATAATCTAATAATAAGAAATGTATACTGCCAATATGTGATGCTTTAACTAAACTCACTGAAGATAATAATAATGACAGTAATTCTGCAATACATAAATAAAGGATATGATAAAAATAACAGCCTAATGTCTGCGGGGATAACAACCCATCTGTATGTCATTGATTTTCAATAGGGCTATGCTAGGAAGACAGACATAATTTGCCTTTATATATTAATGGATAATAAATGCAAACGGTTTCTCCCTGCCTGAAACAGACTGTTTCTGTTTGTTTCTGTTTCTGTTTGTGTCTGTGCAGATGGTGTGTCTGACACAAAGGGGAATGTAATGTCACAGATGCAGGCCTATGCAAATATTCCTCAAACAAACAGTAATTAGTGAGTTGCCATGAAGCTGTGTTTAGGGATATTATCAAGGACTGAATACAAAATAGAAATTACCTGTTAGCCTGGAAAATTCCCCCTGTCCTGAGTCCCCCTCAGCTGCAGGGACTTTTCCAGTACAGGCCAGCGTCTATTTATAATCTATCGCTGACACATAGAGCAGCTCGGAATATAATGTAGCCTCCAGGAAAACACACACGCAGATAAATATCCTGTTCACAGCCTGAGTGATATAAGTTGATTTAAAGATTTCACATCAAGTATTGGTTTCATACAGCATCATTTTTTATGTTTCCCTAATGTATAAAGATATATACAGAGATTTTCTGGACACTTTGGGGCAGCGCAACAAGCTGTAAACACAACTTATCACCTTAGGAAGTTTATATGGCAAATGTGTCAGCAAACAGTTGCCTATTTACACATCCAGCACATACATTATAATACATGTGCAGTCATTCTTGGTCCTGAGAAAATTATCTGGCTCATGAATTTGTGCAAAATGCTCCACTATGTTCACCAGCCAGTTACTACACTGGGGTACTTCCCAAGTCTGTTTTTTGATATGTCTTCGCTCCTCGATTGAACCAGACATCATTCAGGTCCGCCATCTTGCAGCCCGTCTCAAAGCTCTTATTTCAGCTCTGAGGACCAAGGAGCAAGGATACTTGAGAGCAGCTTTCACAGCTGTCTTTTACCAGGCGACAGGCCGCCTTTTTGGATATCAGTTAGTGTTTGGACACTGCAGCTGACTGGACCGATCCCAAACATCACAACATCCCTGAAGTTTCATATCAGAGTGAAGACAGATGACACATTAAACTCTCATCACTTCCAAGTTTTTATACTTTATTCATTTTCTGATTCACAAATCTGTGTTAATTGCAGGTCTGAACAACAAAAGGACTACAAACAACTTTCCTTGTGATCTGTTACTTTCCTCATTGACTTTTATTATGGATCCAATAAAGTCAGAGAGAGTAGACGAGTCTGTCAGAAATACTTTTTACATCATTTATCATCATTTCCATTCAGTCACAGGTGAGGCTGATAAGCGTCAGGTTTGATATGGTTACATAATTTCAATTTCCTGAACACATGTAACCTAACTGAATATTTGTACTGTTTTGTGTCATTCACCGACAAATCCACCAGTTATCTGTATGTGCTTGCACAAGGATGTCAACATCTCATCCTATGTTTTGGAATCTGACTATCTGGACCGGTACAGGGACTGCTGAGAAAGATCAGCTGACAACAGGGGAAAGTCCTTGTGACGGCAAGGAGAGCACAGCTGGCAGGAGGGAATAGACCCCACCGGGACAGGCTTGGGTTAGCTGCCCATAGCTGTAGTCTCTCATGCTTTGTAACATGTTGGAGACACCCAACATAGCTACGAAAAATCAAACAAGGAGAACACCCCCAGAGTCTGCGAGAGCAGGGGCGGAAGAAGACTCATCGGCTGACAAAATGGTAGCGACCATGAGTAAAGACAGTAAAGACTTCAAGCTGACATTAAAATCCGTCTGGCATCCATCCGCAGAGCAGAGAATTTACGGAAAAGAAGAAGGAAGAAAGAACAAACAAGAACACGGTTCTACAAAGATCCCTTCAAGTTCCTAAAAACTTTCTTCACCAAGGAGAAAAGTGGAGTTCTAAAAACAACAAAGAACGACCTGGAGAAGCACTTGAGAACAACGCATTCTGATCCAAAGCACTATGTACACCTGGCCATCCCCTCAGACATTCCACCAATCAACCCCCCAGAGCAATCAATTTGAGATTGGCCTTCCAACTTGAAAGGAGGTGGAGAAGATAGTTCATCCGGCGAGAACAGCATCAGCTCCTGGGCCAAATGGAGTCTCTTATAAAGTGTATAAGAACGCACCAGATGTTTGTAGGTTTCTCTGGAGCCTCATGACGGCAGTATGGCAGAAGAAGACCATACCCAAAGCATGGCTTAGGGCAGGTGGGGTCTTGATCCCAAAGGAGAAGGATACAATGAACATCAGCCAGTTCCGCCCAATCTCCTTGCTTAATGTGGAGGGTAAGGTCTTCTTCGGGGTCATTGCACAGAGGATGGCCGAGTACCTGTGCAGAAATGAGTACGTGGACACATCTGCAATCCCCCATCCCTACAGTATCTGAACAGCCAGTCAAAAGCCTTGGAAGGTGCTATGACGCAAGCCTGAAAGACAGAGACCAGGTGAAACAACTGCGCAATCACATTAATGCTGGCTAGGGCCGTCACAGGGGGGGTGTGAGGCCCTGTGCGAACTTGAAATGTGAGGCTCTTCTTTTACATGGATGCGCAATTGCGCATGAATAACAGTCACACGGACACAGCTATTCTAGTTCTACTGCACGCATAATCCCGCTGCAATACGCTTTTATCAAGTAGAATAATACAGCATAATCATACACATAGTCTCAGCTATGACTTTTTGCTATTTATTTCAAAGGGAGAAAAATCAACTTTGCAACGAGTGGCTTTACGTCAAGTCAGCTCAGTCACTTTATTTTTGGCATCTTGACATTTTAAAGAAGTAGGTTAGGACACTTTTCATTCATAAAATACGTTCATTTTCATTACAACCATACACAACATATTTACTGCACTGTAACTCTAACAAATGAGATGGACTCACCATCAGAATCAGAAAAGCCTTTATTGCCAAGAACGGTTTTACACATACGAATTTGCTTTGGTGAAGTTAGTGCATGACACATCGAGTAAAAAAATAAGCTGTTAAAGTAGTAAAAAATATAGCAATATAAATATATATACACAAGACTTTTTTTTCTGGAAACACAGTCTATTTTTTCAGAAAGTCCGAGCTGAGCGTTAATGTAATGCATAGAGTTATGGCAATGACAGACGAGGCAGAGGTGAAGTGTGAAGAGTGTCGGGGGGGTTCCAGGTCTTGTTAATAAGGCTGACAGCAGACGGGAAAAAACTGTTCTTGTGGCGTGAGGTTTTGGTCCTGATGGACCGCAGCCACCTACCAGAGGGGAGTGTCTCAAAGAGTTTGTGTCCAGGGTGGGAGGGATCAGCCACAGTCTTACCTGCACGCCTCAGGGTCCTGGAGGCGTACAGGTCCTGGAGAGGGGAGATTGCAGCTGATCACCTTCTCTGCAGACCTAATGACACGCTGCAGTCTGCCCTTGTCCTTGGCAGTGGCAGCAGCGTACCAGATGGTGGTGGAGGAGGAGAGGATGGACTCAATGATGGCTGTGTAGAAGTGCACCATCATTGTCTTTGGCAGATTGAATTTCTTCAGCTGCCGTAGGAAGTACATCCTCTGCTGTGCTTTCTTCATGAGGGAGCTGATGTTCAGCTCCCACTTGAGGTCCTGGGAGATGATAGTTCCCAGAAATCAGAAAGACTCCACAGTGTCAATAGTGGAGTCACAGAGGGTGATGGGGGTGAGGCTGAGTTCCTCCTGTAGTCCATAACCATCTCCACTGTCTTTAGAGCGTTGAGCTCTAGGTTGTTCTGGTTGCACCAGGTCACTAGATGGTCAACTTCCCACCTGTAGGTGGACTCGTCGCCATCAGAGATGAGTCCGATGAGGGTGGTGTCGTCCGCAAACTTAAGTAGCTTGACGGACTGGTGACTGGAGGTGAAGCTGTTCGTGTACAGGGAGAAGAGCAGAGGAGAAAGAACACAGCCCTGGGGGGATCCGGTGCTGATGGTCTTTGCGTCGGAGATGTGTTTCCTGTCAGACAGGAAGTCTGTAATCCACCTGCAGGTGGAGTCAGGCACGCTCAGCTGGGAGAGCTTCTCCTGAAGCAGAGTTGGAATGATTGTGTTAAAAGCAGAGCTGAAATCCACAAACAGGATCCTAGCGTAGGTTCCCGCGGCATCCAGGTGCTGGAGGATGAAGTGGAGGGCCAAGTTGACTGCATCGTCTACAGACCTGTTGGCTCTGTAGGCAAACTGCAGGGGGTCCAGGAGAGGGTCGGCAGTAGAACTCGTTCAGGTCGTTGGCTAGGCGTAAATCATTGAACAGTGTTGCTGGATCACTGTCATGTCAACCACTGTTGATGTAGAAACAGATTCCTCCACCTTTAGTTTTGCCAGTTTTGTCTCTGTCCGCGCAGAGGAGTTGGAAGCCAGCCAGCTGCAGCGCAGAGTCAGGTATTAATCCACAAAGCCATGTCTCGATGAAGCACAAAACCGCATGCATAAATTGCACAGAAACTGATTATGTCAGAGTCACTTTCCTTGCCTTCTTGGCCGCAAACTCAGCAATAACATTTTTATAATCCAGTCTGGATGCAATGTCTTTTTCAACTGATAGCAGGGCAAGCCTGCACAGTCTGTCCTGTGACATAGAGGTGCGCAAATAGTTTTTAATGTTTCAACTTTGAAAAGCTTCGCTCGCCCGATGCCAACTTTACTGGAATAGGATCCTGAGCACAATCTCACAGTTAGGGAAAGTGCTTTCACTACCTTTGAGGTAACGAAGTGTTTTAAGTGCTGTAGTTGTTCCCTTTGGGATTATCTCTCGAAGTATCCTCAACTCCACGAAGAGGTCATTTATATCCTGAGATTCGGACGTGCTCAGAGCATCACTTAGTCTTATGCAATGTCTTTGCAGGTCAGTCTCCTCCATTTCACACAGTTTGGTCAGATCAAAAAGAAATCTGAACATGTTGAAAAACTCCTGCATTTGTTTAAAACAGGTCAGGAGAGCAGTGAGGGCCTGGTCCACTATCACATGGGCCTAATGACATAGCGACAATGAAAAACCCGCTTAATTTGTAGAATTTGTTTTTTATCTATTTGTTTTTAATGTGACCTTGACAGAGACAGACAAAATCATATATAACTAATGTATTTAATTAAAAAAAACGTATGGTCTGCTACCCCGGGTGTTGTGGCCCCTTGCAGGTCCCCATTTCAACAGTAGAGAAGCTGGAGAGAGGAGTCACAGCCCACATCAAGAAGTGGCTCGGAGTTCCATGCTGCCTCACCACCATAGGCCTCTATGGAGACAGTGTCCTCAAGCTGCCCCTCACCAGTCTCACAGAGGAGTTCAAATGCACTAAAACACGACTGCAGATGACACTGAACAAATCCAAAGGTCTGGTGATGAGGGAAAATGCAACCTTGATTACTGGGCACAAACCAGCAACAGCAGTGGAGGAGGCAACAGCAGTTCTCAGACATGCTGACATTGTGGGGAATGTTCAGCAAGGAAGAGGAGGCCTTGGGCTATCAACTAGCCACCCAGCCTGGAGAAATGCCACTGCTCCAGCATGGGGGAAGATGGTGGTGGAGGCTTAGTCAGAAGGAGGAGGCAAGATGGGCCAAGGCAGTGTCCCTCGGCAAACAGGGACAGTGGACATGGTGGGAGAGTGTCAAAAGGAGAAGGTTGAGCTGGAGGGATGTGTGGGCCATGGAGTTTGAGCTTTGTCATCAGAGCCACATATGACATGCTTCCAACACCAACTAATCTCCACCAGTGGGTTGGCAAAGATCCTGGGTGTGTCCTTTGCTCCAGGCCAGCCTTCCTCCGGCACATACTCACAGGGTGCAAGGCCAGTCTCACCCAAGGGCAGTACACTTGGCACCACAACCAAGTTTTAAAGAGCCTTGCATCCACACTGGAGGGAAAACTATCCAACATCAGCGCCCTACCACCACCAATATCTAACACCTCATGGACAACTGCCTTTTTCCGTGAAGGGGCCACAGCTACCAGGAGCAACTCCACACTAGCTGTGCTTAGCACGTGACTGGAAACTGCTAGCGGATATTAGCAAACAGCTGGTGTTTCCTCCAGAGATTGCCACCACCACCTTGAGACCTGATCTGGTGCTCTAGTCCCCTTCTCCAAGGAAGGTCTACATAATTGAGCTCACTGTACCCTGGGAGGATTCCATGGACGAGGCATATGAGCGAAAAACATCTGCGATATGCTGAATTAGCTGCTGAAGCACAACATCGCGGTTGGAAAACAGGAGATGTCCGCCCAGTGGAGGTTGGATGCAGAGGGTTTGTGGGAACATCTACCACCAAACTGCTGAGGGACTTGTGAATCGGGGGCCAGAGCCAGCAGGCAGCCATCAAAACTGCATCAAAGGCAGCAGAGAGAAGCAGCCAATGGCTCTGGCTGAAGAGGAACGACCCCTGCTGGGCCCCCAAGTAACAAGCCAGGAGGTATGCGGTCAGCTTAGGCTTGACTCAGGGAACAGGACACCCCTGCCAATGTATAGTCACATGAGATGTCTGCCACTTGATAACAAGGTGACTCTCATGACTAATTGGGCATGGGATGCAAGCTCAGGTCTGATCAGCCTGTAGCTCGCCGCCTCTGGTGAGGGTGTATAGTGTCAAAGGCCGAAACACCCCATGAGCCAGAGGAGCACTACTGATCATGCGTCCCGTAGATTCAACTTTCCCCCAATCTTCTCCAAGTCTGCTAGCCACCATTCACTGACAAGTCCACCAATTATCAGTATGTGCTTGCACAAGGATATCAACATCTCATCCTGTGTTTTGGAAACTTCAAAAGACACAATAATCATATTCTATGCTATCAACTAATGATTTCACACTCAGAGCATCAATAAATGCAGATGGAAATAATGAATAAATAAAAGAAATGCATTCAGCTGGTAGAAATGTTTTTCATGTGCATATATTTTTGGCAAACAGGTAACAGGCCCTGTCACTGCAACTAGTCTTTCTAGTATTAGCACAATGCACAATGTGTGCAGACACATATTCATTGAAAGTGTAATGGAAGTCTAATTTCTCTCTCAAGTTTCTTCTCTGCTCTCATGGTTTCCCTGTCTGTCTCTACATAATCAGTGAGAGGGACTATGGGGCAAGGAAAAGACACAAGTGAGCGAAACATGGATGCAGTTTTAGAGCTTTGGGGTGTCTTTTGTCTGAATCAGTAGGTGGTTTACAGAGTTAATTTTAAAACATTTTCAAACTAAGAGAAAAAGAATATTCTCAAAAAATGTAAGAGCATAAACATGGAATAACAGCAATTCTTAAAATTTAACCAAGTATAACTCAATATAATATGCATTATAATACATATTATATAATGTTATAATAATATAATAAAAATACAATATAATGAAGTACAAGGATTTACCACAGTTCCTAAGAGAGAGAGTGAGCCAGTGCTATAAACTATATACCAGTAGAAAAAAGAAGAAAAATCAAGTCAATGTGTGATAAACACTGAAAATACTGATAGGAGGATCTATTTTAAAATCCTCAGTCACACAACCATAGAAATGGACACTTTCTGTCATTTCTACTCTAACACAGTATTATTAGTTATATAATATTCATGTAATTTCAAAAATTTTGAACACAGCAAACTGAGGTATTCATAATCAAATGGATGTGATGGTCACATTCATGAAGTATTTTCTAAGTAAAACTTACAAAGTTAGAAAATTTTGGACGATGATAATCCATTGCTAGGGATTATTTCCTAGTTTGAAGGAAGCTTTAGCACTGATGCAGTAACTTTTTGAGTGGATGTTTAAATGTAACCTCAGCATTTGACACAGTAGACCACAGTATTCTTTTAAACAGTCTTGAGAACTGAATCAGTCTATGAATGCATTCTTATCTGCTTCCAAACATTCAATACATCACAGGGAGGAATGCTTATGTTAGTCTTGGTAATCATGCAACACAGAAATATGGCTTTTGTTTTGGAGTTGCATAAGGAAGCTGTCTGGTTCCCCTGCTTTCTCACAGCATACTGTATGCCGATACTATCACACAGTCCACTGATCAGATTTCCACAGCTATGGAGGTAATGCCAAGCCGCATGGTACCGGCGGTGTGGAATCTGCAAAAATATGTGAAAATAAGATGGGTTTTTAATACTTATATTATTTATACTTGTCTCTTTTCCAAAAGAGATGTGAGTAAGTTGGCTTTATTTCCACAGTGTCTTTCAAAAGCAAAATATTGATATTAATATGCTTTTTGACGTCACAAAGCGTCACAAATTTTGTCAGCATGCCTTGCAACTGTTTATCATATTAGGGGCTTCACATAGTCACAGTTATTATGTAATTAGTGAGGGTGCGTCACGGAGAGGTGGGGAAAACTGATTTGACTGGACACTGCTCAGAAAAATACATCAGCTCCACATACTTGTAGTCTCACATGGTGTGATTCCAGTACATGCTGTCCCATTCTCTGTAAGTGCTAAGTGATTCATTCAGCTCCTGGGCCAGTCCCTGGTGTTTCTGTTATGGGACTGAACCTCCCTGTCAGTGTCCCTCCATCCTCCCTGTCTCCCAGCAGTTCATTTTGCAGGAACTCTGGGAAACAGCTGCATTTGGGCGGGTAAAAATAAAGCAACAAAGAAGAGCAGAGGAGAGTCTCCGCTTGTGGGAATAGCACTTTTTGAAAGTTGGTGCTTTGCCAAAGCTCTATCATGGTGAGGCTATGTTTATCTGAGAAACTATTATTGGAATTGCATTTCCTGGTTCCTGTGGTTCACTGACAGCTCTAAAGTTGGAAATGAATGGATTGTGTCACGTTAAACAGTGGTTTTCCCTGCATGCAGGAACCTAATGATCAATAGGCATTACCCCATTATTTACACAGTGTACTAGTGAAGTAAAGTGCTCCTACATTGTTTACTGATCAGGGACGACCAATCTGCTTTGTTTATAACTTGATCTCTCTTTTTTTTAGTTCAGGGTTTATGGGGATGGGGACAGGGTCATGGTGGTAACTACAAGTTGAAGTCATTCCTAAACAATCCACTTCCTGTCTGTAGGCCACGCACCAGTGTGTGTGCATTCTATTTTTGGAGTTCAGGGCATTGCATTGCAATTGAGAGTATATTTTGACCAATATACCAATATACCAGGCCAAAACTGATAGTTGTTGTCTGTGTGTGTGTGTGTGTGTGTGTGTGTGTGTGTGTGTGTGTGTGTGTCATCATGGCAAAATGTGGCCCTGGAGACACCTACTGTAGTAGGAGCTACTACTGCAGCTACCACGACTACTGTTGTGCTACTTTGGCACATATGTATATGTTCTAGACAGCTTTTGGGTCCTGTGGTTCACTGACAGCTCTAAATATTATTAGATTTAGAGAATAGATTTTGTGACAACCACACAAGATTCAGTTCATAAGTGTGTATTGAGATCTAAATTAAGGCTGAATTCAAAAATGGATGTGGGCCAATCCACGAGTACTCAGTACTCATGTAATAATGTAGTAATGACTATTTATTGGTTGGAAAGTCAACATGTTGCATTCCCATTGCAAGGTGCTCTGTAGTTTATGTTTCAGTGGGCATGAATTCATCTACCTTATGTTCTAATACCTCAGTTTTTCAGTCTTGTTTTTACTTTTATGCACATAAAGATGCTGAAAAGTGGTACAAAGTTTAGCCATGGCAAACTATCAAAGGACATTTGTTTGAATGCCACCTGAGGTTCAGGACACACACGAGGAAATGTCAAGCAGAGCAGCTGTTCTCCCCAGGGAGCTGAGAATGACAGTTGAATGAGAGGACACTTTTTTTCCCTGATTAGTGAAAGACAAGATGAAATAGTTTTGTCTCTGTCACAGACACGTCTCACTATGACATATTAGGTTTCTGACTCACAGAGGAGAGGTCAGTTTGCAGTATATAAGGGTTCTGCTTTATACTCTAAGATGTTGGATTTAACCAAGTTGAATATCACTTTCTTCAAGGCCATAGCTCTTTGAACACTGAGGTCACTTCTGTATTGTTTCTGGAAATCTGTGTGTACATTCTACAGTTAAATGCAGATTACAGATTACAGATAGCCACACCCAGACTGAAAAGTGGCTGATTGTATGCCACTCTTTTATGGGGGCCACTGGTGTTCCACGCCAATATACCACTCACAACGTACAGATGACCATTCTTACTCAAATATGCCCCTGTTGTGGCAGCAGTATGTCTAATACGTAGCATATCACTGCTGTTCCACTGGCAGGCATCACTTCTTACATTTAATATATGAATAAATAAAAGAACATTTTGAGGTACGGTAAATTTTCTAATAATATTTACCTCAATGACAAAAAGCACGAGGCCTGTCTCTAATAAAGGCCAACATTTCTAATTTGCTGTTCCCCAGTTAATACAAACCCAATACTTCCTCCACGTTTACCTTCTGTCTTGATAAAGTCAGTATAACGTCCATTTTCACAGCACTGAACCATTGGTACAGTCTTCTTCTCTTGCCTTTTAGTGTGAACAATGTTAAACTACTATGAGTTCTTCCTCCAGGATTTTAAAGTTAAAGGTTTTGCCTGTACAGGTTGGCTTTTACTGTGAAAAAACATTAGGAATATTTAAGTTTTGTTGATGGAAGTTTAACATCATTATGACTGTTGTTGTACTGATGTAGCTATTGTAGAAATCTATAGGTCTTCTGAATTTTACCATGTGAACTGTTGTTGTAGGTTACATGTAATTCCATCCGGTCTTTATAAGCTTTATATACAAATTTCTAGTGTTCTACATTAGCAAATACATAGCTAGCATTAATAGTCAGACTTTGTCTGGATACTACGTGCCCTGTACAGGGCTAATAAGTTACTGCAACTAGCCATGCTAACTTAGCGACCAAAAAAGCACTGTGTTCATGACATCAGTGACAGCTGCATACAGTGAGTGGTCATGGCAGGAGGAGAAGAGGGCGAGGGGTGGTCTTCACTGAATACGGGTGAGGAAAAAAAACGGAGCAATTGTGTGTTATTGGAGCACTGCGCCTTCAGAGCATTGCAGAACAATGGAACAAGGGCCTGGCACCATTGGCACCATAAGTGGCATGCTGTTTTAAAGCGGCAAACAGAAGAAAGATACCAAAAATGGGCAGTGGCATATACCTGTAAGAACTGTCATAATTCAAAAACTTAATGACAAATGAATGGCAAATGACAAATGAACCAGCATAAAAATGACTCAAACACACAGTACCGCTGTAATTTCTAACGCTTCTTTTCTATAGCTCAATAAGAAGTTGAAGGTATTCAAACTCAAAAACAAAAACAAAAACATAAGACAATCATGGATGAACGTGTACTTGAGATTTAAAACCGTCAAGTAATCAGATCCCTGCCGAAATCATGCTCCACAGTTCCATCTGTGACCTTCGTAAATATAGCCTGACTAAGCCAAACAGCTGTGAGCTGTCTGTCAGAAGCACAGAGAGGACGTCAGGCAGTAGGAGCATATGCCACAATATTAATAAGCTCACAGAACATCATGCTGTCCATACAACCATGATGCAACAGTCTACAGTACAGTCACATGTATGACCTTTGAGCAGACTTACACACATATGATTTGTGTAAGACATATGATGGCACCATATGCCTTTAAAGGAATGTTATTAAAGATGTCTTCATATACTGTGCCTCAGGATAACAATAATGTTGTCTATCATTTTTACAAGTAGTGGATGGATGTTGAATTGAAGCTTTGGGTGGCTGGAAGTGCTTTGATAGGTCGTTGTAAGGATATTCAGGGTGCTATTGGGCAGTTTCTGCAGCACGTCTTGGTGGTTGGTCAATAGTTGTTTCATTTAAAAATGGGATATTTTTTCAAATGTAACTATTAAATGTACATTTAACCACTGGAACAATACTTACATGCCCAGCTGTGATGTTACCCAGCTCCACTACACTCTCTATTAGCAAACTGTGTCAGGTGCCTGCTGCTGGAAACCAGGTTGATGAGAGCACTGAGAGTGAACAGAAACAGTAAAGTTCAGGGCTCTAAATCTAAAATAATTAGCTAAAAGAAGCTAAAAAGAAGAGGAACTGCAAGGTCAGTGATAATTCTCTGTTTATTTGCAGCTATGTGTGAACCTTTTCACAATCAGAATAGTTATCTGACTCATTGTTGACATAAAAATATTGATTAGTGCAGCTCAAGTCATTTTATTTGCCTAATTTTAACCAATCCGTAACTATAGTGTAGTAGTTACAAGCAGATATTAATGGTTTAATCATTCATATATTGCTTTTATTAACAATTAACTATGAGCAATACTTTTCATATTACACATAGTAACTGCATACACAACATTGTTTAGAGCAGCTTTAATGTTAGCCCTACAGCAGTGCTAGTAATAGGATAGGCAGAAGGCTAACACATGGGTGTGTGGGTGGCTGTGAGTTCATCAGCTTTGAGCCAACAGTTCATTTCCCTTGAGGCAATGTGACCTTGATGTCTTTGTGTCTCAGCGGCAGTACTGGGGCAACAGTTGGTCGAAGTATTTGACACAGTGTTTGACCAGCTCTGAGACAGCTCATCTGTCTGGTGACCGACCATCACAAGGCTGTCAAGACCGTCAGTCATCTCTGTGTCTTTGCCAGAGCGCTGAGCCTGAGCACTCAGCTGAAAACACAACATCAACAAAACAACTGATATTCTCCTGCTTTCTGACTGGAGCGACTTAAAATGATCTAAATGTGCTGTCAGGACACACGACATTAGTCCAAAAATCAAAGACACTGTATGGCTAAAAGTATGGGGACACCCCTGTCTTCAGTGTACTGTTGCTCTCAGCCTGCTTCTCCTGCTTTGGGTCCCTTATTCCTGTGATGCTAATCATACAACAAATCTCACTACAGCACACAGTGACATTTTATACAACAGTGTTCTCCCGACTTTGTTTCAACAGCTTGTTTGTCTGTCTCCTGTTTCAAAATGACAAAGCCCCAGTGCACAAAAGCAAGAAAGAAGTAGTCTTCCCAGTCAGGTGTGTAACAACTTGACTGTCCTGCACAGAGCCCTGATGAGGCAAACCAGGCCGGCCTAGGCCTTCATTTGGAGCACAATCTGATATCACCATGTTGGTGTTGCTCCTACAACAGGACACAAACCCCAGCCTCCCAGGTGAAAGTCCTGTGCTTGACCCATTCATCCACCATGTCCTTTTTTACACTTGACATGTCAAGGAGGTGACCGAACACAATTGATAACCTCATATACAAGCAAAGGCAAGAGTTTGTGTGCCTGTGTGTGTGTGTGTGTGTGTGTGTGCATGTGTGTGTGTGTGTGTGTGTGTGTTGCTAGGGAGGGGTGAGAGCTGGCACTACAAGGCACACGCTCAGATCCCCCCTCCCATAGTCCTCTGTGCCTTGTACAAACACAGCCATAGTAGGAGAACACACAACAGGCCTCTGTTACAGCTCCAAGTAAAACAGTCTGCACCTTCAGTTAGATGGTTCATTCACTGCACGTGCTGCTCCAAAGCTTCACAATCTGTGGGGAGTGAGGGATGGCAGTCAATCGTTTTAGGTCAAGTTGTGTTTCATTTAGAGTTTTTCTGAAAAGTTAAAGTGATGCTGGTGATTTTTCTGTCTATATTCAAAGATAAATGGGTACACATTTTGATCTGATCATCACTGCACACAACCATCAAAGTGTGTTTCCAGGTGTCGGGGAGTCCTGCTGCGCATATGAAAAAAGATGCATCAAGTCTTCAGTGTTTCCAGAGGGAGCTGTGTGACGTCTGATTAATGTCCTCGAGTGATGTCACCTGAGAGTGTTGGTTGGGTCTGAAGAAGGAAGGACCTCTGTAGCTGTTCCTCACCTCTGCTGCAGGCTAGAGGCTCCAGGCTACGTTAGCCATTACTAGCAAAACACACCTGGATCTCACACTCAAGTGGTCAAGTTGCATTGTGGGCTATGTAGGCACCAAGTTTGGACAATGTGTGGGATAAAAAAAGATGATATCTGTGTTTCTGCAGCATCAGTCTGGATCATTTTTTAAGCTGTCTATCATGAATGTAATATTAAATCAGTGCACTATTTTGAGTGTCAGTAATGGTAACACTACTCTCACCATCACAACAACTTAGTTAGTTATGAAGTTATGTATGTGACATGAGCCGTCAGACGATCAGTCAGGTTGGAAACAATCCAAACGTCAATCCAGACAATCTTGTTTCTATGTTGCTAATAGTCCCTCATTGCAGAGGAATGTTAGTCCACACAGCTACATCAGGAACAACTATGACAGATGTTTAAGGACAGTTTGGGTCATAATTTCACTCTTCATTTCCTCTTCAGAGTAAGTTTGCTGAGTTTATTTGCATCCTGTCTGATTGCCTGGCTGCTTGTATTTCTTCCTCCTTCATTGGAACATTATTGAGTTTGAGAAAGAACTGGTTGAACAAACAGTGTATGTGTTGACATATTCCACACTCTGCTTATCTATACAAACTAAAAAACTTGGGCTTTTACCTGATGTTTAAACATATTAACACTAACAGACTGTGGCACAGGGCACAAACCCAGGAAAACACTCAGTGCTCCCCAGATCAGCACTGCAGCTGTATCTTAGTTCGTTGTGACCCCTTGTGGCCAGTCCTGTGCCTGCAGCTTCGACCAAAACCTTTTTACTGTGGCTAATCATATTTTATTTTAAGTGATTTCCCTCATAGTCAGGAACTTAATGAAAATTATTGGTGCAATGAGGGAGTTGAACCTTATGTTTAACTTTCTAAAAAAAAAAAAAAGCAAAGTTCTCTGGGGTTATTAATATTTTCTTTGAAGCTAGCTCTTAAAAAAAAACCTCCCCACGGCATATCAAAATCAAAATGTGTAGAACTTGCTCTCCACTCTATGGAGCCTTTTGTGCACCCAATTTAAACTCAATATCTTAATGGATATTGTAATGTGCACCACAGAGATGAACGCTGATATGACTGCTACCTCAAGACAGAACTGTTGTTCTCTGTTTATGGGAAGGACAGCTGTCTTTTTGATGCAACCATTTATGTACTACTAACTACAGTGCAAAGAAAGGCTGAAATCTAATTTTAATTAGTCAACAGGCCTGGTTATAGTTGGCCTTTTGTTATGGTAAAGAAGGTTGATTTGTGAAGTTTAGTGGCTAAACACCCTGATATTTATCTGGTGGAGAGCTAAGAGAGGGTGAATTCTGGGCTGACATTATCAGGCGTGCACAAACACAACTCCAAATGAAAGCTTATGTTGTTCTGTGTCTGCTGAACGTGTAAATAGGCAATAGTATGCAAAGGCATTGACCATGTCAACTTCAAAGAATGTTCTGCTGCCCCCAAGTGGCCAACAAAAATCAATTCATGCAGCTTTAAAAGGACTTGATACTAATACTAATACTAAAGGACCTGATAGTAATGCAAAAGGCAGCATACAGAAAGCCAAACTAAGTTGTACTTTTTTGTCTTTATGAATCAGAAGGTGATGGGTTGTGAAAAGTTCGGTGGCCAGTTGTGAAGGTCAGGTGGTTTTGGGGGTTAAGGTTCTGGATCTGTGTGGGTCTGTGTCAGCAGGTGGGCCTGAACAGGGGCTCAGCAGCTCTAATGGAGTGGAGGAGACAGTACAGATGGACTGGGAGTACTGCAGCTCCTCCTCAGTGTTGTCCTCACTCAGTGTCAACTCACTGAGATCAACTCCTTCCAGCTCTGCACACTGTGGACCAAAGAAGAGCCTCATCACTGCACAAACCCGAGGAACCTGCAGGACAGTGTCCTTTAAAGTGAAGATCACCACCAGGCCCACCAGCAGGTAACCTGTGGAGCCAGGAGAATTTATTCATTTATTTATTCATTCAATTAAAAATGAATGTCTAGTCTGTCATCATGCATATTTAGGGTGACATTAAAGAGTCTATCAAATTACTCAAATGTGTTCTTTAACAATATGCCATTATTATGGTGAGTTAATGTTCGACAACTAAATGGCAGAGTGTTTTTTTAAGGATCATTCTGGTAATATTTCAACTCATTACATTTAAATTTGTACACTTTTTGCAGTGTAGAATGTGCAGAAGAAACAGTAATCATGTGGTTAGAGAAAAAAGTGATTGGTCAAATTAATAAATGATTAAAATATTAGCTTTTTTTGGTGGTTTGTCAAAAACAAAAAGTCTAAGAATTTAGACTCCAGTCTTCAATATTTCTAAACTCCTGGTTCTGGCTCTAAATGTGCCTTTCTGTAATTCATTCTGTCCTTAGTTCAATACATTACTTGCATTATAGTGATAATATCCTAAAAATAATACAATGCAACACTCTCTAAAGGACACCTAGTCACATACACTTCACTCAAGCATCACTCTTGCACATCATTCCACCTACATGTGGTGAGGAGTTCAAGTGTCTCCTTGGCTGTTTGGCTCCAGGATCTCCCCAAAGAGGTTCCTCCCTGACCAACAGTGCACAGGATGACAAAGCAGAAGAAAAGAGCATCCAGGAAGCTCCAATCTGGCTCCATCACACAGACCAGGAGGGCAGGGAGGAGGAAAAGGAGGGAGAGGACAAGCACCAGGAAGAGGGCGGCGTGGACAAGGGCGGCCCGGGTGTAGGGCAAACCCCAGTAAGTGTGCAGGTGGTAGACAGGAGCGTGGGTGACCACAGGGAGGAGGAGTTTGGAGATGAGGGTGAGGAGGAACAGGGTGAGGGGAATCCCCAGGGTGCAGTAGAAGATACAGAAGAGCTTGGCCTCATTTGATTTGGGGGTGTAAGAGTCAGAACCTGAGGAAGAAGAGAGGATGGACGGAGGAGTTTGACAAACACATGAAACATTTTGGAAATTAAAGAGGAAACCTCAAGCTTTTGAGCTTTTAATGAATTGATTGTTCAGTCTATAAAATGTCCATCACTCTCCTCCAGAGCCCAGACACAGTCTAAACCTAACGGTTTACTATCATAAAAGACTCATGATTATTTCTGTTATATTCCATAATAAGCCCAAGAGTCCAGCAGAATGTACATTAAGTATCAAAAGAACATTTGTCCTCTGGCTCCATTCACTCCTTTTTGAGGATATAACTGAATTAATGCTAATGCACTTCATTTTGTTGGCTGAGGTGAGCTTACTGTTGGGTATTTTAATCTGTATAACTGCATATGTCTACAGTGTATTTTGAATGTACAGTGCTCATTTATTAAGTAACTGTACGTAAAATACAAAAAACTGAGCAAAAAGTACAATATTTCTCACCATCTGCATCACCGATTTGCTGCTTTATATCATTGTAACGTGATTATAAGAAGCAATCTGAAGAGGCCGCCTGGGAAATTGTGATAAAAATCATGATAGATCAAGAAAATAAAGACTAGTTGGAGTCATCATTGCTGCACTGACTGCATCTTACCCATGGTGGTCAGAGTGACAATGACGAAGTAGAGCGATGACGTGAAGTCATAGCGTCTCTCATCAGCATCAGCCTTGAGAACAGCCACATCACTGTGGTGAGCAGACAGAGCCTTCCCCAGCAGCTCGCTCAGCCGGCTCTCCTGTACGCATGGGTTCTCCCGCAAGAAGGAGCGGTGCAGCTCCTCCACCTCAGATCTCAGCTCCCTCTCCACCGGCTTCTCCACGACCATGAACACCACACCTCCCAGCACAATGTAGAGCAGGTAGCAGAGAAACAGGCAGGCAAATGCATTGAGCTGACAGAACAACCCCACTGAAGACACACACTGGGCCATTGTTGGTTCTGACTGCTGTTTCTCCACAGAGTGCAACCAGATACTTACAGCTAGTTAGGCTTTAAATATTTAGAAAGGCAGAGCAGGTCACACACACGAGCCAAAGACAGATCAGCTGAAAACAACTCTGAATTCTACAGGCCAGTCACATTTGTGGACTGAGGAGTTTAAAATAATGGTTTCAAAACACTTTTTATTGAATGAAAACGGCTATTTACAAGATATCACACTTTTTTTTTTTCCAAATGCAAAGCAGGCCTATATGCCGTCCATTTGCTCCAACGCTGTCCTGAGCTGAGAGGAATAACCTCTCGACCCATCACTCCCTACTTTTCCCCCATTTTCTCGTTTCTCTCATGTGTGGGATCCTGTTCATGACGCTCAGGTCTGAGCTCCAGCTTCAGCAGATCACACTGAACGATGCTGTGGACGCATCTCAGACTGACACACCGGCTTCCAGAAATGTGAGGCCAGTGTTGATCTCTTCAGAAAATATTACACACTACTAATCCACTGAAGCACTGACTCCAAACATGACGGTGAGAAGCTAATCACCAAGTGTCCCCCATCAATCAGTCTTTTAACTCATGAGTCAAAAGCACAAATGCTGAAAACATTCTCCTGTTCCAGTTTCTCAGATGCTGCTTTTGTTTGGTTTGTTTTTTCATTGTAAAATGAACACATTTGGCTTTTTGACTGTTGGATGAACAAGTGAAAATATTGAATATTATGATTAGCCTTTTCTGATTAATCTGACAAATCAATAATAATAATAATAATAAAAGTTAATTTCAGCTCTTCAGTGGTGTTTCAATATTGGGATTCTTATTATTTTCCTCCTGCAATGATTTGTAGGAAACACCTTTGTGGTTGCACCATGGCTGTATAGGGGCTATAGAATGGGGGCTCAAGGCAAATATAACAGGCATTTATGTAGGTGACTAAATTTAGTCAAAACTACATTGGTGTGCAGATTCTCATCATAGCATCTTCCTAATACGTACATGAGTGTTTGTTTGTAGGAAAATGAAACACTGGTCATCTCAGCACTGTGGTCTTCTTTGATCATACCACTGGGGGCGCCAAAGTCAGAAGTTTTCAAATCATACACAGAGCAGCTTTAAGTCAGTTTGAAGCGGCAATAAAGACTGTTGCTGTCTCAGTGAATTACAGTCCAAAAGTTGCTCTCTACCTCGATAATGAAACAGGATTCTTGCAATTTTCAACTACGAAAATATCATCACAAAAAAATCATTACTGGCAGCCTGAGCTGAAACATATGAATACGGGCCACAGTCAGTCAGTCAAACTCGACTTTGTAGTGATGAAACCTGAAGCTCGAGACTAGAGAGGCAGATGAAGGGAGTAATGGGAACATGCCCAGCGGCGTACAGGTTTGCCCACCCGACCGATGACAGGAAGTTTGTGGGCGTAGGCACGTGGTGGGATGGTAGGAATAGATGGAGTCGGGGCAAAAGTGGTCTGGAAGGGGCGGCGGCCTTGGCAACGGCGGCCCATTTGCCGCCCGCCGATGAGGAAGGAGAATACTGGAGGTCCCGTCTGAGGAGAGGTGAAGCGAGCTTTTGGGAAAACGTCACGAGACAGACCTGCCGAACGCTGGCCCGAACGTGACGAGGAAGATCTGGACCGCTGCACAGAGGACGAGGAGGAGGAGGAGGAGGAAGAGGAGGAGGAGCGAGCCAGGGACCTGAAGAAGAAAAGAAAGTCAGTGCTGCAAAAACAGGCCCAGGAGTTTAGTTTTCAAGAAGGGTCAGATTTGTTGGCTGTACCTTCCTGATCCGGTGGCTGCCAGGCTGGGCGGGGGCGGGTCAGTGCGAGGACTCCCATCCTGCCTGGGGCTGATGTTGAGGTTGGCAGTCAGCTGTGGCATCTTTCTGGTGGTGTCAGGGTTGGAGGTCAGGCCAGGGGGTTCCTTCCTGGCATCACCGGGCTGCGCCGGGGTGCAGGCTGGGTAGCTGCCAAACCCAGGCCCCGTACTAAACCTGACAGCCAGGCTGTCTCCAAAGAAGGAGTAGAGCTCACAGTACATGGCAGGGAGGGGGACCGGGGTCCACTCCTCCCAGGGACAGCCGGCCCCACCTGCCTGAAGGTGGCTGGCGATTCCCAGTGCAGCCTCTGACAGAGGCTCTGGAGGGGGGCTGAGGCCAGGGGAGCTCACCCTGTAACCCATAGCACCCACCACAGAGCCCGGCTGGCTGCTGGGGCCTCCCTCTGCTGGCTGAGACAGACACAGAGCCTTCATCTTCAACAGGCGCTCCACAGCCACCTGCAGGACACATCAGGAGGACAGCGTCAAGATTAATGACATGTGATGAATTTGGTGCTCCAATAGATCACCATGAAGTCTGCTGGACACATCATTTGAATGATTCCATGCTCTTTCCACCTGTGCCACCTACAACATGTAATGTGAAAGGTGTGGCCGCAACAACTTGAATGACCAAAGTTTGGTGTTTTCAGCTTGTTCCAATGAGCAGCAGGTTTTAAATTGCAGCCTGTAGGGCAGTGGCATCCAACCTGGGCTGAAAGGCCTCCAGAGAGAGGTCTGACTGATTGAACAGTATAGAAAAACAAACATTTATGTTCAATTATTAACAAATGAGATGTATTTCCAGATGCTCCGTGTAGCACAATACAGTTACCACTTTACCTGGCATCTAAAAAAACCTTAAAAACTGGAAAAAATGAAACAAACCAATAACAAAAAAACAAAAATCAGTCTTGATTTGGCATTAATCAAGTTAAATTAAGTTTGTTTGATTTAAACAAGGAATGGCAGCAGTTTAATGAGATGAGTGGAAGGATGTCGTTTGAAGGAGATGTGAGTGACAGTCTGCTTTAATGAAATGGCTCAGGAGGTAGAAAGACGAGAGTTCTTGTAAAATACTGAAATCATGATCAGTTTGCAAAATCAAGACAATCAAGAGTCCTGTGGGTCATCACTGCAGTACTGACCAGGATGGCCCCATAGACCTTATGTCCATCTGCTTTGACCTGGGCATTGGAAACAGAGTAGTCATCCAGCACAGCTTGAAGGTTGGCCCAGTAGGCAGGAAGGTGAGGAAAGAGCACTCTCTCAACAGCCTGCCGACAAAAGCACAGGTTCATGTGATGTTATTATTCTCACACACCTGACTGAGGAGGCATGAGAGCAGAGCGTTCAGACAAGCAGCAGAACCAGAAGTGAGACTTACAGATGGAAGCAGTGAACATACCTTCCATCCCAGAGCGTGCAGGCCCACCACAGCTCCATAGTGGGAGCAGAGTGGTCTCACTGGGTCGGACAGAACCTTTTGGAGTGACAGCAGGATCTGATGGTAGAGACCACTCACCAGATCACCATGAGTCCTGTAGAGGAAACACAATAAGAAGAATAAAGTCTGGACTCTCATCAGACCCTCCCCGTGTGGTCTAAAACATGACTCAAATGAATATTGGGTGCTGGATGTTTGCTAGCATGCTTGCTATTACAACTTAAAGAGTGATAATATGTCAGATGTTGTATCTTCAGCTTGCTCAACTGTCCACAAAAATTAAAACAGAAAACACAGAATTTGGGAAAAAATTCAAACAGATTCCACAGGATCCTACAACGGAGTACAAAAACTGAATTACCCCAACGAGGGATTAATAAAGTACTCTCTGCTACTTTAATACTAATGTTTTTGGTATATTTTTCAGAGATTCATATGAAGCATTATAAAGCCCGTTAGCACATATACAGTATTCATGTGGTAATATGATCCCATATGGTTTGAACCCTGCAGCCGGCGCTGATTTGCTCACCAGAAGATGTGGCTGAGGAGCAGGGCTGCGTAGTCCCTGAGGGTCCAGTGGTCATTGAGTGGGTTGATGGAGGCAGCCAGTGGCTCCAGGATGCAATACATGACACTGGAGACCAGGCTGCGGACGTAGGAGCCCAGGTACAGGTAGGGGTTCTGGACCAGGCTCTTCACCATGTGGAGAAGCCTGTTGAGCTGCTCCAGGTCATGGCTCACTGACTTCACCTGGACAGAAACAGACACACATTTGGATAATTGGAAAAGCATCCCATGTTCAACCCATGACAGATCACTCAGTTCAGTTTCATGGAAACAAAAATGAGGTCATGTTTGTGACCGTCACACATTAACAATGAAACACCGATGAAGATGATGTGCTTTGATAAGCAAGACAAGAGCGTTTCTGATTGGAGTTCAATACACTGAAATAATGGTTCTGAACAAAGCTGTAGCATCAGTCTTATAGCTAGCTGAATACAGAATCAGAAGTTTAGCAGAGAAGACATCAGTTATTTTGTCAGTGACTCCACTCATTAAGTGAAGATTTGTTTCGGCCCCAAAAAAATCAGCATCAGTCGGTCAGTTTCTACACAGATTCTAACTGTGTTTCAAAGTCAAATTGTAAATGCATAAAAGATATGATCATAGACAAGCATACCCCACTGATGACATAAACAAAGTACGGCAGGAGGGCGGCGATCTTGGAGTTGGAGCGGAGGTCCAGCAGAGCAACCTGAGTCACACAGAAGGAAAATGTTAGGAGTAACACATTGTTTACCCACATAGAATGTCTGCCTGCGCTCATCAGCAGCCTACCTTCATGAGGTGGGGGTCCTCTCCCAGGATGGCCCGTGTGATCTGCTGATAGTACTTCAACAGGTCGTCTGACAGAGACTGCACCGCTGTGGGAACTGTGACAAATCAACAGTCAGGTCCAACAACTGCTGCACAGACACTGAAACCCTCCATCAGGGTTTCAGTGACACACTCAGACAGAGGCAGACGTCATATGAGCCGGCGTCACTGACTACAGTTATGTCAGAGGGTTTATGAGAAGATCAACATGAGGAGTTGTTTATGTGTAATAGGTGGAAATGGTCAATATCTCAAGAAGGAGGCCTCCTTGTTCGGTAAAAAATGCAAAAATTAGACACTAACATTATAGTGTTGTCAGGCAAATATATATTTGTGCCTTTTCACTATCATTTCTTTGAAAATGAATCGAGGTGAAGCAACATCGCCCACTGTGTGTTGAGCCTGTTAATCATACTACCTGTCCCCTGGGGCTCGAGGTTTCCTTTCCCATCCAGGTAAGACACGTTCACTGACAGAAGAAAACAGGACAAATTATTAGCAAAAGATACCTCCTGATTCTCAGACTTAGAGCATGAACTTTCAGCACCAAGGAGACACCTGTGAGTGGTTTATGATGGAGTGCGTCATACCTCGCACCATGGTCTCAGCACAGCCTTTGGGAATGTTGGTGGCCAGAGCCAACTCAACCAGATTGATGTCCCGATCCTCAATGAAGAAAAGCTCTCCTTCTTTAACAGACCGGAAAGGAAGAGCATCCTGCGCCCCATAGCCACAAATAGTCTGATTAAGAGACGATAAAGAAGCTGAAGGCAGCGACCACTGAAGCATGATCATGTCATCTCAGACTGACCATACAGACAGACTGGGAGAAACCACTGATGTGAGCACTCTCACCTCCACGTTGCTCCAGCGCAGAGCTCTGTTGAAGTCCTCTACTGTCAGCTTCCTCCTCTTTGCATGTCTCATAAACTGGGAGCTGCTCTGTGTGTATCCAAAACAACACACCGTCACTGCTGCGTGTCCACATGAGCCACTTGCACTGTACTTATACACATTTTGACACCTTTTTTACATATATATATTACATTTCCATTCAGCAATAATGATGTGATAGAGATCTGGCCATAAAACTATACTTGGTAATGTTAACATCTAATGACGTACATTTTGGGTGAAATAACACAAATACTAATAACAATAACAGTGTTTCTGCCATCTGTCCATGCACCCCGGTAGCACTGACCTGCGTTGCCTCCCTGAGCCGGTAACACACGTCCTCAGCCAGCAAAGCAGCCACATCGTCGGCGAGCTCCACACCTGCACTCTCGGCCACGAGTTTGACAGAGTCCCGGGACACCTCAGCGAAGCGGCGCTCCTCCCGGTCCGCCATGCTCCGAAACGACGGCAGAGCTTTCAGAACTTCGGGGGCTCCGTACAATAACGCCCCTGCGTTTAAATCTTAAATTTACAAGATTTTATTAAATTTGAGTCGTGCTTGGTGGATCAGCTATATCCCGAATTTGCAAAGACAGATATTGGATTTGTTGCAGGCATTAATTTCTGGTGCAATCGTTACGATTTGGTGACAATATGCCAAGAATTTTACAAGTGCGACATTTCACAGTGGGATTTGGTACGCAGTTCTTTCTGTCTATGGGGGCCAGCGCGGAATGGCTTTCTCGTATGCTCACAAAATGAAATCTGAAATCAAACTATTGAAAAGTGACTAAAGGAAAATTTCTTACGTTATTGAAACACAAAGACTACTGCCGTTGTTTGGTCTGTAAAGTGTGTTACTGTATTATTTAGATAAGAGTTAAAATAGTGCCAAGCCTGGACAGTTAACGTTACCGGTTGTAACGTTAGCTAGCTACAATCGCTCAACATGCTAATAGCGCGGTGTTTAGGAATGAGAGGGGAAACACAACCTAAGATCTACGATACTTTAACTAGCTTTACCTTTTTAGCTCGAACTGCCCGAGGTTGCGTATCTTTAGAGTCCGTACGATACATGAGTGTAGCCACTCTGCGCTAGGTACCCCATTCACAGCGTCAAATTAGCAAGCATGAGGAAGGGTATCCGGAAGCCCCGTCATAATAAGGCAATACCGGAGCCCATTCTTGAAAATTATGCCACATTGACGACCCATAATAAAACATACTACGAGGGAGTCTGTAAAATATCAGACTCAATTTGTTTTAACGTTTTATTTTAAGTAAATTGCTTCTGTCACCGGATGTTTTGAGTTTCTGAATTTGAGTTTTGAGAATAACACATCCGGTTTTATTGTTGCTATTTTGACTCTGCTAGCGCGACATGTTGACATGTTCCAACTAATGACGCCCCAGGAGAAGACCAGTGATTGGTCGATTAAAGAGCATTGGGTTGTACTTATTGGTTAATTGAATACCAGTCAGACTTCGGCAGCTGGCCCTCTTGAATGGAGACATTATCTGCCTTAGACTGTAACTCCATCCAAAGAGAACAGAGTGTGAAAGGAAGCGAGAAATTGTGCCATCTCCACCCTATTCTGAAAATGATCCTGGCTTAACCTTTCCAAAACGAATGTGCTGCTGGAAAGAGAATTAGTGAGGTCTAACACTGATGTTGGATCGAGGCCTGGCTCTCAGGCCGTTGTTTGAACACTGAACACTAAAATATTACTGTAAATTGTACATAATACATGAATATTGTAGCATTAAGATTTTGGCAATTTGACTAAGGGCCTATTCTGTCCTCATCATCACCTTCTGAGCTTCTCAATCCCAGCTGCATGCATACTTCCATTTACTTCTTTGCATATTAACATGTGTAAACTGCTGAAAGCTAATAAACCACAACATAAAAGGTTAGAGATTAAAATTTGTTTATTCATGATGTTGTCACACATTCCATTTACTCCATTAATAAAGTATTTACAATAGTTAAAAAATTAAATTACAATCATAGCTACACCTGTACTGTTTCAGGAGACCAGACCATATAGAACCATTGAGCCTTTTGAGGCCTTCTATGGACCGGTCGACAAGTGAACAGCTGCTGACACAAGCTCTCAAGTCAAACAACCTCAATTTAAAAAATATAATTAATGCCTTGGGGAAAGGGAGTTAAAAGGAAAAAAAAAAAAAAAAAAACATTTGAGCCGTGCTGTTGTTCAGTGCTGATGCTGGTTCTGACTACAACCACATCCACTTAGAGTGCCCTGTTGTCCCAGATCTCCTGGGCCTTGCTGCTCTCCAGCTGCTGCAGGTGGAGGGCCAGCGGCAGCAGCAGGTCACTCAGGTGCTGACTGGAGAAGGTGAAGGCGTTGTGGGCCGTGGCCTCTGCAGGCGGGGTGGAGAGAGGGGAGGCTGATGGAGGAGAAGAGGAGGTTGAAGAGTTAGGTGAGGTAGATGTGAAGGGGGAGGTGGGGGAAGGTAAACCTGAACTGCCAGGGGTTGGCTGAGCATAGAAGGACCCTCCTTGGGTCTGGTCAGAGGTTTTGATCTTGCTGGGGAGGCCGTGCTGAAAGCGGCATCGTGTGCCGTACAGGCAGAAACCAAAGGAGCTGAAAGTACGGCACAGAGCTCCACGTGGCTTCCACTCCTTGGTGTGTGGTTGGAGCTGGGGGCTGGGAACAGGTGGAGTCTTCTCTTCACCAACATCAGGTGACTCCAGACCACTAGCAACATCTCCTCCCTCAATATGTAGGAAGTTACAGCGGGTGCCAAAGGGACAAACACCAAAGGAGCGGAAGGTGCGACAGGCGACATTCCTGCGGCGGCGCTGGGCGGGGCGTTGTTCAGTGGGGTTGTGGACAAACAGGCAGCGGCTGCCGTAGTAGCAGTAGCCGGTTGTGTGGTAGCTGCGACACAACTCTGTCTTGTACTTTGGGTGGCGGAAGGGAACATGGAGCTCATGGAGGCCGTGGGCGAACTGGCAGCGCTCGGCATACTTGCAGAAACCAGTGGCTGAGTAGGTGGTGCAGAGCTCCGTCTTGTAGCGGGTGGAGCAGACCCAGGGGATGAGGGGTGGAGAGGACGATTCTACCAGGGGGAGCAGGGCCTTAGCCAGGGAGACTCCACCACCACCACTATCTCCATCAGACTCATCACTGGACAGCAGGTTTTCCACCATCTCCTCATCTTGGTAAGAAGGCAGGAACAAATCATCCCTACTGGTCTAAAAGAAAGAAAATTCAGAGTTTGATTTGAGCATTGATTAATCAAGCCTGCCCTCGTCTCCCTGCTGCACCAGTTTCTTTAACTTAGAGTTGTAAGTTTCGTTTTCGTTTGAATAGCTGAAAGATATTCCAGGAGTTAAAGGGATGTCCAGTACTACATCACGTACTACAGCTCATCATTTTAGGAGACAATTTATAACATTTATTTTCAGCTCCTTGACTTTGGCAGTACTGTCCAATTTGAGTGTCCAAATACTGAGTGAAATATGTGCTTTGTGTAGAGCCCTCAAATCACACAACCAGTTTATGAAGGTTCAGACACAGCTGACGTCACATCCGGGTTAATTTCCGTTCCACTAATTTCTGTAACTGAAGTCAATCTCATTGAGCGTTTTTTTTTTTGTCTCTGTGAGAAAGTGAAACATGTTGCTGGGGTTCCAGATAAATGAGTGTTCACAACAGCAAGGGAAGTCTTTGTTACTCGATAAATGACAACTACCTTATAAAACTTAAGTCACTTGTAGCAACGTTAATCAATTTATCTAATTATTTCATACATACATTCGGATACACTCGTATGATGTACTTGAGCCAATATGTCACGTAAGGTTACAATGAAGGAGAAGAACTGAGAAGTTCTAATTTAAAAGACAGCGTTGTGTTAAGAATGAAACTTCATCGTTAATCTGCTTAATTTACCTCAAACATGGTTGCCTGCAGGTGGAGGGTAGCTCGCGAGGATATGGCAGACTTGTCCCGGCGCGAAACACACGGTCAGACAGCCCGCGGAGTGACTGCGAAGCCGTGTCGGTAGAATGGCATGGACCCGAAAACTGCTGCTTTGTTACGGAGTCAAAGACCGACTGCTCTCCGCTTGTCTTTTAAACAGCTCTCACCTCCCGCCTTCCAGTTGAAATGAGCATCAGGTGTGCTCGAGCCCAACGGAAGCGCGTTTCGAGCGGCCAATCACGTCCATGTGTGGTGAGCGTGCTCGATGACGGACCAATCCGCTGAGCAGTTGTGATAATATCAGCGTCATCGTACGTGAACGTCCATGTATTTGCATAAAGATGGTCCAGTCGGTGTGGATTCTCCGTGAATACACTGCTGAGCGTCCGCTTCGTTACATTTGTTGAAATTAACACCTCAGTCGGAAGTTGTCTAAACAAACTTAATTAAAAGCCGTCTGATAGGAACGCAGCGGAGTACAGACAAATATTTCCTTTAGCTGGTCTCAAACAGAGTCCTTCAGAACTTTTATATGATGGACTTCACACCATGTGTGGATTTGTGTCTCTGGTGTCCATAGAAAGTATTTGTGTATGAAAAAGTTTTATTGTTCTGCAATTTGAAATCAGAGCATAGAGCAAAGTGTATTAAGAAAGAAATATCCAAAGTCAGGGTGAAAATACATCTCTACAAACTGAGTAAAAACAGAACTGTAAGTCAAGGTTGTTCAAGACAACATGAAAAAGTTTTTGGAAATAAACTGTTGTTAACTGAGGAGGTTGGAGAGGTTATCTGTCCTCTGAACACCCAGAGAATCAGTGGAGAAAGAGCCCATGACTGACCACGAAAAAAAAATCTTTATTTCTTTTCTTATCAAGATACATTAAAGGATACAGACATCGGAATAAAAAACACTTGAGAAAAAGTTTCAATTGTAGCATGTTTGTCTCTCCATCATACAAAAATCAGCACCACGTCCCTTTTGAATATCACCCTTGGTTCAGATGACCAGCCCGCCCGCCCGCCCACCCATCCAATGAAGGAGAGCAATGTTTCACATGTACAGTAGCCTATTAGAGCCATCTCCACAATACTGGAGCAGAATTACACACTTTAGATGTAAAAAAGTTTAAAATATGCCAGTTTTCCACTTTTCTTTACACAGATTAGTATTTGCTACAAACTCAACACTTCAATTTCTTTTCTTTCCTTTTTTGGAGAAATATTACAAAGCCCACATGGGGACCAAACTTGCTTATAAAACCAGTGTAACCCCTTGCTGCTGTGGGGATTCACAGGCATTATAATTATCCAATTAACAACTTCCTTTAGTACTCACCCTTTCATAATGGTACAAAGAGGGGGAAGTAAAATAAAGCAGAAGTTGAGACAGCTGAAGATTCCTTTCACATCATCTTCGTGCCCAATCACAATCAAAAACATCACTTCTGCATCATCAGCCATCACAGAAGAGGATTAAGGCCATATGAAACAAGCTCTGAATGAATCAATACTTGGAGACAAAGCACGACTTTAGTCTCAGTTTGTTATTAGTAATATTCATTTTAGAACTTAATTTTTGGCCCTAATTGTCTCATGGACATTTACATATTGCTGCTTTATCAACAGACTTTTATCAACTGACCAGGAACATAATTGCATCAGTTTCATTCCAGCCAACCAAACAGTACTTTGTCAGAAATGCTGCAGTTTTAGTCTAAACATTACTTCATAGTTATGAGTCCGCTCTCAAAGGACGTCAACCCTTCCTCTTTTTCTTTTCTTTCTTTTTTTTGCACATTATTATGGCTTTGTTTCAGAGTTTTGCAGACTCAAACATAGTACCTCAAAGCCACAACTGTTCCTGCAACTCCATGGTAACCACAGTAAGTTGAACTTGCTCAAAGACTACATATGATCCCTCCTGCACTGTAAACCCACAGATGATTCGAGCAGTGATCCTTTGATTCCAGACTGCCTGTTCAATTGTCTCAGGGTGAGGTCAAGAGAACAGGAGCTAGGGTCCTTCTCTCTTCAACCCAGCTAAAAGTGGCTATAAAAGCATGGCAATCAACTGACAGGAGATAAAAGACAAAATGCGGCTCGACTTTCTTAAAAAAAGGACAAGTGCGAGGCAAAGGTGGAGATGGTATGGAGCACAAAACAAACTGAAGCGTTTATGTCAGAATTAGTTAACTGCAAGTCATAAGCAGGCTTCAGTGAACACACAAAACCCCCGATGTGTGTGTGTTCTGTGCATTTTTCCACCTGTATCGACAATTTAAAGGTGGGGTGAGTCATTTTGGGGAGAGACTGTTGATATTACCATCTGTCCTTCACAGCTCACACACAGAACATCTAGTGGACTGTGAGGACATACATATCGGAGTTCAAAGTCAGCAAATATCAACTATCTTTTTCCAGAATGGCGCACCCCACCTTTAAAGGCTGCGAGGACGAATGAGGAGCAAGTCAGGATTCAGGTCATGCTCTAAGAGCAGACAGTAAAGGTAAGTAAAGATGTAAAAGGCATGGTAGACTGAATATGTGGGGTATGGACTATTGGTCGGTCAAACAAACTTTTTCAGAAGTCCTGTCCTCTGGAGAAGTGACAGGGACTTTTAAATCACTTAACATAGTCCTCAAAAGAAGGGAGCCGACAGATGAATTCAGAATGGCAATAACGGCTGCAGGCCTGACACTGATGGTGCTACTTTGAAGGTGCGCTTTTGATTTTGTATGAATGCTACGTGTCAAACTACACAAGCAGCTCGGACGAAAGTGAGCCAAAGCTGTCTGTTTGAATAAAGTCGTGATTCCACTCTACATCCCAACCTCACTGTCTGCAGTTTTGTTCTGTTTGCACGTCTGTCTCTGCACCGTCACACCTCGACTTTCACACTGCTCGAGTTGTTTTGTGCTCATTCACTGAGGGACTCTCATTAGACAGAGGATGCTGAGAGGTGCACATGGGATGAACCTCTAGGGAAGGATGTGACCTGTCAGGATATATTAACCCCTGTAGCAGGCTCGTGTTTGACTCCTGACTGGTGACGTTTACAAATTACAGACACAGAGAAACGGAAAATGGCATTAGATGGGTCAAACACTGTGTTCACATGACGGAGGGCAGCTCTGTCAACACGTCTTCAACTTGACCAATGAACATGTGCGCAGTCAGTGAGCTACAATTAACAGTTCGATTTTTCCCTGCTGGAATGGAGTAAAGGAGTGCATGAGTGAAATCTTCAAATCAAATTCGACCTTCGGCCTGCTACAGCTGTCCCACACAGTCTCCCACTCCCACCTCCCCACCCCCCATTCCGCTTACATACTGTCGGTGTTGCCCCGTACATGATGCATATATTTACACAAAGATAGAGACGTGGAGGAAAAACAAAGTGTGCTTTATCACCATTGTTTCAGGATGAGAAATAGCTTGATTTAAATTACACATTTAAAAACAGATGGCATTGAAGAGGGTAGCAAAATAATTCAGGATCTGCAATAAAATACCACAAAGCCCAAGATGTTGTGCTAGTGTGTGCATTCAATATGATGGAAATGTACAGTCATCCAAGAGAGTGTGTGTGTCTGTGTGTGTGTGTGTGTGTGTGTGTGTGTGCGCACATGTGTATGTTGGACACAACTTTTGGGAAGTAACAGAGGACTAAAGAAAAATGACACTGAAAAGAGGGAAAATAAAAGACTACTGGTATGGCATACTGCTCTGCCTGTTGAGAGACGGCCTGAGCACAGACCCTCCCCAACTCCCACCCGACCCCCATGTCCTGTTCAAAGACCCTGGCGTCCCTCCTTTTCAGTCCTCCAGGACTATGGGTTCGCTGGTGCTGGATGGGAGCAGGGGCATGGCCAGGGAGCGGGGGGGCAGCGGCAGCTTGATCCGGACCAGGAGATGAGGCTTCCTCGCTGCTCGACGCATCTCTGACTGGGTCAGATGTTTCCTCAGGGCCCTAGTTGAAAGACAGCACCAGAATATGTCTTACAAGGCCAACTAGTCCAATTCTTTGCCTCATGCTGTCTGTCTTCATCCACGGTGACAGCAACAAAACTGAGTTTGACAACGTAACCTTTCAATCAGCTGATTATTGCTGATGAAGCCAGTGAAAGAATGAGTGGATTACAACTTAAAAATGAGTGTGTGTGAATGATTAAAAGTTTGTAATGAGCTGGTGGCCTAGCCAGCGTATGAATGTGCATGTGAAATGGTAAATGAACTGTATTTATACAGCACTTTTTTGGTCTGACACCTCTCAAAGCACCAGCTCATTACAAGCTTTTAACCACTCACACACATGATGGCACAGCATCAAGGGTAATTTGGGGTTCAGTATCTTGCACAAGGATACTTCGACATGTAGACTGGTGAGGGCAGGGATCACAACAAAACAGCATCCTATTCCAGGTCCGTCTAAGATGATGCTGGTATGTGGTCGTTGTTGGAAAGACCACAGCTGAAATACGACTAAATTCAATACTGGCACAAACGGTATTTGATCAGACCGTCAGGGTGAGACACGGTCAGTGTGTCTTGCCTTGTGGTGTACACAACAACAGATTTTCATTCTACTGTCTTCATTCAAAGGGCAAACGTAACTTCTCAACTGATGTAGCCACTTCCTTTCACCGTCATGCTGTTCTTACTGTGCCTCTGCAGGTAAAGTAATAGCAGCAGTGGACACAGCCGGAGTAGCAGTGGGTGCGCTTCAATGGGAGGACTAAGACAGTAAAATGTACCTTGTGTCCTTTGTAGCCACGAACACCACAGGGTTGGGGGCCTCCCCCTGGCTGACCTTCTGCCGCTTGATGACTGACTGAGAGGTGGTCCTTATACCTGAAGTATATGGCCTCCCATTGGCTGGGTAGGGCACCCCTGTAGCCTGTGAACCAATGACAGACCAGGAGGGTGAATCAACTTTGGTGTTTCAGACAAACAGCTGGACTAAAGCGATATATTTGGAGCAGCTTCAGGATAGTTGCAAGTGTGTGGAAGATGTGCTTCGACTGGTTTCTTTTAGGCTGAAAGGAGCAAAAAGTTCAGGGACACGACGTGACCTGTTTCTGTGTTAGAGAAATTAGATCGATGCATGTTGGTGGTGAAAGCTGATACCAGCACTGTCCATAAAGGCAAAATGCACAATGTAAGTGCCCTTTGTTTGAATTATACGGCTACTTCAACCAGTGAAAGTAAAGGTAGTGGAGGTAGAGTAGAGGTCACAGGTGTTACTGTGAGGAAAATAATGCATTGATAGTTAAGTTGGCAGCAGATGATTCTGTGTTGTGGTATTTCTTAAGTGCTGCATTGTCTCCTCATGTTGGAATTATGTCTCACGAAGATACATGTCTATGGTCCTTCTCTGCACCAATGCACACCTCCCAAATATCAACTGTGTGTGTGTGTGTGAGTGTGTTTGTGAATACTGACGCTGTCAAAGCCTCTCTTTCCCAGCAGGCTTTGTCCCACACGCGGCTGGCTGGCCTGATTCCTGTTGATGGGTGTCGGGGGTCCTCTGGATGCCTTCAGTTTCAAAGGAGCTGAGATGGCTGCAAGGACACAACAACACTCCTCAACAACCAATCATTCAGGAGGAAGGACTCAGAAGGCACATTTAGGACACATTTAGACATGTTGAGAAGTGATGTCATGTCATGTGTTCTTACCTAAATCCTTCACTATAGTGGCCAGTGACTGTCGAGGCACCAACTTGCTCTTCAGAGGAGTTTTTGTGGCTTTGGGCAGCCGAATCATACCTGAGGACACAGACATGTGAAATTAAAGGCATGAATAAATATTAAAAACCAGAATCTGAACATCCTAAATCTTACAGTATAATTTACATATGAGCATCAAATAGAAAATCCTGTCCAGCCACAGTAATAACATGCATCTCTTTGCATTGTATACATACACTCAGCCTTGACCGCATTGGCGTTGATGGAGGCGTAAGGCCGTCGCGCAGCGCGGCGAGGCTGCAGGATGTCCTCACACACCCGTCGAGCGATGCGGGTCAGCTTGGTGGTCTGCAGGATGAACGTCTGTCGGTTCTTGGCCAGCAGCTTGGCTCGACCCTCGTTGCGGGTGAATGGCGACATGCCCTGGACTTCCTGGCGTGTCATGTGACTGCGGGGGCCTGACTCCTGGATGAGGAGGAGGACGGGACACCATGAAGGACGCAACAAGTCTTACCATTGCACTGATTTTGACTGATGTGAAAAACATTACTTAAGGCGATGAGAGGAGACTTACAGAGCCTGCTCGAGCAGCCCCCTCTAACTGTGTGGGGGTCTTCAGGCCTCCATATTTCTTCCAGTAGTTCCAGCAAGAGGCGCACAGTCTGCACTGCATGTTGGAAGGCCCCCAGGCATACCACTGAGGAGACTGGGAAGCTGGTTTGGTGAAGGGAGAGTCAGTGTTAAAAGACAGCATCAACAGGCTGCAGGCTCAGCTACATCTGGACTGACCAGACTCCACACAGCGAGGTGACAGTCGGCAGCAGTCAGCCTGTGTGTGATGTTCTACGTTTACTCATATCTTTTCGTGAGTTGTAGTGCTTCATAGATCTGGAATGAAAACAAAGTCTGCAGCTTCATTGTTCGGTGCAAAAAAGGAACACAGGCTGTGTCATCAAAGTCAATACGCACAGCAAAGAGGAAGCAACTACTGAACTGCCCCTGATCAATTTCCACACAGAGTACAGTCACAGCAGAACAATACATCTTTGACACCTCAGGAACTCCATCCATCCTCCGCCACAAGTGACACAACAGTACATCGTACTTTGGAACATGCTGGGCCTCCTGTAAGAACCACCTTTGCAGACAGATCTGTTCTAAAGTGGCACGAACAAGTGACTCTAAAGAATTTGTCGCATTCAGTTTTCACGTATTGAAATCTTCTCATCTGTACGGGTTAATGTGCAGCAGCCATCTCTCCTCTGGATGCTGCCAGCGTCGGCATTTCTATTAAAAATTAATTTAATGACCCTGAACTTTAAACATCATTTAACAGACAGAGAAAGAGAAGGGAAGGAGGAGAGAGAGAAAGGAACAGAGAGGGAAGCAGGTCAGGTGGGAGAGATCTGAGAGTACGCAGGTTGCAAGTGATGATTTAGATGCGTCACAATTGTTTTACTTTGACATTCAAGTCTGTTTTGATGTCCAATACCAAAAATCAGGTATCATCGAGTCTTCTAAAATGACTTTTTCTGTCTGCAGCCCACTGAATCCTCCCCTCACACTGAGTACTTACTGTGGCAGCTCTCACAGCTGAGTCCTTTCTGAAAGCCTGCTGCCCCGTTCATACCAGGCTTGCTGCCTGGAACCATGATCTGGTTGGGGTTGGGTTTGGTGCTGGTGAGGAGAGATGAGAGTGAGTTAGTCTGACAGCAGTTCTAACTCGAGGAAGGAAATCTGTGTAGCAGTTTACAGTAACACTCACTAGGTGGGGATGTACACCTGCTTCAGCTTGCTGTCTGCCTCTGCCGCCTTTAGTCGTTTCTGAAGGAGAGAAAACAGTGAATGGGGAACGGGTTTGTGAGGAAGCTGGTGGAAACATTCAGTTAAAGCCAAATCAAACTGTGCTTTCTGGTATTTTTGTGTCTAGCTACAGACATACCTGCTGGATGTAGCGGTCAGTTGTCTTCCACATGTAGTAGAACTGGACCACACTGGCTAGAGACTTCCAGGGCAGCTGAGGGAGAGGAAGAACACATCTACTGAGCCAGAACTCTACATGCAGAATGTATACAGGACAGTTGAATTCAGCGCCACATCACACTAACGTTTACTCACTAAATGTGTGTATCCACAGTGAATCCGTGAAATGTTACATCACTAATCAAGTGTCCACCATAACTGGAAGAGACAGCAGAGAAGCACTCACAAAGTCCTGGCGGATGTCATTGAAGTCTTTGCCATATTTCTCCAGAGCCTCCTCAAACAGCATGGCCTCGGAGGCGCTCCACTCCTCCATCTCATCACGGCAGAGCACTGGACCCCCCTGAGGAACCAGGGTGGACATGGCTTTGGCCAGGTCATAGTTGTTCTTCTGCAATGTGTCCATAGCATGGAACTGACAGCAGAGAGAAGGTAGAGACAAGAGGTTAGAGCTTCATCATCACAGACAGTCATCCTCAGTGGGCAGTTCTGGATTAAACGTATATTACCACTACCAGTTTCTGAGAAAGTACAACTATTACTATGTACTGTATCTTGACCTGAAAGAATGGCGCTGCTATTCTCTAGTCCCACCTGGATCCAGCTTTCCTGTGTGTTAGTCAGTTTGATGCCTGGATCAGACTACATGATTTTTTTTGTCTTTCACGGTGGTCACTGTGCCAGATGTAACGACCACGGTGCCATAAACTCTTGCCGTGTCTTGGTCAGGTGACTGGCAAGACTACACGTATGACCCTGACCAATCACAACACATGAAGGGAGGCATCAGGGAGGCGGGTGAAGCAGCCGTTAATCAAACCGTGGATGTGATATAACATTAAAAGTGAATGCAAGTGGCGGAGTAAACTTCAGCCCATTGGGTCATTATTTCTACATCTGCTGTGAAGCATCTGGATAATAATTAGGACAGGTACAACGAGTTACATGGAGCAGGCTTGGCCGTGTTGGCCGCATCAAACAGGCTAATTTAACATTAGTAACATTAGCAATGATAAGCATATTCCTGCAGTTAGGAGCGAGGATGATGTTGTGAACGCACAGCAGCTACTCCCCACGCTGATGAAGTGCTTCCACTATTTCTCATCAACATTGGTCTTTTTTGACTCGGCCCTCCTCCCTCGAGCAAGCATTACATAGGCAGAGGTGCTGTTGCCACAGCTCAACAAACTTTTCCTCTTTCATTGTCCCACCTAACAGCAACAACCTCAGCATTTCTCCTCCTCCTCTTCTTCCTCCTCGCCATGGTTACCTGACTGTTCTCTGGATTAGAGCACCTGACAGGTGAATGCTCAGGAACATGTTGTGGGACACTAGGTGTGTCAAGACCTCGACCTAAAAGAGCTCGGCCTGTACCAGCTCTATATGGAAAGTGTCCTGAGACAACTTTTGTTGTGATTTGGCGCTATACAAATAAAATTGAATTGAAATTGAATTGAAGACAATAACATTCTGACATGCTAGACTTTCTGCTGGGGTGGGGTGTCCCAGACGCTGCATGACAGGTCATTTAGCATGTCACACTACACAGAAACAGATGCCTAATTGTCATTCATGATCAGCCACAACAAAATCATCAAAAAATCAGNAGCAGTCACTGATATTCTGCTGACCTCATAACATTGCCCTCATACAATCTAATCTGAGGCTCCTGCAAACATATTTCACATGTGTCAACCATGAAAAATATTTATTCTCCCATGAGAGATTATGAAACTTGATGCCAATTCTATAGCTGTCTAAAAGCTGTCCTGCGGATGGCAGACTCAGAAGTCGTCATGGCAACAGGATCTAACGATGATGATGCAACTGAGCGACAGATGGCGGGGGAGAATTACCTTGCCACCACCAGGAACTGGTCAATCTGAGGGTCTTTGAGCTGGTTGTTGGGGTCCCACACCTTGGTCTCCAACTTCTCCTGGACACGGTTGTCTGATTCACCTGAGACATGCAGGTGAGTTACTTTTTCTGCTTTATTTCTACTATTTAAAGGTGGAAACAGGCTAAGTAGCGACTGAATTCAGGGAGCATTTGTTTGCCTGGTGTCTCCATCTCACCCTCAGCTAGCTTGTCAGGGATCTCTGCCTGATACTTGGAGCCCACGCGGATCTCCCCCTGGTCTGCCAACAGGGTCTTCTGGACAGGGTCGAACACCAACGAATAGAAAAAACAGTCCTGGGCAAAAGACACAACAAAAGATTACAGCTGCTGGTCAAATGTGTTTTGTGCCAACAATTCAGTTAGAGCATCTGTCTTACTGTAATGTGAAAACTTAAAAAAGGAATAAATGGACAACAAAGTTATGTGCTGATGACAAAGGAACAGATGGTGTCTTACCTCTTTATCCAGGTAGCTGGCCAAGACATCTGTTTCATTGAGAAGGGTGACGTTACATTTCCCCCTGAGGAGAGAGAGAGGAGGATTCAGACATACAAAAAAAAATTACATATATAAAATAAATAAAAGTTGTCCCTGAGCTCATGTATTGAAGCACACTGTGCTTCATCTCTAGGGGGCACCTACAGTCATGACTCAGTTAACACACCTCAATCAAGGTAATGATTATTACAATTAATCCACATTTCTAGACATTTCACATTCCAAACAAACAAATAAACAAACAAAGCACCTGCACGTCCTAAAGAGCTGAACGTTTCTCAGCACTCACAAAAAGCTTGCCAAATGGTCCATGGTCAATTCAAAAGGCTGTTTTTTAAAATACGCAGACTCAGTTAACATCTGTATCTCCACATAAATAATGTGAAATCTGCTGCTGGTGCATCCTCTTTTAGTTTGTGTCCTAACAGGGCTATTAGGATGAGGAGCTGACTGGGTCCATCACACCTGGATATTTCTGTGTGTCACTAAAGCATCACTTGAACATTCATTCATCAGCAGCTGAACAGGATGGGCAAAAACTCTGTCTAAAGAGGAAAGAAAATGGGACGGCCTGTGCAGGAACAGAGCATATCACTGCCTGAACGGCTGAGAATGGCTACAGCAAGGACCATTTACCCAACAGTTCAGGTCTAACTGTGCGCGGCAGGCGTCTGGATTCAGACTGAAGGGGCACTCTGTCAGGAGCTCCTCTTAGTAAACATGTACCTTATGTGAGTCGCAGGTAGAGATTCAAACTGTCGAGACAGGAAGAGTTCTCTGTGTTTGAGCTGGTGTTTCTGTTGTTCAGACAGTGTGGGCTGCTTTGACTCCTCCTCAAATTCTCCTGCAACACAAACACATCAGCGTTAAAAAAAATGCCTTGGTTCAAACCTACAATTCTCACAGACAGGCATGGTGGTCACGAGCCCCGAGCAGCTTCTTAGGTCACAGTAGTGTGAATGGCGTTTTTGTTATGAAATGTTGATTCTGTCACACTTCAGCATTCAGGAGTTACGCTTCAGTTTCTTTTTAGTTTCCCACCCAGTCTTCCTCTTTTGCACTTTCTCTCTCACACACAAAACTTGGTCGTGTAACAGGTGACCTCATGTTATGACTTTATCGACCAGTTTGCTCATCAGGTCCAACTTGTTGTCGGCTGCGAGCCTGCCTTTAACCAGGAGTCTAGATGTGAAACAGTCCTGTTACAACAATGCAAAGGGCTGCGTTGGTAGGGGCATGTTGCTACAGGTGTGAGTGAGACGAAACAAAATATAATCCACAAATTCTGGACTGAGGAACAGGTAAATGGGTTTGAAGGTTTATTGGATTCCAAAACACTGCACACCGTTTAAAACACTATGAGCCTGAATTTTACAACTGTGGAAAGTTATTACAGTGGCAAGCATTTTAATCTCTGTTAACAACTGCAAGCTAGGGTTGGGCAGGACGGCAATATACTGAATGAGAGGATAAATCTGTCGACCATTAAAAGACTTTGCTATACTGTTGTTACTGTGCTGTCTATTTCGTAGGTGCAACAGATGATTGTAAGCAATGTTAACAATATCATTATCTAAAAATGACAGATGTAGTAATAGAGGATCACCCACCCTGTTGCTAGATATAGTACAGTACAGTAAAGTGTGATCTATGAGGAATGCCTACTTGCACTTATTTGACTGATCAATGCAGTGCACTGCAGGATGAGGCTGTGATGTGGAAAAACTTGTACTTCTGGTCAATCTAATTTTGATGAAAGGAAGAATAAAAACTTGTGCGGCTCAAGTTGGCCTTGTATGAATATATAAGTTTATTACAACGCGAGTCTGTTGCCAGAGAAGACATTCGTAAAGCATGTAAGCATGGACACCAAAAACATAGTGACATTACAATCGCTCAGCTTTATACAGTGCATCCTACAACACACAGAATCACAAGTCATCAGGTCCCTTCCACTGCCAGGAGAGTCGGAACATCAGCGCAGTCGACATCTTATTATTACCTCCAAACACCAAGAGTCTGCTAACGAAAGTATGCCATGTGTGAAGGACAGTGAGGCCCTCTCAGGTCAACTAACCATGTCACTGCACAAATGAAATGTTCCTTCATATCCATGTATTTCTCCCACAGGTGGGACTGCCTTGTGGCAAAACATGAGCCAGATTCAACATTTCTGAGGGAGACGCCTTCGTCACGGCGCCTGCTGTCCCAAAGCAGTGGTCTCGTTGACTTTAATAAGGAGGTGTCCTTGTTTGTCTATGTGAACAAGGCCTGAAGCCTCAGGCCGCCATGTTTATGGACATACTTTAATGTAATGACCTTTTACTGTCCTTACTTTGCTTTTATTGCTTTCACTTCCTATTGCAGCAGTTAATATTTTGATAATCCTCTATAAAGCACTTTGTAAGAGTTCAAAGGTCATCAAATGATCAGGTTAGGGAAAAGTCATGACTTGTATTTAGGAATTTAAACTGCATGTCTGATCTTTGTCATCCACTACAAGGCACAGGCCCACAGACAGCTATTAATGGACTTACTGTAAAACAATGCGACTGTTTCACATTACCACACCCATGTGACACCCATGTCTCCAGCCAGTGAGAGATATGAAAAAATTAAGCCATAGGCAGCTCTGTGTGCGTGTGTGTGTGTGTGTGTGTGTGTGTGTGTGTGTGTGTGTTCAGCCACTAGATTGCGCATTCCTAATTTCAGGCGGGCGAGTAATTTGTTGCAAGATGGAGGGGAGGGACTATATCGCTCCATCTCCGTGGACTCCGCCCCTGCACTCAGCCACAGGAAACCCTGTCAGTGAGGGCAAGGGGGGGAGAGAGAGAGAGAGAGAGAGAGAGAGAGAGAGAGAGAGAGAGAGAGACTGAGAGACAGTGAGCGAGAGGGACGGTACCTTAAACCACACCCCTTTTCTGTTAACCTCTCAACCCCCTCCCCCCTCCTCCCCCTGTCCGGCTAGTCCCTGCCAGACATAGTAGGAAACCCTGTGTACCAAACCTGAGGCGCCC